>JAJHZJ010000227.1:1255000-1787545 GCA_023548195.1 Bettongia penicillata ogilbyi
TGAACTTGAAACTGCACAATAGAGAAGATACTAAAAAATTGTTGGTACCTTAACTCACCTCAATACTTGGCAGATGTGTGATTTCATCAATGTACTCCTTCCAACGGAACAGATAAAATCCCACTGGCACTTTCTCATGTTGATCATATTCTCTCGTAAATTCTCAACATGGGGGCCATCGGTCCTGCTAAGAGTCCTCCTCTGAATCTCATGACACTTGTACAGATAGCATTGGAGCATTTGGGTCATTTGCTCTTGCTACATGACTGTCTCTTTCCTTTTCTGGTCATACAACTTTCTGATGACATTCTTTCTGTAATTTTTCCTGCATAAGTCATTGCTACTACAAATCTTTCCATTGCCTTTTGAGTGACCCTCAATTTTAATTCTCAGAGACTACGGTGTTACACAAATGACGGTCATCCAGCATAACTGGAAAGACACTAAAGTATACAAAACAGAATTTTACTCCAGGGAGAACTTTGGGAATCTTTAAAAAACCCTTTTAAAATTTCCCCAAGGCAATACGGCACACCCTCCACTGTTTTCTAGGTCCTTGTTCACTTGCATGCCTTTCCAAGACATATGCATTGATGGAATAGTCCTAAAGGTTGTATATTCAATTATATGTTATATTCTAGACAACAGAAATTCTTCATCTACTTGAGCTTTTTTTTTCTATTTGGAAAGGTAAGCTAAATTTTTTGAATGATTATGACTCTTCTTTAGGATTTTCTGAAAGGTTCCAGTATTTGATGCAATGAACACAATGTCATTCACAAGTAGGAGAATCTAGGAGAACTTCACCATCCACAGGGAAATCCTTCTTCCAGTTATATTCTAAATTCTGTATTCTCAATGACACTGGCAACTACTTTTAGCAAACTTACATCTTATTTTATGTCTTACTTAATATTAATAACAACAGTTATTAACATTATTTCTATGGATGTCTCTTACAAGGAATTTAATTTGATTTTGAGATTTGCATGAGAAAAACCTTGTTAGAATGGAGTCTTTGAGATGGCATTTGGTTTTACTGAATCAAATACCTTTTTTATAGTTAACAAACGATAAACACAAAGGGATCTTTGGTCTCTGGCTTCTTAGATGTAAACTATGTCTTCTAACATATTTTTCACCATCCCCCTTACTCCCATTTTTATAGAGAAGTCACTGAGTATACTGACTTATTTCAGAAATTATTAAATTATTTCTAGAACTTCTGTACCTCTTCAACCTCCTCAGCACATGTTGGCATATTATCTAAAATTCCTTAATTTTTGCAAATGCTTACCATGAGCACTGTAACACTAGCTAAACCAAATGATTCATGGAAAGAAGTCTGATGTTTACCTTTGGGTAAACAATAAAGTCATTTCCACCAACTCATTTATTTGTATTTCCAAGGATAACCTATGAACCATCCATTCATTGAGTGGCCAAAAGCCAAAGTATTCCTCCTTAAGTGGCCAGTCCACCACTGGAAGTCTCTCCCATTAGAATGGGAATTCCCTGAGGGTAGGGACTGGGTTTTTTTTGTTATTGTTCTTATTTGTTTTGGGGGTTTGGGTTTTTTGGGGGGTGGGGTGGGGGGTTTGCCTTCCTTTCTATCATCAGCACTTAGAACATAAGAAGAACTTATGAAATGTCAGACTGACTGACTGATTAGCTAGACTGGCCCTTGGCAAGCAAACATAGTTATTGATGGGACAGAACTTCAGGCTCTTCTGCCATGACAAAACCTACCAAAGCTTGAGTAATGCTGGCATGGCCTACAGGAGCCTAGACTTAATTCTGTGCCATGATGAGTAACTGAAAGGCATCGTTGTGAAGGCTATAAATCCAACTCACACATGAAATATACTAAAAGGGCTGGCTACTTAGAGTAACCCTCATGTGAATCTATTTGTAAGGCAAAGATTCTCTTTTTTTTTTTAAAGCAAATAATCATTCCTGGATGTGTATCTGCTTTCTAGCATAGCACATAGTAGGCACTTAATAAATTTATTGACTGACTTGCTGGTTGACTGGCTATAAAGAATGAATTTTCATGTAACAGATTTTCTTAGAGTACAGCACACCTGGATTGGAAAAAGTGGTAACAAAGGAGACAAAAGAAGTTTATTGTCCCTGACATCTAACACAAAGAAGTCAGAAAAAAAGAAAATATGTATGTTTCACCAATTTTTTTGTTGGATTTTTTCCTAGGTTCTCAAATTCTCAGGATGTAATTTTCCTAATTATTGTAATCCCCAGTGAGAGCTTCTGGCTCTTTTCTTACTTTCTGAACTGGATTTTTTCATGCCTTTCCATTCTTGAGTGTTGTGATGACATGTATTTCATTTTCTTTGAGTTAGCACCTCTCTACGCTATACATCTATAATTCATTAAATAACTTGAGATAGGTGTTATAAAACCACCAAAATTTTGCAATTTAGAAAATAAAGCTGCTTTCACATAAAACATCTTGTGGCTTAAATGCCATCAGGGTCTAAAAATAATAGCCTGTCTCAGTGCAGTTCTAATTTTTAAGAGGAGAAATTTGAATAGCAGTTTGGTGGCTGAATTTCAATAAAACCCATAGTTTGTAATAATGACGATGAAAACTGGTCATGACATAGTGAGTAGAGGAATACTGGGTCTTAGAGTTAGCAAATCTTGGGTTTAGGTCTTATATCTAATATATATTGAATGTGTGACCATGAACAAGTCATTTCCCCTCAGGGACTGAGGTATCTCATGTCACTTTTTAAGATTGTAAGTGGCCAGGATGCTGATGAGACCTGCACCCACCTACCCTCTGCCAAGGACATGACAATAATAAGAACAGTGTCCCTTATACTGCTTACATCTTTCCTTTTCCTTTCATATAACTCCATCTTACTTGATTCTCAGTCTACTTCTGAGAAGGACAGAACTATTATTATTATCTTTAGCTAATAGATAGCGATTTAAAATTAAATAAAGGAATCATAGAATTTCACATCAAAGAATTTTAGAATTAGAAAGAACATGAGATAACCCAACCCCCTTGAATTTACAGATGAGTAAACTGAGACCTAGTGAGAACAAATGATTCACCCAAGGTAACATAGTCTAGGCAGTAACATGGATAGAACACTGGGCCTGGAATCAGAAAGACCTGAGTTCAAATCCAGCATAAAACATTTACTCATTGTTTGACACTAAATAAGTCATAACCTCTCTCTGCGTCAGTTTCCTCATTTGTAAAATGGGGCTAATAATAGTATTTACCTCCCAGAATTATTGTGAGAATAAAATGAGATAATATTAACAAAGGGTTTTGCAAAACTTAAAGCATCATATAAAGGCTAGATATTAGTATTATTAAATTGGAGCCAGAGCTGAATGAAGACCCTTAACTTTGTAATATATCATGCTCTCAACCTATCTTCATGTCTGTATGTCTGATATCCTCTACTAGGCTATTGTCTATCCAATCTCCTGGAGGCAAGACACAGCCCTGATACTTCTCTTGTTGCCCATTATTACCTAGGAAGCTTAGTACCAGGCACCTTTAATAAATACTTGTTGACATACTGAAGTTTCACCTGATGACTGATAGAGTCAACAACAGGTATTTTCCTAGGATCATATGAGCATGGAATTTAAAATTAGAGGGATCATTGGGATCACCAAGTACAAGACTTTCAGTTTACAATGAGGAAACCAAGACCCAGAGAGGTCAAATTGATTTGTGGGACCAGGATTTAAACCAAAGTCTTTTGTTTCATATTTCTACTTGTGGCCACATAGCTTTTGGATTTCGTTTCTCAAATCAGTGTAAATGAATGTCATAGAATGACATTCTTGAAAGGAATCTGCAGATGTCACCTTGTTCATCTCCAGGCCAACAGTCAAAACCGATGTAATAAAAAACCCATGGATGCCAATATGTAATCAGTTTTATTCTGGCCAAGAAAGTTGCCTCTCCTAAATCATGTTCAACAGAGGATAGATTTGGACGAATTCCTAATCTATGAAGCATTACAAAAGCATGTAACTTATTTACTTAACTGAAAGAAGCTTTAGTTTTTTGTTTTGTTTTGTTTTTTTGAATAACATTAGTCATTTCAGTCAGTTTGTGTTGGTACCAGAATGTCAAGCTTGTCTGGGAAGGAGAAGATCACATGATCCTTGCTTATATCTAAACTACAATTTAAAGCCTCAAATGATATTTGCTTTCTGGGATGTATTGAAATGATTGAGAAAAGTTGTTGTTTATCCTTTGTTTTTGAAGACGACCAATGACATCACAATTGAGAGGGTAAAATAGTAGAAAATGGGTGATGTCTTGCATGTGAATCAGATTTAAGTGAGTCAGAGCTGCACAAAAGTCATCAGAATCATTGAAGTCCAGTAGCAGGATAAAAGTCAAGACAGCTGGCAATGGCCCAGGATGTCATCAATGTCTGTCCAAGCTCTAAGACTCCACAGTACGTCCTTCAGTCACCTTAATGACCTTTAGAACAAATTTCTGTCATCCATCCATTCTGCCAGGGGAAGTCTTCATATGCTTGTGGTAGACATCTCAACTTACCAAGAGGTTTTCTGGTCTGTTGATTACACTCAGCCTGGTTTAACCATTTGATCAAGATGGTTTTGCCAAGGTGTGGTCACTGCCAATGCTACAGCTTCTTGGAGCCACAAGTGAGAGTTGAGTGACAGGTGAACGTCAAAGGTGGTTCAACAACCCTGAAAAGGGCTCAGCAAGCCCTCATGCCAGAAGTGCTAGTCCTCCTTGAACACCCTGTATATCCCTTGGGAAGAGTAAAGCTGTAGTGGAGAGAGGATCAATTTAGATTAGATTGTGAGATCCTTGAGGGCAAGGATTTTACCTCTGTTTGTATCCCCAGTGCTTAGCACAGTGCCTGGCACATAGTGTGCAATTAACAAATGTCTATTGTCTATCATCAGAGACAAGAAGGCCTGGCTTCAACTCCTGCCTCTGACACGGACTGGTAACCTCTCAGTGCTTCAGGCAGCTCTCTTCGATTATTAAGTGCAGAACCTTGGGTAGAAGGAGCTTCTTCACTCAAAGCTTTCTTAGAAACCGGTGAAATTAGAGGTTTCGACTTTTAAAAATAAAGAATATATCCCCAATTGAAAAGGGGTGAAAGGATATGAACAGGCAATTTTCAGAGGAAGAAATTAAAGATATCTATAATCATATGAAAAAATGCTCTAAATCACTATTGATTAGAGAGATGCAAATCAAAACAACTCTGAGGTACCACATCACACCTATGAGATTGGCAAACATGACAGAACAAGAAAATGATAAATGGAGAGGATGTGGGAGAGTTGGAACACTAATTCATTGTTGGTGGAGCTGTGAGCTCATCCAACCATTCTGGAGAGCAATTTGGAACTATGGCCAAAGGGCTACAAAAATGTGCATACTCTTTGACTCAGCAATATCGCTACTAGGACTGTATCCCCAAGAGATCATAAAAATGGGAAAGGGACCCACATGTACAAAAATATTTATAGCAGCATTCTTTGTAGTTGCCAAAAACTGGAAATCAAGGGGATGCCCATCAATTGGGGAATGGCTGAATAAATTATGGTATATGAATGTAATGGAATACTATTGTGCTATAAGAAATGATGAACAGGAAGACTTCAGAAAGGCCTGGAAAGACTTATATGATCTGATGCTGAGTGAAAGGAGCAGAACCAGGAGAACTTTGTGCACAGCAACAACCACAGTATACAAGAGTTTTTTCTGGTAGACTTGGAGCTTCGTAATAACTCAAGAACTTAAAAAAAAAAATCCCAATGGTTTTCTAAGGCAAAATGCCTTCCACACTCAGAGAAAGAACTACGGAATTCATTCGCAGAATGGAGCAGATCATGTTTGTGTGTGTGTGTTTGTGCATTATGTTTTGATTTGTTATATGACTTCTTCAATGTATTTTAGTTCATCTACATAGCATGACTATAGTGAAAACGTTTTCAGTAGGAAAGTATATGCAGATCCTATACAGAATTGTATGCCATCTTGGGGAGGGAGTGGGGTGGTAGGGGGTAGGTGTGTTGGGGGGGTAAAAATCTAAGTTTTATGGTAGTGATTGTAGAACGTTAAAAAAATAAATAAAATAAAATTTAAAAAAAAATAAAGAATATAGCCACTAACAATAGTGAAATTACTGTTGAACAACATTGTGTCTTTTAGTGCCAGGAGGCTGGTATTTCATTTCAAACATTTTTCCACGCTCCATTACATTTTTACATGTGTAGTTTTATAGAATTTAAAATGGACAATATCAATAAAATATCAAATATCAAAATTTATTAGCATTCATAGACTTCTTTCCTCTGCCAATGTACAGAGGAATAAGATCCTTAATAGTGAAATTATCAAAAAGGAAAAAAATCAGACTGAAATGCTGTCCCTTAAAAAAAAAGATAGCACTAGAGGCAGGTTATAGTTTCTTTTTAAAAAGTAAAATATTTGCTGATTTCATTTTCTTCCTTGAAGATTGCTAATTGAAAAAAGATGTTTGCTTTACAATGACATTTTGCAGTCGATTAGTCCATGATGTGAGTTAATTACTTTCTTAAAGATCATGTCTTAAATGCTATCATTTAAAAAGCATGGAGCCAACTTGTCAAGAGTTGCCTGTTCATTCCTGGTAACTTCAAGAATGCTGGGCACTACTTTAAGTAATTGAATATAACTTTCCCTTCTAGCTAGTGATCATTGAACAGGCTACATAATATGTAGGAGTACTTTAATTGAACTAACTGTAAAATCATTCAATGTCTGTTGATATCATAATATCTTTGATTTCCTTTTTGAAAATAAAACCAAATAGATACATAAAATCAAAAGAAACAGCTCATGGAAACTTAGCAGACATGACCAAAAAAAAAAAAAAAAGAGAGAGAGAGAGATGAGCAGCAATATAAGTTGGGGAATTGCTTTAAGGTAAACTTATTGACCTAAGTCTAGCAATATTCTCATTCTCCCATCCTGGCAACCTGTCCAAAGTCCAGAGCTGTCCCACAGTCATGTCTTGGAAAATGAAGTCATTCTTCTCTCCTCATGCAAATGCCTGGATTAAAGCAGGTGAGCAATTTGCCTAATCAAATATCATTGCACCTTAAAATGGATTCAGTAACCCCAGTGTGTTAAGCATTATTTAAAATTGAACACAATCATAGGCAGAAGCCTGCCAGTCTTATACAGAATGAAAATGGTATGAAAAGACAATTTATGTACTTTCTATCATATATATGTTCATACAAATACATATATTCATATCTGTACTTTTTAAAAACCGCACACAAGAAGTTCACAGTTTCTTATCTGCATATTGAAATATGTGTTTATGATTAAATTCACAATGAAAAAGAATTTTTTAAAAAACTACTTATGAAAAATGCAAAATCTAACAATTTAAACTCTTTAGTGCACAAACTTTTAAGCACACTTTCACTTTTAAGCACATAAATATAAAATTTCCAGCTCCTGGTTTAGAACCAAAAGACATTCACCCTTACCTAACAGAGCTAGATTAGTTAATTTCAAGACTATCTTATTAATTTTGTATCAATTACTCCTCATCCCATTCCATTTTAAAAAAGAGAAACAAAGACCACAGAGAATAATCAAAATCACCAAATTAGGGAGTGAAAAAAACAGGATAGAACTGAATTTCTTCACATGGTTCACCAAACATTTCATAAAAACAGTATTTCAAATCAAAAGACTTTTTTTAACCTGCTTTCAATGTACCTGCCCCAGATCTCTATACCTAATTTAAACCTTGGGTTACCCAATTTCACTTGGCTTTTTCCTGAAATTTCTCCTATCTAATGGTCATCAGAATTTAGCTTGGACTATATATTACCTTCCTTACAAAATATGAATAACAGTTCATTTTAGAATAATAGCCAGCCTCTGTCTCTGAAGCTCTGTGGCAGGTTTAACATAACTAGGGTGAATATCTTTGCCTCCTCTAATGTATCCTGGCTGAAACTTTACATTGTCCTTACTCATCATTTTAGGCATGGGCTTCTTACTTACATTACAGTTGTTAGTTACCAGAGTGTAGGAAGATACCCAGACAAATCATTGTTCTTTTTTTTAAAGTAAGATTATAATCTCTCAGCACTGGAAAGGACCTCAGAGATCATCTGGCTTATTTGGTCCCCAGACTTTTTGATTTCACGTTTCTGTTCATAGAAAACCTTTGAGCATACAATCCTAATATATGCATATTTATTTATAAATTATATGCTTGTACTACTATATTGATAGGTACATTCTAAACTGCACACAAAACTATCAATTTAAAAAAAAATAAATACAAAATAAACTATTTTAAAATATTCTATTTTGTTTAACTTCACAGAAGCATTTTTGCCCTGACTAAAAATAGTATTAATAATAGGAGCAGTGTGACTAAATATGCTTTTATTTCAGAACATCTTGCCTTAAAACTTTCCGAAGTTGAAAGTCTGGTCTTACGTTTATTATGTAATTGATTTACTAGTTATTTGACTTTAGGTAAGTCATTCAGTCTCTGTGCTATAAGCAACTTTCTAAGAAAAGTTGCAAAGAATATGTTAATTTGAATTAGTAGAGAGTTTCCTCATCCAAGATTTTCCTGTATTAATGAAATCACAGCTCCAGTTGTTTTCATTATCCTCAAACTGAAAAACATACTTCACATAGGTCCAAACAGAAGACCTCTGTCATTGCATAATTGACTGTGCTTACTTTTCAAACTCTTCAACTAATTGTGCAAAGGTTTTTGCTGAAATTTGGCTAATAAATTTCCATCTTCCCTCATGTCAATCAGCTGTTCTTGAAAACTAACTGGAAGGTGTTGTGTTTTTACATTTTTAAATAAATGTACTCAAAATCCTTTAAGATTCAAAAAATAAGTTAGAAAATCATGTTTCAAATTTTTAAGCATCCTGATGAGTTTTAAAAAAAAACAACATACTTTGTTTCTTGTTTTTTTAAACTTAGTTTTTAAATGATTTGCCATATAATCATTCAGTCAGTCAATAAACATTTATTAAATGCCTACTATGTGTCAGGCACTGTGGTAAGTGACTAGGGATGCAAATAAAAATAAAAACAATGGTTAATCAGTCCCTGAATAACCGTCTACAATGTAACAGGAAGACAACACCCAAAAGAAAGCTTGGCGGATGGAGGAGGATTGTAATGCCTTTATACATTTTTTGTAACTACAGTCCCAAAGTAACCATTGGCATGGAACTCTCTCTCCTTATTGGTGGAGATTAGTGTCCTGCCCTGTGTGAGGGGTAAGGAGAAGTTGTCAAGAGCCAGAGAGATCTCTTAAGTCTCATGATTCCTGAAGAGGAAAGCTTCAAGTTGCTTTGGGTGCTTCTGGCTTCCAGCTTGAAGAAAGAAGAAACCAACCCTGCTTCAGTTGCTGAAAGAGAAGACTATGGGAAGACCCGAGAGGAACCAGCAGTCTCCATCACATCCCTGTCCCCAACTTGTTACACTAGAAACTTGAGGGAACTTCCCCTTGGATAAGTTCTAGGACTCTCAGTTGAGCTGTTTTCTCACTCCTATTGGAAGAGCTCCTTTCCTCTGAATGGTCTGCCATCTATTCTCATATGTCTGAGGCAGCTAGGTGATGCAGTGGATAGAGCCCCAGTGCAGGAGTCAGGAGGACCTGAGTTCAAATCTCACCTCAGACACTTGATACTCACTAGCTGTGTGACCTTGGGCAAGTCACTTAACTCCAATTGCCTCATCCTGGGTCATCTCCAGTCACCCTGATGGCTCTGGAGGAGAAGTGAAGCTGGTGACCTGCACAGCCCTCCCTCACTCAAAACAAAGTCAAGTGCAAGTCATGTCATCATTTCTCTGATGGCATAGTCTTCTTCGGCAACGAAGGATGAACACACACTCATGTCTACCTCTTCTAATTTCTGTTTTGCTACAGAGGTGGATAAATAGGCTTTCTTGGCTAAGTGCTGTGTGTATTCATTGTGGAACCGGTATTTGGAAGGAAAGGGTTAAACCTTGGAAATAGAACTTCGGTTCTTCCAGCTGTCCCAAATTGAACATTGATTAGAAGTTAGCTTGAACTTGATCACATCCCCTAGACTAACAATACTGAAAAAAGGATAGATATAATTCTAGCCTGGCACTCTCTCTCTCTCTGAGGCCTCAGGCCCCAATTTCCTGCTTCTTCTCTTGGCAGGAATTAAAGTCTCCTGTGGAGAAGGATGGGAGGAGGAGAAGCTAAAGATGTCTCATCTGCCTCCCTTTGAACCACTCTACCACACGCTACATGCAGGGAGCTAGCTGTCACCATACCTCAGACATCACATGTAAGGGCCTCATATGTTATTATATATTCATTACATAATATACACCAAGAGTAAGACTTGCCATTAATGATAATAAATATAAACACATATTTCACGTAATCTTATTGGAAGTTTTGAATTATTTGAGGCAGCTTCTCAGGACTGTTCAGATTAGCATCACTTTCACCTTGTAATGTGAGGGATGAAGAGTTCATCAGCACTGACATTTTCATGTCACTTGTGATTAAATTATTAGTTTTATCTTCAATCTGCTGTTTCTATGCAGAAATCTTTTTAGGTTGCTTTTTGCATTTTGGGAGCTTAATATAAGATTACATGATCCTGTGATTCCCAACAAGTGATCTTCCAGCTATAATTCAATCCAATTTAACAAAATCTTCCATGTGCAAGATAACTGTCTCAGGTACTGGAGATATTAAGACAAAAACAAAATAAGAACCTTACATCCTATTAGGGTGATACAACATGTACACAGATAAGTAAATATAAATTAATAATTAACAAGCATTTTCTAATCATTCATTTGTGCCAGGCAGTATGCTAAGTTCCAGGGCTGTAAGTACAAAAGTCCCTGTCTTCAAAGAGCTTACATTCCACTTGAGAAATACAACACATAGATAAGTAAATGTAGAATATCTACAAAATAAAAACACTGGGATGAACAAGAGATACACTAACAACTGGGCAAATTAGGAAAGGCCTCTTGAAAGAATAAGCATTTGAGATGGGCCTTAAAGGGATATAGGGTTTCCAAGAAAGTTAAGTTAAAGTTAAGAAAGTTAAGAGGGAGACCATTTCAGACAAGTGAGACAAGAAAGTTAAGGGGGAGACCATTTCAGACAAGTGAGACAAGAAGGTAGGAGATGAATATAGTGCATAAAGGTAATAAGTGGGCCAGTTTGGCCAGAGTGTAGAGTGCATGAAGAATAGTAATGAGCCTAGAAAGAAAGACGGGTTGGAGAGATCGTGTAAGGTTTTAAGTGGCAAGTCAAGGAAGTTTATATTTTAACCAGAAGGCAACGGGGAGACAGTGACATGAAAAGAGGAGTAACCAGATCACATCTACACTTTAGGAATAACAATTAGAAGCTGTGAAGGATAGAATTGTTAAGAGGCAAAACTAGCTGCAGCAAGAAAAGTTAGGGAATTATTTCAGTAGCTCAGGTAGCAGACAATAAAGGTCTGAACCTTTAGGGTGGAAGGCAAATGAGTAGAGATAAAGACATAGATAAAGGCATAGATGATGGAGTTATTAAAAAAGTAAAATGGATAAGATCTGGCAATTGATTAGATATGAGAGATGATTAGGAAAGAGAAGTTGAGAATAACTTCATGGTTACACACCTGGGTGATTGGAAGGATGGTGATTCCTTAATTGAATTAGGGAAAATATCAGATTTAGAGGGAAAGATACTGAGTTCCATTTTGGACATGTTGTCCATGAGGTGCTTATGAGACATTTAGGTGGAGGAATATTCAGCAGGCAATTGACTATTCCAGAATGGAGCTCAGAAGAAAGCTGAGGGAAGGAAATGCAGATTTTAGAGTCATCTGTACTAAAATGATAATTGAACAAATAGGAGATGAGGAGACTGCGAAGACAGAGAAGAGGGAGAAGAGGACCTCGGACAGATCTCTAGAGTACAGTCAGTCTGACTTAGTGGGAAGACCACACCTCAATTTGAAGATCACTTGAACATGATTCACTACCTCCCAAGGCAGTCCATGCCATTTTTGTACGATTCTAATTATTTGGTAGTTTCCCTTTACCTGGAGGCAAAATCTGCCCCTCTTCAATTTCTTCCAATTATTTCCATCTCCAACCTCTGGGGTCAACCAGAAAAAGGCTATTTCCTCTTTCAAATGACAGCTTTCAAATACTCAAAGACCCTAAATCTCTTCTCCATGCTAAACTTTAACTTACAGAGAAGTATAGAGCAAAGTAGACTTTTCCTGAGTCATCACAAACCCTCTACTCTACCCAGTCTGACCCTATACACATGAAACTTCATCTCTCTCATCAATTTCTCCCATCTCCCTCCCCAGAACCACTCTGAAATGTAGGAAGAGAGGAGCCACTGCAACACCATTGGTTGAATCTATACCACGTGAAATCCAGGGAGTATTGTTAAAGACATGTGATTGCATTAAAATCATCACTCCGCTGTTTTGCTATAAATTGAATTCCCAACACAAACAGCAAGCTGGTTGCCATAAATCTTCAGCCTCCATCTGGCAAACTCAGCATTGTGCATGGATCTCTACAGCATGAATTAAGGGTATGATCATATTTGAACATTCCCTGGAGAAACCGGGACAGTACAAATTGAAGACATAAACGGCACTCACCAACCTATAGCAGCACCCGTGGCATTAGTTCTAAACAGATGACACATGAACTTCGCAGAGTATTTTTACAATTCACTGGGTAACAAAGCTAAAGGCTGGGCTGACTGGAAGGGATAAGAAATGAATATTTCTATTTGCCAGGTAGAAAATAAATGATCTGCCTTGGGATACACTTGTTGAGATCAGTGCCCAGTGTGCTAAGTTCAGTATTGTTCTTCTTGATAGAATGGACAAAAAAAAAGGATTTCTGAGGTGATTTTGTTAACGTGATATATATTCTTGCAAAGGGTAAAATGTATACTATCTAATCAGTATTTGACTAAAAGCAAATGTTGAAGGATTTGACACAATTTAGCAAGTCAAAAGCAGTTTTGCATGAGGGGAAATTATTTTTTTAAATATTTAATCTTTTAAAAGTTGAGGATGGGTACATCTATGACTCCAGGGCACCTAGGTGGAGTGAGAGAGTGCCAGGTCCGAAGTGAGGAAGACTTATCTTCCCGAGTTCAAATCTGGACTCAAACACTTACTAAATCATGGGAAAGTCATTTAACCCTGTTTTCTTCATCTGCAAGATAAACTGGAGAAGGAAATGGCAAACCACTCCATTATCTTTGCCTAGAAAACTCTAAATGGGGTCACAAAGAGTTGGACAGCTGAAAGTTCTGAACAAATTCTATGACTCGGTTGTCTCAATCACTGAAATCAGTTTTCAATACTAAAAACCTCAAGGATGGCCTTTAGATACCAGATATTTCCAATTAAAATTGGTTGAATGAAGCAATGTGATGTGGTGGAAATTTGGAGTCAGAAAACCTGGGTTCAAATCCAGGGTCTGCTGCTTGCTAACTGAATGGACTTGAGTAAATTATTTAGCTTCTGTAGCCCAACAAAAGGCAGCATGTGAATAAGTGAAAAATATAGTGAATAAGACAGGAAACCATCCTCAGAAATAGGAAGCCCTGGCTTCAAATGCTACCTCTGACACATATTGGCAATGTGACCCCAGACAAATCACTTAACCTTAGTGTTCAAGCCTTCTCTTAAGATTAGAAGTTATAGGAAAAGTGTTAGCCTGTATTGGCGAGTTTCCTCATTAGGGAATTCCCTATGCCAATAAAATGACAAGTTTACTCACTGTCCCTCTAGGCCTGATGAAATATTAGGGGAGTAAAAATAGTAATGCCTTCAGGAAAATATGGTAAACTATTAGAAAAGAAAAGTATACAAGGTGTCCCAGAAATCTTAGTGCAGCTTTACTCTTTATTAGGCCTTAAACCTGCAATAAGAATTTTATGATACTCTGAATTATGGCTTAAAAAAAAAAACAGGTCTATAACCAGAAGTCCAGGGTCCAACAGGCCAAAATCATTTCAGTATCATTGGCAAGCTTATGAAAGACCATAGACAAGAGCTATACAGAATGGGTTATGAATTACTTCACTGGAAAGGATATTCACATGGATGAAATCATAGGTCCTTGGAATTACTGAATAATTGTGAATGTGATGACGTGCACTTCCCGAGAGAATGGCAGCAGTTCCACATTAGGTGGTATACATTAGTAAAGTCAAAAGAGCAATTCTGAGAGCTGAAGCATTTAACCGACAATCCAGAGCTAATTGGTTGATATGAACAAGTAACTAGGCTCTGAAATATAGAATGAACACTTGTTGAGAGTATCACAGAGAGGATTCCTATCCTGATATGGCTTTGACTCCTTGACTTCAGAGGACCCTCCTGACTATGAGAATCATAAGTTGGGTGAATTTATCCATCTGAAAAACAGTACAAAACAAAAAAACAACCTGGCAATAGAGCTAAGACTTTCAGAATCTAAACACAAAGTGCTTCCACACAGGACTGAAGGATGATAGCAGTAGTACACACACACACACACACACACACACACACACACACACACATATATATCGATAGCAGTAGTACATGTACATATATATATATATATATCAGTAAATATTTATTAAGCATTTAGTGTGTTTCAGGCACTGTGCTAAGGTCTAGGGATACAAAAAAAGACAAAAGATAGTCCCTGCTCTCAAGGAGCTTATAATCTAAATGGGGAGACATCATGCATACAAATATACACAAAACAAGCTATATATAGGATAAATAGAGCATAACTAAAAGAGGTAAGGCACTAGAATTAAGAAAGATTGAAGAAAGCTTCCAGTAAAAGATGGGATTTTTAGTTGGATTTTAACTAAATTTTAGTTAAAAGAAGCAAGAAGGTCAGTAGGTGGAGTTGAGCAGAGAGGGTATTCCAGGTCTGGAAAACAGCCAAGGAAAATGCCTAGAACTTAGAGATAGAGTGTCTTATTCACTTGAACAAAGAGGAGAGCTAACTTTGGTATGGAGTAAAACCATTTCATCATGTGAGACAGGGGGGAAGGAGTTGATCATGGTAGAAGGCATCTGAGTAATAGGAGATAAGAAAGAGGAGAAAAGGGGGGATACTCACAGTGGATGGTTTCAATTTCTTTTGTAAAATATGAGGCAAGGTTCTCAGATTTAGGGGAAGGGGAGCCTGAGGAGTTTTGAGGAGGGATGAAAGTATTTGAAAGAGCCAGTGTGATAAGATGGATATTGAGTTGATACTGAAGATATAATAGGATTACTTAACAGGATTGAGGGCCCAGCTGAGCCCTCAGCATAAATTTGTATTGGACCTATAAATATGTAATAGGGGGTGTGTGTATATGTATCTACACATCTATACCAAAAGTCTTAATGTGGTTTTAAACTTTAATATTATAAAACTGCACTAAGACTATTAGAACAGCCAGAATATACATGTATATATAGCATACATTGTATATATGTGTATATATATATATATAAATATATATATATATATGTATATAACTGAATTCATACCTTTGGGAAAATTCATTTAGTCTTCTCATATGAACCTCTTGAATTTAATTCCACATTTGTGGATATATAGCTTGATCTTTGACCACATAGTTTCCCTTACATTTTCCAATGATTCCATATTGATTTGAGGTTATGTGAACAATTTAATTCAATTTTGCAAAAATGAATCAAGTTCCTACCATATGTAAGGCACTGTGCTAGTTACTGGCATGAGTCAGATACTGTTCCTGATCTCAAGCACCTCATGAATTAACAAGGGGATATGGCATGTACACAAATAAATATAGAACAATGTGATATAGGGGTCCCAAAGAGAACAAGACAACATTATCTAAAAAAAAGTTGAGGCAGAAGCTCATGGGAGATAGGGGTGATCAGAGAATATTTCATGGACAATATTGGTACCTGAGCAGACACTTGAAAGAAAACAAGAATTTCAATGGACAAAGAGTATGCATAATAATGTAGACTTACATTATTACTTATCATTACTTACAGGGGAGATAACCTGTAGGAATGCAGCAAAGGAGAAAAGCGTAGGACAGATTTGGAAACAGCCAATAGGGTAGTACAGTTTGGCTGGAACAAAGAGTGAGGGAGGATGAGATGAATAGAATAAGGTTGAAATAGTAGGTTGGATCCAGATTATGGCAGCTCTAAAATGCCAGGATAAGAAATAAGTATTTCATCCTTGGATGAACAATAGAAAGCCATGGGGACAGAGCCAAGATGGGCAGAATATAGACAGGAACCCAGTGGAACTCTCCCAACATTCCCCTCCAAACGAGATTATTTAAGATCTCCAAACAACTTCAAAATAACTCCTTAAATTAGATTTTGGAGTGACAGAAACAGCAAAAGGTCAAGTTGAGACATTTCTCCAGCCTAAGATAACTTAAGAAGTTGGCAGGAGATGTCTGTGACACCAGGGTAGAGGACAGCCTAGAGCACATGCAATGAAAGCACCACCAGCAATTTTCAGAAGAAATCAGTTATCTATACTCCTATGGAAAAGTGTTCCAAGTCACAATTGATTAGAGAAGTACAAATTAAAGCAATTCTGAAGTACTACCTCATACCAATCAAAAATGACAAATACTGCAGGTACACCTATTTTCTGTTGGCACTGGTCCAACCACTCTGAAGAAGAATATGGAACGATGCCCAAAGGGCTATAAAACTGTGTATACCCTTTGACTCAGAAATACCACGACCACTAAATCTGTACCACAAAGAGATGAAATAAAAAGGAAAAGGATCCATACGTACAAAAATACACAGAGCTATAGCAACTCTTTGTGGTGGCAAGGAATTGGAAATTGAGGAGATACCCATCAATTGGGGAATATCTGAAAAAGTTGTGGCATATAATTGTGATGGAATGAATACTTTTGTGCTATAAGAAATGGAGAGCAAGATGCTCTCAGAAAAGCCAGGAAAGACTTACATGAACTGATGCAAAGTAAAAGTGAGAATCAGGAGAACGTTGTACATAGTGGTTGAATGAGAAAAACTCTTTGTATCAAATTTCTTTGATGAAGATTTGGTACCTAAGGTATATAAACAATTAATAATGCCTTCCTATTGGGTTTTTTTTTTTTTTGATGTTCAAGATTTTTAAAAATTTCTTAAAATTTTGAGTTCTAAATTCACTTTCCCTCCCTTATCCCTTCCCCACCCCTGAGAAGGTAAGTAATATGATACCAGTTACACTGTACGAAATCATGTAAAACCTATATATTAGTCATATTACAAAATACAAGAAAAATCAAGTGAGAAAATTATACTTCAATTTATTCTCAGAGTTGATCAGTTCTCTTTCTGGAGGTTTTTCCCATTCAACCCTGCTTGACCTCACTGTACTAATGTTTCTATGCAGAACCTTTGCAGTTTCATGTAATCAAAGTTATCTATTTTATTTTTTATAAATGCCTTTGTCTCTTATTTGGTTAGAATAAATCTATTCATAGCCTTGAGAAGTATGATTTGCTTTTCTTTTAAATTTTTTATAGTATGATCTTTAAGATCATATATACATTTATAATGTATTGTGGAATGTGGTCTAAGGTGAAATGTGGTGTAAGGTGGAATGTGGTCTAAGCCCAGTTTCTGCAAGAGTGCTTTTCAGTTTCCTCAAACGCTTTTATCCAATAGGAAGTTTTTCTCTAGGTAATTTACGTTTTATATTTTAATCAAACCCTGGGTTATTGAATTCAATTGTTTCTGAATCTCCTTTGTCTAGTCTATTCTGTTGATCTGTCTTTACTCAGTACTGGATGGTTTTGATGACTGCTGCTTCATGCATTTAATTTCTTTTATTGCTGCTGTTAGCACTTTCAAAACTATATCAAATAATAGTGGAGAGTGGGTATCCTTGATTCACTCCCATATTTATTGGAAAAGGTTCTAGGATATCCTCATTCATATGATGCTTGCTTTTGACTTTAGATAGATACCTTTTCTGAATTTTTTTTAATAAAAAGATTCCTCTATGACTATACATTGTAGGGTTTTTTTTAGCATAAAAGAGCATTGTATTTTGTCCAAAGTTTGGTTTTGCATCCATTGAGATAGTCATGTGGTTTGGGGTATTTTTATTTTTAATATAGTTAATTATATTATTTTCTTTGAACTATCTTTGCATTCCTGGCATAAATTTAATCATGATGAATGATTTCTTAGATAAATGACCACAGTCTGATAAGATTTTGCTTAAAATTTTTGAGTCAATATTCATTAATGATATTGGTCTATGGTTTTCTTTCTGTGTTTTATCTTTCCTTGGTGTAGATATTAGGACTTGTTTCATTAATAGATTCATGAAAATATTTGAGAATAATTTGTGAAATATGTATGCTAACTATTCTTTAAAAGTTTCATAGAATTCTCCTATGAATATGTCAGAATCAGGATATTTTTTTCCATTGACAGTTCCTTTACAGCTAGATGTACTTCCTATTCAGAGATAGGGTTATTTAAGATCTCCACCTGGTCTTCTGATAGTTTGAATATACTATATTTTTGAAGATACTCCTCTATGTGTTCTGTGTTCTCAGTGTTGTTAACATATAATAATGCATAATGTGTTCTGGTTATTCTTTTTATTTCTTCTAGTTTTGTTGTGATTTCTCTTGCTTATTTGATATTTTGCTGATTTGATTTTCAGCTTCATTCAGATTAGCTAAGGGTTTACCAATATTATAAGCCTTTTCAAAGAATAAGCTTTTAGTTTCGTTTATCATTTCTTTTTTTGTTTCTAATTTATAGATTTCCTCTTTATTTTTTTAACAACTCCTTTTATGCTTAATTTAGATAAGCTTATTTGTTGACTTTCAAATTTTTAAAAATGAATATTCACTAATCCTCTCATTTTCTATTCTGATAGTGTGTATTTGTAGGAATATGGTTTTTACCCTGCTGAGGATTGTTTTAATTGCATCCCAGAATTTTGGCATGTTGTTTCATCATTATCAATTTCTTTTATAATAATTATTTTACAATTTTTCCTGTGACCCATTCAATATTTCATTGTTATGTCTCCATTTGGGCTTGTAACTTGTTTTTGGTCCCTGAATTAATCATTATTTTTATTGAGATATGATCTCTAAGGATATACTGAGATATGATATGTAAAGGATACCTATTTTTGCCTTCTTACATTTGTTTGCAATATCTCTCAGCCCTAATATGTGATTAATTTTTTAAGTCCCGTGTAGTGCTGAGAAATACATATATTCTTTTGCACCCTCTTGCAGACTCTCTCTTTACTAAAACCACAAAGGTCATTTTTCCCTCACTGTTGCCCTTGATTTGACCAGAGTACATGGTACAGTTCTTTCTTTCACCTATCCCCTTCCTCCTTTTCATGTACATTCCCATGTTTAATCTAATCCCACCAAAAAAAAAAAAAAATGATTCACTTGTGTGCAGAGTGTTGCCAGTTTCTGTCCATAATCTTTCTGACCTGCTTCTTCATTGTTACTACTATTGGATTTCCACCATCACCTCTGTCTCCTGTACATTTCAAAAAAAAAAAAATCTTATTGGTCTCTGAGATCGTTCTGTTTCTGTTATTGTCCTTGGCAACTGCTTTTATTCACTCCTCCTGCATTTCTGCTTTCTGAGGTGTACTAAAAGTAAATAATTCTCTTCAGTTCTGGTTTTCTTAAAACATTTTGAATGCCTCTTTATTACTGAATGTTCATCTTCTTTCATTTATAGTTAAGTTCATATTTGCTGCATCCTGTGCTCCACTGCTCTCAGGAACACATTATTCCATTCCCGCCTATTACAGAATAGTCTTGTGTTAATTGAATTTCCTTTCCTTGGTATTTGAAGGTCTTTCTCCTGATTATTTGAAGAATTTGTTTTTTCTGAATTGAATAATTAAATTTAACCACTACTTTTCTTGGAGTTTGCAGTCTTGATTCTTTTTTCTAAGTGATTCATGAATTCTTTCCATTGTTATGGAGATTTTCTGGGCAGTTCTATTATTTCCAGCATTACAGTTAAGTTTTTTTTTTTGTCTTGTCATATTCTTCTGGGAGATCTATGATTCTTAGATTGTTTTTAGGCATCCTGTCTTTACGATCAGTATGCTTTGTTTGCATAGTGACATTTTCTTTTAAATTCTTTTACTTCTTTTCTTCTAGATTGTCCTTCACTTTTGTATACTTTCATTCACAGTCTATTGTTTTCTCTTTTGTTTCTTTTTTCTTATTTTTTTTATGAGAGTTGCCATTGAAGATTCTAGTTTTTCTACTCTGCCCATTATGTTTGCTGTGCAGTCCATAAACTCTACTCTCATAATTCTCATTTCTCTTGTGAACTACTCTGGAACAGCATGTTGTGGTTTCATGTTCTCCTCAAATTCCGGAGTCTTCTTTCTCACCAAGTATTCGGTCATTTCCTTTAGTTCTGCAGTATTTATTTGCAGATATCTGAATTTATTTATTAGACATGGAGGCCGTATTTCTCTCATGTTAATGATTTCCTAAAGATTTATCTTTTTTATAATTTATATCTTTATTTTAAGCTTTCAATATTCATTTCCACAAAACTTTGAGTTCCAAATTTTCTCCCCATCTCTCCCCTCCCCCCCAAAATGCTGGACATTCTGATTGTCCCTTCCACCAATGTGCCCTCCTTTCTAACACCCCTCTTTTCCCTTATCCCTATCTTCTCTCTTGTCCTGTAGAGTAAGATAAATTTCTATACCCTATTACCTGTACTTATTATTTCCCAGTTGTATACAAAAACAATTCTCAACACTTGTTCCTAAAACTTTGAATTCCAACCTCTCTTCCTTCCTCCATCCCCACCCATCCCCACTGAGAAGGCAAGCAATTCAACATGTGTAGTTTTGCAAATGACTTCCGTAATAGTCATGTTGTGTAGGACTAACTATACTTCCCTCCATCCTATCCTGTCCCCCATTTATTCTAGTCTCTCTTTTGACCTTGTCCCTCCCCAAAGGTGTTTGCTTCTAACTTCTCCCTCCTCCCATTTGCCCTCCCTTCCATCATCCCCCGCTACTCTGTTTATCCCCTTCTCCCCTGCTTTTCTGTAGTGCAAGATAGATTTTCATACCAAATTGAGTGTGCATGTTATTCCTTCCTTAAGCCAAATGTGATGAGAGTAAGCTTCACTTTTTCACCTCCCCACTTTTCCCCTCCATTGGAAAAGTTTTTCTTGCCTCTTCTATGAGAGATAATTTGCCCCATTCTGTTTCTCCCTTTCACCTCCCAATATATTCTTTCCTAACCCCTTAATTTTATTTTTTTAGATATGATCCCTTCCAATTCAACTCACCCTGTGCTCTCTGTCTCTGTCTCTCTCTATAAATATGTGTGTATGTGTGTGAGTATAATCCTTCCGACTATCCAGATACCGAAAAACGTTTCAAGAGTTATAAATATTATCTTTCCACGTAGGAATGTAAACGGTTCAACTTTAGTAAGTCCCTTGTGATTTCTCTTTCCTATTTACCTTTTCATGCTTCTCTTGATTCTTGTGGTTGACAGTCAAATTTTCTTTTCAGCTCTGGTCTTTTCATCAAGAATGCTTGAAAGTCCTCTATTTCATTGAATGACCATTTTTTCCCCTGAAGTATTATACTCAGTTTTGCTGGGTAGGTGATTCTTAGTTTTAATCCTAGTTCCTTTGACTTCTGAAATATTATATTCCGAGCCCTTCAGTCCCTTAATGTAGAAGCTGCTAGATCTTGTGTTATCCTGATTGCATTTCCACAATACTCTAATTGTTTCTTTCTGGCTGCTTGCAATATTTTCTCCTTGACCTGGGAACTCTGGAATTTGGTTACAATATTTCCTAAGAGTTTCTCTTTTTGGATTTCTTTCAGGAGGTGATCGATGGATTCCTTCAATACTTATTTTGCCCTCTGGTTCTAGAATATCAGGGCAGTTTTCCTTGATAATTTCATGAAAGATGATGTCTAGGCTCTTTTTTGATGATGGTTTTCAGTTACTCCCATAATTTTTAAATTGTCTCTCCCAGATCTATTTTCCAGGCCAGTTGTTTTTCCAATGAGATATTTCACATTATCTTCCATTTTTTCATTCTTTTGGTTTTGTTTGTAATTTCTTGGTTTCTCATAAAGTCATTAGCTTCCATCTGTTTAATTATAATTTTGAAAGAACTATTTTCTTCAGTGAGCTTTTGAACCACCTTTTCCATTTGGCTAATTCTGATTTTTATAGCATTTTTCTCCTCATTGGCTTTTTGGACCTCTTTTGCCATTTGAGTTAGTCAAATATTTTTAAGGGTGTTATTTTCTTCAGCATTTTTTGAGTTTCCTTTAGCAAGCTGTTGACTCACTTTTCATGATTTTCTTGCATCACTCTCATTTCTCTTCCCAATTTTTCCTCCACTTCTCTTACTTGATTTTCAAAATCTTTTTTGAGCTCTTCCTTGGCCTGGCACCATTGCATATTTATTTTGGAGGTTTTAGATGCAGAATAATCCTGTTATATTTTATACATTTAAAACATAATGATATATTATATATACGTATAACAGATACATATATATATATTTATATATACAGAAACATTTACACATTTAAAAACATTCTGAGAAGAGGTCCACAGACTTCTCCAAACCACCAACAGGGTCTATGACACATAAAAAGTTTACAACTCCTGCCCTGGATAAAGGAGGCTTATGAGGGAAAGGACTGTTTTCTTTGGTATAAAGAAATACATGAGGATTTGTATGAATTGATACAAAATGAACAAAGTAGAACCAAGAGAATAATAGGCACCATGATTCCAATAATGTAAACATTAACACTCAAAAAAGTGGAATTGTGAACTGTAACAAACAATATCAGTCTTGGAGAAATTATAAGGAACCCTGTGTTCTCTTTTCTCTGCTGAAGTGTTAACTGAGTATGGAATACACTGGCAGCTACAGTTCTATGCTATTTGGATTTGTTCACCTTCTATTGTTCAATAGGGAGTGATTTAAGAGGAAAAGAATATATTTTTTAAAATTACAATAAAGCTATTTTAAATTTTAAAAAGAAATGATTTGAAAACCTTTTACAAAATCAAATTATTTCTTAACTATTCATCAAAATTTATAGATTATAGTTGCATGAAACAAGATTGGAAATGTAGGTACTGACAGCAAATTAAAGATTTTATCTTTCCTCATTTAAATGGACATCATTTAGCACAGCCCAAACACATGATATTCTTTTAAAAACTAAATTAAATTAATTTAAAATTTTAAAACTTTTCACTTTCAGTTCCAAATTGTCTCCATCCTTCCCATCTTCCCCCACTCATTGAAAAGACAAGTAGGATACCCGTTATACATATGAAGTTGTGCAAGACATATCTTCATATCACATGATAATCTTCAACACAATCCTGTGATTCAAGTCAAGTCAAAAAGTATATGGAGAGGAATAACGTTTAAGAACAGTACCAGATTCAAGGTATATATTAATTCCTTTCATATCTTTGAATGTATAGGAAACACAATGCCATACTTTTATATAAAGGCAGGTTTTAGGTACTGGGGATCACAGAGTCCTGCTCTAAAACTAATTATTAATCATTCACTACATAGTAATTAATTTTGAATTTGAAGAACTGTTGGCAAAATGTATTATCTATCTTGGCAGAGAAATGGAAGATGACAAACGTTGCATATGGTCTCAAACATTGACTTGTTTTGCTTAATTCTACTTCTTGGTTACAATAGCAAGATTCTATTGGTGAGTAGCATCATTGGGAATTGATCATGTAAAGCAAAAAATAAAAGTTCAAATACCATTATATATTTGAAATCCTATTCATTTATGTTCTGCAGGTTTCTCTCTTGTACCTGGAACCAAAACCTTTTTCAATGATTTGGATAATAAGAAGAAAGCAAGCTAACTTAACTTCAGATATCTTCCTCACTGTGGAAGTTGTGTCTACTGAGTACTCAAAATAGACATGGAAACCTCTCCACCTCTGTGTATCTTTGGTTCAGTCTCTTTTAGCCTCAGTCTCTCTGTCTCTTTAATGTCTGTGGGGGTACCAGTAGCTACACATCTTCAAACAATTCAATGAAAAAGGCAAAATGAGGGGCTGAAGAGTCAATAGGAAGAGAGAGAAACTACAAACTAATTTGATTAGGTTGCCAGGAAAATTAACAAGCCCTGGGTAGCAAACTATCAGCATGTTACACAAGTATGCACTTAGACTTCAGAGTGTGCACACATACATTCATATATACACACATACATATACACACATAGACACATCACTGTGTACACATGTACAATATATTGCATATACAATATATAAGTATACATATATAGACGAACATGTATATGTGTGTGTGTATGTGTGTGTGTGTATGTGTAGATCTCGTTATTTCTCTATTGACTCTCGAGCTTCCACCTCTTCTATCCAAGTGTCAGATACTGCTACCTTCCTGGATACACAAGTGCCAAGATTCTGCAGCCCCTGGGACATCAGTGGAAAGAACTCTTCTGTATGTCCTGTCTGCTCCAATTTGAGTATCAGTTCTTTAAGAATACAGACTGTCTTATTTTTCTATTTGTATACCTAGGGCTTAGTACAGTGCTTGGCACATAGTGCCTAAGAAATCCTTTTTCATCCATTCATTTATTCATTCAAGGAAGTGCCAATCTAGACAGAGGAATTGAATTACGCCAGCTGCAAACAAAACAACTTCAACTCAAGCATCTCAGGTGTGTTCCTAGGTGAAGAATTTTATGTGTTAAAAATAAGACTCAAAAGGAAAGGGGACGTGAAATTATGACTATTTTGCCTGGAGAAAAGAAAACTGAGTGGAAATTAAATAACACTCCTAGCGCATCTATGACAGATTGTTCTAAAGCAGAGACTAATTTTCTAAATCCCCTGATTACAGAACAAGAAGAAATGGTTTATTAGAAGATATTTTTAATATTAGACAAAAGAAAAGGTTCCCTGACCGTGGATGTGGTTATGAAAAGAAGCAGAGTTCCTGAAATGTTAACAGAATTTCAAAATTGAAAAGCATTTCAGGGTCACTTCTCACCTGGACAAGAAGTCCCTCAACAGTATTCTTAACAAGTGGCATCAGATCCTTCTTAAAGATCACCAGTGGAGGGAAACCACTACACCTGCAGGGGGGCCATTCCACTTTTAGAATACTATCATTGTTGGAGAGCTTTTCCTTCCATTTAGCCGAAATTTGTTTCTCTGTCACTTTAACCCACTATTCCTCATTTTACCCTTCTAGGCCAAAGAGACTAAAGTTGAATCTCTCATCTACGGAACTACTTTTTAAATTTTTTAAAATGATTATGCTCTCTCACCGCCTCCTCTTTTCCAGGTTAAATGTCCCCAACACTTTCAACTGACACTCCTTTAGCCCAGTATTCAGTCCTCTAAACATTCAGCATGCACTCCATTTTACCCATGTTATTCCCAAAATTAGGTGCCTGGTAGTAAAAACACCAATCAAATCATCTACTTCTCCTTTCTGAGCATGTGGGTGGTATGTGGTATAGGGGATGTATAAGGTATTTGTGGAGGACCAGCATCTCTGATGTGAGGGCTTGATGAATCCTTTTCAGGGCTGCTTATCCACCTTTGGTGTCCACCTGATTCACCCAACTCTAACCTGTGGCTCTAAGAAGCTGTAGTATGTGCATCAGCCACATCCCAGTAAACTGTTTCAGAAGACAGGCTAACCTGGAAGGTACTCAACAGGCCTCAAACCTGTCATTGAGTTCCCCCTGTAGAATAGGTACATGAAAACAGTGTGTTCCAATGGTCATGAAGCAGGCAGGCTCTGCGGAGTACATAGAGCTTGGGCAGACATTGAAGACACCAAGGTCATCCATGGCATCCTAGGCTGTCTTGATTTTTTGTCTTGTCCATGGATTTCAATGACTCTGGAAGAGAGAGTGAGGCTGAAGACTTTGGAAAACCCTGTCTCACTTAACTCTAATTCACACATAAGTCAAGATGTCAAGCTGTGATGGCCTTGGTCCCCTTTGAAAATGAAAGACAAACAACCGTAGGAAGAGACGAGCTAGACAATATGACAAAGGTGAGAAATGACAATTGAACAGCCAGAGTGCTCCCTAGTGCCCTCTGAGCATCACAAGAAAGAAAAGAAGGTCTCCAGAAAGCTGTCCAGTCCCCTTGGGTCCTCTGTGGCAAACTTTAGGAGGACATGGACAGGGATGCATGCCTTGTGATGTCCATCACTGAAGAAAATATCCAAAAGAAAGAGGCTATTGACTTGGTTTTCTGAGTTAAGATTTCTAGTTGACTTTGTTGTACTATACTATAAGGACCTGTCTGAAGTCACATGAGGCCATAAGTCTCATTATTATACCTTTTCTCAGACAGTATCTCCAGTTGATTCTTGTCTCTTCTCCACCGATATTTTTCTCCCTATGTTATATCTATTGCTCTCTGTGGCAGTGGATGTGCATGGGTGATTTACTTTTTCCTTCCATTATCAATTTAAAATTCGCTCAGTCAGATTCACAAATTTCCAGGCAATTATACTTTACTGGCTCTCCTTAGTCGCACTTCTTTCCTTATAAAGGGCCCCTGTTTCCAATATTCAAGCCATGCTCCAGAAGTGCAAATGCCATTCCTTTTAACCAGATGTTCATTTCCCAAATCCTGCTTCTGTGGTGCTGCCCCTACCTTATGTCAGTAGCAGTGATTTAAATACATATCATGTATATACATATACCACCTATGCTACCAACATCTTTATTTCCTTGCCCAGGATTTCATGATCTCTAGTAATGATTTCTAGGATCATTTTGAGGGAATTATTTGTCTTCACATTAATTGCCTGTAACAAAAAGTAGTCATCAAGTTAGCCAAATCTCATGAAGCCTCCTGTTTTAGGCCCAATATGTGCTCCAGGATAATAGAGCTTGCTATGGTCACTGTCAAGGAGTAGGTTGGCAACAATGGTACTCCTAAGCAGGAAGTGAACTATCTTCACAATTTCTTTCTTCTTCCTCTGGTCAGTACTGGATAGCCTCTCTCCTGGGAACTCTTGTGAATCTTTCTTATCATTCCTTTGATGATGAGATTGTTCCAGGGATGACTCCTCTGAATACTAGCTCTCCACTCCATGTGTATTGCAAGGCTCCCAAAATTCAGTGGTCTCTTCTTCTTGCCTTTCCTCTTTAAGTGACACTCTCTCCCTTTGCAGCTTCCCAACTCTAATTTGGACTCCCTATTTGCCACTTCAGGCTCCTTCCCCACTGTGCATTCCCTTTGGAATGTTTTATCCTTTCAAGGAACATTCCATTTTCCACAATAACATAGAAGGGGGGAGTCTTTTTATCTTCTCTCATAGGAAGATCAACCTGGCATTTCAGGCATGGTAACTGTGACTCAGAATTAACAGAAACATAGAAACAGTAAACAGTGGTTCCCGTCACATCATAAGAAAATCCATTTTGCCCTCCATACTGGCTAGAAAGGATTTTCTCAGTTCTCTATCAGCTCTCATGGCTGAGACAGTGATCTGATCTGTAACAGTTTATATCTATAGCAGACTTTCCCATCTCTTCTCACAATGCATTTGATCTACATTGAGCAGTTTTTGGAAAAGACCTGATACAAACCAAATTTGTCCACAGAGACCCAAGAGAAGCTCTTATGTAGAACTCTAGCTTTGAGTCACTTCTCAGTTCTTCCTCTCTCCTCTCTCCTTTCCTCTCGCCAATGATAAAATTATAAATACCCACCTGTCTTGCCTCATATCAGTGAAGACAAAAGATACCTACCTCCTGTAAGGATTTAGGTCTAGAAAGAACTTCAGAAATCATATTACAGATAAGGAAATAAAAGCCCACAGGGACAAAGTGACTCATCCAAGGATAACCAGACTCTAATCCAGGTTCTTTCACTACAAACCTAGTGTGCTGTCTGACTCTCCAAATGATAAACATTTACCTCTTTCTGAGACTATCCTGACTGGAAAAAGGGGAAGAAGTAGGAATATAGGACTTGTTTATGGCCCTTGTAATTGCCTCACATTAGAATTGTCTGGGAAACTGAAACCCAAAAGAAATGTGAGTTATCCCTACTTTCACTGCAATTAAAGACAAGCTTAGAAACTTCGAAAACTTAGAAAAGAGGAAGCTAAGTGGTTCATTGGATAAAGTGCCAAGTCTGGAGTCAGGAAGACTCATTTTCAAATCTGGCCTTAGACATTTACTAGCTGTATGACCCTGGGCAATTCATTTAACTCTGCCTCAGTTTCCTCATCTGTAAAATGAACTGGAGAAGGAAATGGCAAACTACTCTAAGTTTGCCAAGAAAACCCTAAACGGGGTCATGAAGAGTTTAACATGACTCTACAACAACCAAGTCTCAAAAGCAAGAAAGTTTCCCTTTGTTACATATGTTTTGCAAGGTTAGTAACAAACATGAAATTTATGCAATCATCTCTGTCTCCTACTCTCATCCTATAATATTTGGCTATGTGATTCTGAAGAGCATGTACTGGATCTAGAGCCTGAAGACTTGTGTTCAAATCCTTTAGATCTACCACTAAGCTATCAATGTGGCCTTGGGCCAGTCAGCTAACTCTCTGAGCCTCTGTTTTATAATCTGTAAAATAAGAAGGTTGACCTAGATTATCATATATGATCCCTTATAACTCTAAATCTATGACCCTATAACCCCCATTAAGATTATATACTATTTCATCATACGTTTACCAATAAATGCCAGATCCCAGAACCTTGTGTGTTCATCAGAAAACCTCCAGATGAACTTGTGTGTCTCCACTGATAAGATGACCTTGAATGCTTCTGTCCCATGAAATTTTAATCTGGGTTTTATAATCTAAGACAAGCCACCCTTCACCCTAATTACCAACAGATGACTCAAGAAATTAACATTTTGAGGAGGTAGTTGAAAAATCGTTATAAAAACATGCGAAATGTGGTCAGCAGCAGGGACGCAGCATGAGGCTTGAGCCAAACAGTGCAGCCTTTAGAAGACCATTTTAAACTCTTAAGATCAGGGTAGTGGACCCAGGGCATATTGTAGCATTTAGCCTCAGTGGGAGCCTGAAGTATTCACCCAGCTAGCTTGGTGTTGGCAAGGGAATATAATGCTAACAATAATAAAGATGTTTAAAGAAAGGGAAAAATTGTTTATATTAAGGCATCTTAAATGTTTATATGTGAGGGCATATCAATTAAGGCAGTCCAAGTATTAAAAAGGAGCCCTTTTGCAAAATGAAGATGGCTATTATGTCTTATCTCCAGATAAGGAGAAATAGACCACAAATACTATAATTCAATTCATTAAAAACTTACTAAGCACCTACCCCACACAGAGCACCATGTTTAGTTCTGAAACAGACATGTGTCAGAGTTCACATGTGAATGGTGTGTGTGTATGTGTGTGTATGGGGAGGGAGAACATGTCACATTCATATAATACCAAATAGAATTTGATAAGTATAAGAGGCACACAAAAAATAATGTGCAAATTTGAAGGAAGGAAAAAAAACTTTTTTAACCAAGAAAATAAGGGAAGACTTCATGGAGAAAGAGGTGGCTAAGATTTCGGCAAGCAGAGATGGAGGGAGATGGTATTCCAATTATAGGAAAAAGTACAGAAGTGGAAACATATAGTATGTAGAATAGTAATACTGGTAATTAGCACCAGTTTGGTTGTAAAGTGGAGTACATAGCTGGGTAAATACACAATTTGAACAAGATGCAATATATGTCTGGAAGGTCTACCTATCAACTACCTGGAAGTTGTTAGGAGTTGCTTTATCGTTATTTCAAATTGTTTGGACACCCAGGTGTTGTTGGTTTGGGTCTCTTTCCCCCTCTTTTTTCTCTTTGGCAGAATGCAAAGCCAAACAAGACAAAGCCTGAAAAAACACTTAGAAGCAGTTCAACAACTTTTACTCATGAGAGGTAATTTGGCATCTGGTTTCACTTATAAAGCCATCAGTATCTGTCAATTCTTTCACTTAAAAAGCATCTTTCACGATATGACACTGAACACAAAGCAGGGGAGTAGGGGGGAAGGGGGCAAGGAGGGAATCCCTTTATCAGGGCAGGAATTCCTTATTCCATGAACTGCAGATATCTTTCAATACAGACAGAAAGCATGGATATAGAGCCAGAAGGTGTCTTTTGGTGATCTATTTCAAGCTCCTCATTTTTCAGATGGGGAAATTAAGCCCCAGTGAAGTTAAATGACTTGCCTGAGATCACACAAATACTGAGTGTCAAAGCAGAATTTGAACCCAAATCCTTTGAATCCAGATCAAAAGGTTTTTCCATTTTTTCATACAGTATCCCTTCTTTTTTATCAAACACCAGCAACAAATTTGCTTCTCAATCTACGCTTTCATGGAAAGAGTACAGTTACTATTTAAGGAAAAAGGAAGGCACTGTGCCATAATTTAATAGAGGGCCAGCCTTAAAGTCAGGAAGACCTGGATTCAAGTTTTTCCCTTGCCAGATACCAGCTGTATAATGGGATAAATCATTTAACCTCTCACAGCTCCAGGTTAAGTAAGTTAAGGCAGTAAGATTGTAAGCTGCAGATATGTATTGATAGAGGTTTCAATACCAGAACTTCACACTACACTGAAGAAAGAAAGAAAGAAAGAAAGAAAGAAAGAAAGAAAGAAAGAAAAGAAAGAAAGAAAGAAAGAAAGAAAGAAAGAAAGAAAGAAAGAAAGAAAGAAAGAAAGAAAGAAAGAAAGAAAGAAAGAAAGACGGAAAGAAGGAAAGACAGAAGGAAGGAAGGAAGGAAGGAAGGAAAGAAGGAAAGAAAGAAAGAAAGAAAGAAAGAAAGAAAGAAAGAAAGAAAGAAAGAAAGAAAGAAAGATGGAAAGAAGGAAAGATGGAAGGAAGGAAGGAAAGAAGGGAAGAAGGAAAGAAGGAAAGAAAGAAAGAAAGAAAGAAAGAAAGAAAGAAAGAAAGAAAGAAAGAAAGAAGGAAAGAAGGAAAGAAAGAAGGAAAGAAGGAAAGAAAGAAGGAAAGAAAGAAAGAAAGAAGGAAAGAAAAAAGGAAAGAAGGAAAGAAAAAAGGAAAGAAGGAAAAGAGGAAAGAAGGAAAGAAAGAAAGAAGGAAAGAAAGAAAGAAGGAAAGAAGGAAAGAAAGAAAAAAGGAAAGAAAGAAAGAAAGAAAGAAAGAAAGAAAGAAGGAAAAAAGGAAAGAAAGAAGGAAAGAAAGAAAGAAGGAAAGAAGGAAAGAAAGAAAAAAGGAAAGAAAGAAAGAAGGAAAAAAGGAAAGAAAAAAGAAAGAAAGAAGGAAAGAAAGAAAGAAGGAAAGAAGGAAAGAAAGAAAAAAGGAAAGAAAGAAGGAAAGAAAGAAAAAAGGAAAGAAAGAAGAAGGAAAGAAAGGAAGGAAGGAAGGAAGGAAGGAAGAAAAAAGAAAGAAAGAAAGAATGAAGGAAGGAAAGAAAGAAAGAAGGAAAGAAAGAAAAAGGGAAAGAAGGAAAGAAAGAAAAAAGGAAAGAAAGAAGGAAAGAAAGAAAGAAAGAAAGAAGGAAAGAAAGAAGGAAAGAAAGAAAGAAGGAAAGAAAGAAAAAAGGAAAGAAAGAAAGAAAGAAAGAAGGAAAAAAGGAAAGAAAGAAGGAAAGAAAGAAAGAAGGAAAGAAGGAAAGAAAGAAAAAAGGAAAGAAAGAAAGAAGGAAAAAAGGAAAAAAGGAAAGAAAAAAGAAAGAAAGAAGGAAAGAAGGAAAGAAAGAAAGAAAGAAGGAAAGAAGGAAAGAAAGAAAAAAGGAAAGAAAGAAGGAAAGAAAGAAAAAAGGAAAGAAAGAAGAAGGAAAGAAAGGAAGGAAGGAAGGAAGGAAGGAAAGAAAGAAAGAAAGAATGAAGGAAGGAAAGAAAGAAAGAAGGAAAGAAAGAAAAAGGGAAAGAAGGAAAGAAAGAAAGAAGGAAAGAAAGAAGGAAAGAAAGAAAGAAAGAAAGAAAGAAAGAAGGAAAGAAAGAAAGAAGGAAAGAAAGAAGGAAAGAAAGAAAGAAAGAAAGAAAGAAAGAAAGAAAGAAAGAAAAAAGAAAAAAGAAAAAAGGAAAGAAGGAAAAAGAAAGAAGGAAGGAAAGAAAGAAGGAAAGAAAGAAAGAAAGAAAGAAAGAAAGAAGGAAGGAAGGACAGAAGGAAGGAAAGAAGGAAAGAAAGAGACAAAGAAAAAGAGACAAGGAAAGAAAAAAGAAAAAGAGACAAAGAAGGGAGGGAGGGAGGGAAGGAAAAGGTGAAAGAAAGAGAGAGTGAGAAAGAAAAAGAGAGAGAAAAAGAAAGAGAAAGAAGCAAATTGGAGGAGCTTGCAAGACTCCAATCCAGGCCACTCCTAATTCTGTTCCTGGCTCTGACCCAACCTCCTCAGTTTCTCCACTGCAATTTATAATTCTTCCCCCTTACCAACCTGCTATTAGCAAGATTTCATTTAAAGATAACATCTTCAAAGTAGTGGACATTCTAGAAAATGTTCTAGGAAAACACAAAGTTGATGATGTTACTTGTTTAATTATATTTGCTGCAGCGTACTGTAACAAAGCCAAGATCTTCTTCCCTACCCACTGGTTCCCCTCATCCTTCGGATTCCATTCTCCCCTCTACCTCAGAAAAAAAAACGGACCCAGTTTTCTAGTACTTTCCACATCAGACGTCTCAGGATGATTTTGTACCAAACAGGTCTGTCTAAAACAACCCAACCAAGCGGTGAGTCTAGGACCTGGAGCTGTGCATGTAGCACCCTACAGTCAGGGGAAGCCCAACGGGTTGTCTCTGCCACGTCCACGTTGGCTTGTGTTCCCATAGGCAAGTCAGTAAACTTCTGGATACCCTGGGCAGATTGCTAAGACTCAGGTACAGAAGGGTTCCCAATCTGCATTAGAGGAGAGAGTTTATGAAATTGTAAGGTCCCTCAAACTGCCCAGAACGTTTCATCTTGGCATTGATTGGAATGAAAAATTTTAGTGCATTTATTAAAAGGTTCCTGAACTCATTAAAAAGATTCATTTATAAAAATCTACTCCAAAGCATCATTCTATTCTATCATACTATTCTTCATAGAGACTATAGAAGTCCGATTTTGTGGCAGCAGGAAATGCAGAGGGTTTCCTTACCCAAGCAGTCTTTCTCCAGGCTTTCTGGTCACTTAGTTTATTAACATCGGGTTTTTCACTAAGTTATCCTATTAGTCTAGTTATTAAGCTCCCTAGGGAATCCTAAGTCTTAATACCGATTTTTTAAAGAACATGAGAATTCTGAAAAATGAGCACCATAACAATATTATAAAACTGTATGAAATATTATTTAAATCCATTCAGCACAGCAAACATTTACCAGGCACCTCCTTGGTTCAAGGAATTGTGTATTAGGTGTCAAGTATACAAAGTCAAAAGACAACTTGGCCCCTGCCTTCAAGGAACTTCTTGTCTACCAAGGGGATTCAGCATGTATATATACAAGTACTATATTTCACCATATAATCATGGCAGATTTTATGCCAATTTTCTTCTTGCAAAAGAGTGGAATGAGAACATTATTTGAGTTTTTAAAAAGAATTTGTGTCAGTATTACTAAAAAACTCATTTATTACTAAACTGTCTTTGGTGTAAGATTAGGATGAGCAAGATACTGGTGAATATACATTAAAATTGGGAAGATATAAGTTTTAGCCATATCAAGTGACTTGCTCATGGCCGCTTCACCTGCCTTCCCTCCCTCTTTGCACCGATGGCTCTTCATTGGGTTAAGTGACAATAACATTAGTATTGTAGCACTCTAAATTAATCACACAATTCGGCTTTTGGAAATGTACTGACAATGCTTATGTGCTGAGAATTCTAGGCTCTCTAGGTTCATGGCTTGAAAAGCATGAGAGATAAATGTGAAGCCAGATGCCACTGATGCATACATTGCTACTCTATCTCTTAAGCGGTGTGATGAAGGAAGGGGCAGGGCAGGAAAGATCACACGTGGAAGGGGACGTTTGAGTTGTACTTCGTGGAAAAACAGAGATAGTAGGCAGAGGTGAGGAGGGAGTGAATTCCAGAAAGGTAAGAGATTCCTTATGCAAATCGGACCATAAGCTGTCAAAGTATTGTAAGATACTTAGGATGTTCTAAGTATAAGGAGCAATTAGTCCAACTGTATTTAGCCAGATAAAGTTGTTGGTATCCTTCCAATTTACTCTAAGGATGCACAAACTGTGCTTTGTTGAGGTCCCTGGTTTTGGTTATTATTTCTGGGGTATCCATTAAGACTTGGATGGTTTGGGGGTCCAAGACAGCAGACAGATGGAAACTATATATAAACCCAAAGGTAAACCAAAGTGGAATTTCAGGAGCCCAGGACAGAATGTGTATGGGAGGAGGGTAAAGGGTGGGGGCAGGAGAGGCTGTGAAAGGAGTTAAAAATGTGTAAGAAAGGAGTGAAAAAGCCTTCAAATATCAAGGGGGAGAAGAACCTTGTAACTCAGGACAAGAGCTCTAACCAGAAGTAATGGGATACAATTGAAGGAGGGAAAACTCAAGATGGCTATCTGGAAGACTTCCTGACGATGCAACTAGTGAATTAGAGGATAAGCTCCCAAGGGATATGGTGGAAGCTTCCCTCACTCAGGACAGCAAAAACTAGAAAGAGGTTGAAATACTAGAGGATCCATTGAAAGAAGAAATTCTGCACTAACAGGGGGTGAACTGGATAACCTGGAAAGTCTTTGAGATCTAGACTTGCTTTCAATTCAGTAATATAATCTTTTAGGGGGCTTAGGGGAAAAGTTGTAGGGGCTGAGTTTCTTTAAATTTTTTAGTGAACTTAATTCCGATAGAAGATGCTGGACTGACATCGTATGAGACAAAAGCCTTCTATTCACCAATACTACAGTTACAACTAGGCATTAGTTCCCTACCAAGCTCACTCTACAGAGTGTATTTCAAGTCCTAGTATGAAAATAGGGGAAGAGTTGTGTGTGTCCCTTGAAATTCTTGCTTCTCTACTACCAACAATAAAGAAGTGACTAGATACATGAGCTTTGGTTATATGCAGCAGCAGGAATAGAGGCTATTTTTTTGGAGGATTGAGGGGAACTTGAATGTACCATTTTGAAACAACCAAATTAGGAAAGAAGAACTTTAAAAAAAAGGAATCAGGAATCATTGAAAGAAACATAACCTCCTTTTGTAGTGGGCAATGGATAAGCCTTATTCCCTCTTAGGAGGATCCCTAAATTTGGATCTGAAGTCTAGACACTTGAATTCAGGTATAAATACAGTGGAAAAGGCACTGAAGTAGGATACAAGAACCTTAAGTTCAATTCCCTCTTCAGTTAATAAATAATCAAGTCGCTTTTGGGGCCTCAACTTTCTCCATCTCTAAAACAAAGACTAGAAGACATTTGATCTCTGAGGTCTCAGCTCTAATAATCTATTAAATCTTTAGAGTGAATTCATTTTCCCTTTCCCTGTCTTCTACCCCACCTCCAACCTCCTTCATCTCCCTCTCTCAAGAAATCAACCTTTTCTCTTTTTTGGAATTCGTTTGGGATGAGAGATATTTGGTTATAATTGGCCCAGAATATAACTCCTCACCCCCCCCGCCCATGGCATTGTGCCAGATATATCCACTTCCTTGAATTCCCCAGCGCTCATTTCCTGTATTGCTTGTTTCCGCCCTTCTTTTCTTTTTTTTTCTTTTCTTTTTCTTTTACTTTTTTCTTTTTAAGGGATCTGCGCACTTAACCTCAAAGTGCTAGCAGGCTCTCCACATAATCCTGACAGCTGAATTCATCCCAGATCCAGCCCTTTGATTTTTCTGGGGAATGTGTACAAATCTGTCTGTGGGTTGGGTTTTTGTTTGCCAGATCCATCTTCTGCCAGACAAAATCAATATGTAAACCTGCCTATTTAGTTGTTCATCTCCCTCATATACTAAAGTAGTGTGATAAGAAATCCATTACTTTTTTATACCCATGTGACATAACTTTGTTTACATGATGTCCTTCTCCTCATCCTTGAACCATACAGAAAAACTATCCACAAAAAGCCTATAGTTACAGAGAGTCATAGGTTGAGGGCTGGAAGGTGGTACCACAAGGGCCATGTAGCCCCTGCATCACAGGTGAAGGAACTGGGGTCCAGCAAGGTTGAATGGCTTGCCTGAGGTCACACAGGTAGTAAACCTAAAAAACAGGGATTTGAAGCCAAGTCAACTCCAAAACCAGGGCTTTTTTCACAGGGTAACACTGCCTACTAATTGCCACCATTTTGTGCAGACCTGGCCTACAATGTCAGGTTGGCTTTTCCATTTGCTGTCTTCATTCACTTTCAGGATGTCAGTCTCAGAACAGTTAAATCCCTTAGTTAAGACAATGGAATATAAAGAATGGTGAGTTAAGTGTGCCAAGCCCCAAGCTTCTGGCTCTGACCATGTATGAGTGGAAAATTCAACTTTGACTCCATCTCAGGTTCAACTTGCAAATTGTACACAAGATTCCCAGCAAGTATTGGCTGTGAAGGATTACAGATTCAATTACTAATCTCCTGTTGACCCTATTTCTTGCACTGGAATAGGCTTTAATGGAAAACAGGGTTTCTCTAAGAAGTCCCACAAGGTTTGGAAGGTATTGTAGCTGATGAATGTCTACAAAGGTCAGAACTTGTTTTCTCCCCTCCCACCCCCAAACTGGAAGTAAGTAGGCTTAACTACCCAGTGAGAGGAATGAATTTCTCAGGGAGTTAGAAAAGGTTGTTTGCCTTTGTTTCCTGCCTCATAACCCCAGACAAAGACTGCTATATAGTTACCACCAATTAGGGGGTGGTATACCTGCCAGACTATAATGCAAATGAGCAATCAATTCCATGTGAATCTCAGTGACCTGTCACAAGACCAGATTTACTATGGGTCAGACAACGTGAAGCCTAACGGACATTGTTTTTAACCTATGGAAAGGCAACTTAAAAAAAAAAGACTCAAAATAAAATAAACAGATCACCTTAAAGTCCATAATGCTTCTCATAGTTCACTGGAGGGGAAACCAAGGAAAGGAGTGAAGTACAAGGATTTCAAGCATACAAGCACTTAGACAGAGGACAAGACATATTATAAAAAAGAAGCCATAGTCCTTGGTTCCTTACCAGTATTCCCTTTCTCCTCAAAGGCATTCTGTTTTAAGACTCATGAATCTCCATGTCTAAAGTAACTAGCCAGAGAGAGCTTCCTTGACAAAGTAGCTGATGTAAACTTGTAATATAGTACAGGAGTGATAACCCCTTGGCGACCTCAGAAATAAATGTATCTCACTATCTACAGGAGCGCCTGTTTCAACTCAGCACCAGTCTATTGACTCCTTATACTTTCAACTTCGAAGCAAAGTTATAACTGTTAACCCTCCCAGCTTTAAATGGGAGCCACATTTGAAGGGAGAGCTCTAGTATAAGTAGCACCCCATAGGAACTCTCTGGGCCTATAGGTATTAGCCTGCTTCAGATCTAAAGCAGGGAAGTTTCCCTATTTGTTGATATACATTCAAACTCCTGTGAAACTAATATTATTATACCATGGAGAAGGGAGGGTAGCTAGGTGGTGCATTGGATAGAGCACTGGTCCTGGAGTCAGGAAGACTCATCTTCAAGAGTTCAAATCTGGTTTCAAGACACTTCCTCGCTGTGTGACCCTGGGCAAGCCACTTAATTCTGTTTGCCTCAGTTTCCTCATCTGTAAAATGAACTGGAGAAGAAAATGACAAACCACTCCAGTATCTCTGCCAAGAAAACCCCAAATGAGGTCACAAAAAGTCAGTCATAACTGAAAACTACTAACTGACAACAACAGGGGAATATGTGCCTAGAGGAGCTTACATCTTTGTGTTTGAGTCCACTGGCAATGTTACCCTCTTGCACTTTTTCCCAATAAAAAGATGTCTGCTCTGAAAAAGCTGATATTTTTCTTTATATTCAAATATCTGAGCATAGGTAGGGATTTATTTTTAAATCTTCTTCAGAGAACTTTGGCTGTGGCAATAGAGGTCTTAATTTTGAAAAACTGAGATGAATGAGAAGGCCAATTTTGAGTTGATCAATTATATCAATCTCCCCCATCCCTCCCTTTTTCTTTTCTTTTTTTTTGCTCTTACTAAAGTGAAATACATTTCATCTCTTACAGCTTCTACTGTAAACTCTATAAGCCAAGTCTCCTTTGCTGTTGTGCAATAATTACATTGTGTCTGCCTTTTTATGACCCCATTTGGGGTTTTCTTGGAAGAGATACTAGAGTGATTTGCCATTTTCTTCTTCACTTCATTTTACAGAAGAGGAAACTGAGGCAAACATTGGTTAAGTGACTAGCCCAGAGTCACACAGCTAGTAAATATCTGAGATCAGATTTGAAGTCACATCTTCCTGACTACAGACCCAGACTGTGCCACCTAGTTGACCCAAATATAAGGTTATGTTGTTGAGTTATCTTTCAGTCATATCCAACTCTTTGTGACCCCATTTTCTGCGGGGAAGGAAGTTTCTTGGCAGAGATGCTAGATTGGTTTGCCATTTCCTTCTCCAGCTCATTTTATGGATGAGGAAACTGAGGTAAACAGAGTTAAGTGCCTTTTCCACAGTCACACAGCTAGTAAGTATCTGAGGTCACATTTGAACTCAGGTCTTCCTGACTCTAGACCCAGCCTTCTATCCAGTGTGCCCCAAGGTTATATCCAAGGTCAATCCAAGATATAAGTGAAGTAGAAAGAATAGGACCATAGATGTAGAATTGTAAGGATTTCAAAAACCAACTAGTCAAATTCCTTCATTTTATAGCTGAGGAATCTGAAGTCCCGAGAGATTTAGTGACCTGCTAAAGGTTAAAGGTAGTAAGTACCAGAGGTAAGATTTGAACTCAGGTCCTCTGACCCTTTCCACTGTATACACTACCTCCTAAGCCTCAGACCTCTGTGCTTCAAAATATGTACCTAGCATAGTGTCTCCCACAAAACAAGTGCTCATCAAGATTTATTAACTTTATGAATGCCTAAATGAGATAATGTTCCTCTACCAGTCTGCCCCAGCACTGTCCTCTCCTCATACCTGTTTTGAAATTTCCACCATTAGAGTCATTTGCAAGGTTGGACAACAAGGATAGTCACTGCCTCCAAGGGCAATGGTTAAAATAAACATGTATAACCTGGAAATGGTCCTCTAGCCCTCTACCATTACATACTCCATCAACCTATGTTCTTTTAGAGTTTTGGATTTTTCAAAAGAAACCTTAAAGGTCACTTGTTCTGGTCTCCTACCTGATACATGAATCTCTTGTAGAATGTCAATCAATCAAGAAGTCTTTATGCACTGGAGATACAAAGACAAAAGCAATATAGTTCTTGCCCTCAAAAAACTTACATTTTACTAGGAGATATAGCCATCTAGCTTTTATCTAGAGACTTTTCCAGGGACCACAAACTATCTCACAAGGTAACCTATTGCATTTCAGACAGTTCTGTTCCTTAGGAAGTTCTTTCTTGGGTTGCACCAAAATTAGCCTCCCAGTAATTTCTGCCACACCAAATCAATCCAATCACTCCTCCTCAGCTTTCTTAAGTACTTGAAGATAGCTGTCATATGTCACCTACATCTTATCTTCTGCAAGTTATACCCTCCGATTCCTTCAACTGTTCTTTACTTAACATGTTTTCAAATCCCTTCACAACTGCAGTTCAGTTCCACCAAGTATGCTGATAAGTTTTTAACAAGTTGCTCTCCAAATATATGAATGTAGAATTGTAAGAATTTCAAAAATTAAATTTTGAAATGTGTCCAGCATACGTACGCATACATATATATTATATCATATATTATACATCATAATCACATTATATATTTATATGATCAAATATATAGCACATTAATACATCATATATGCTATAATATCAATAATACAGAATATAATGGTATATCATAATTGTAATGCTTATTAATATAACATATAATAATATTATGTATACTGGACACCCTTTTAAATGCGTGTCTTATTAACATTTTCTCCATCACCTTCTTAAGTCTAGACAATCAACAGAATGAGAAATCAAGCCCGGTTTTGCAGTACTTGCTGATTTCCAAGGTGTAAATCCTCACCCTGAAAATTTAACACTCAGCTCTCAAGCTAATTTCAGGTAGCTCCAGCGTAGCCCTGCCTTCCACTCGGACTAATCAGTACCTTGTTCTCTGATAAGTAACGTGCAGAATAGGTATTTCAGGCTAAGGCAGAACAACAGTACAAAGTTCTCATTGGCCAGAAAGGCTAGCACGAGAAGCGAGTAGTAGACAAGGAGTGGGTTGTCCCTTCTAGCCAATGAGTGCTTGGTACTGCAGTTCTGCCTCAGCTTGGTACTGTCATGGGGCAGGCACATTCAAAAAGGAGCACATTCTAAGCAAGTGAGGAGAACTAACGTTAAACTACTGGCTTCGCAATTTTGTCCTCAGCCAGTCATAATTTTGTTACACCCAAGTGCTGTTTTGGGTGACTTAGTATTGTGGGAAGATTCAAGGGGTGCTATTTTGATTTAAAGGAGAAAAAAGTAAGAGCCTGCCTTCGACAGTATTTAGTTATCCTTCTGGCCTGCTCTAACCTCTTCTTAATCCCCAACATCCTGTTCTCTCAGTAAGAAAAGCAGAATTCCATTTCACCCCGCTCCTTGCATCTCCCAATAGGACGTCATTGCTGTGTATCAGTTACTAGGTGTGGGTTTCCTTTTGCACCAACTTGTCAGCCTTTAGAGTGATGAAATGACGATTTCTCCAAGGAGGGAACCCAACATCTTTGACTTTTGACTGGTCAGCTTCCACTGAGAACCCACAGCAGCCTTTGCTTGCAGCAACAACACGCTGCGTATCCATAACAAAGGCAGCAGGGAGGCTGTAAACTGGCAGTCTTCAGCTTTGAGATTTGAGCCAAGATGGTTTCCAGAGCCTTGCCCCAAAGCCCTCATCATCTGGTATAGAGCCTGGTGACCATGCAGACTAGCTTATGCTTAGGTACCAGAAAGTGAGGTGAATCTGGCTTCTCTTTTTCCTGATTCAGCTCAGCTCAGGGAGCTTGTCTTTCTAGAAGAAAAGATGCTGTCTTCAGAAAGTCAACTAATGGAAATCTACTGCCAAGAGAACAAAGAAACTTGGACTGCAAACACATCAATCACATATTGGGCAGAATTTCTAAATCTCGGGCAGGACTGTGGCATTTTCCATACCAGCCTGGAACAAGAAGGCAAGACAGTTTTCCTTTCAAAAATGGAATAGAAGCATTCGAATTCTAAAATGAAATTTTAAAACTTGAGGTATGAGATGGAAGGACCATATAGCTTAGAAGAATTTATTTTCTCCTTGGAAATGTGCTCAGCAAGAGCTTATATTATTATATACATAATATTACATATTATATTTGTTTATAGTTATCATACATAAATATATAATATATAAGTACAATAAATACCTAATATATAGTATGTATACATATTATAGTATTACAAAGAGCACCACGGGAGTGATGTGTGCTGAAATCTAATAAAAGTAGACATCACATATGTATTTTTCCTGTTTGACTGCTATCCTGCAGGACAGGAAGGACAAAAGAGCTAACAGTGCTGAACAGTAACATTTTATATGTTATTTCAGTTGATCCTCATAATAGCCCTATGAGGTAGGTAATGTAATGGTTGGTAGCCTCATTTTACTGATGAGGAAACTGAAAATTAGAGAAGTTAAGGGACTTATCCAAGCCAAATAGGAAATATCTGAGTAGGGATTCTAATCTCATTCATAGGATCACAGATTTAGAGAGAGAAGGGACCTTAGAGGTCATCATGTTCAACCCCCTTACATTACAAATGAGGAAAATGAGATACAGAGAGGGTGAACAGCTTGCCCAAGGTCACACAGATAACAAGTGACAGGGTTAAAATTCAAATTCAGGGCCTTTGGAAGCAAATCCTAGATTCTTTCTCTTTCTTTGAGACAGCTAGGTGGTATAGCAGAGCCCTGGCTCTGGAAGACCTGAGTTCAAATCCACCTTCAGATATGTACTAGATGTGTGTCCCTGGGCAAGTCAGTTAAATTCTGTCTCCCTCAGTTTCTTCAACTGTAAAAGGAGGATAAAAATAGTACCTATCTCCTAGAGCTGTTGTAGGAATCAAATGAGATATCTCTAAAGCACCTAGCACAGGGCCTAACACATATTAGTTGTTTAATAAATGTTTGTTTTCCCCTTTTCCACTGTACAATGAAATCTTCTGCAGCTGAAGCTAGTATTCTCCCCTCAGTACTACAGCCAGATCCGAATTCAATAATTTCACTTTAAAGCATCAGTTGCAAATGAAGCCTTTAAGCCAACCATGAAATCCCTTGGCCCACTCAGACCCAAGGCCTGAAAGAATGACCAGTTTTTTAGGTGGTTAAGAATTTTGTTCAGCATTACAGAATTTGTCAAGTGGAAAGAGTAAAATTCCATACACTGGTATCACATTTCCCTTCCATTTCCTGCCATTGATGCCCCATAGCTATGGCAATGCCCAGAGAACATTCTGGCACAAGAGTGGATACTTTTAACCTCTCTGCAAATTTGCTTTTAAGTACGGCGTCACCATCATTCACCATGGGCTTTAAAATCACAGGAATCTTAAATGACTCTAGTTCGCTCTTCTTTCTAGATAAGGCCCACTGTCATCATTGATAACAACAAACATTTATCCCATGTTTCCTGCATACATGCCACAGCCCTGGCGCTGTCTCCCATGCACTGTGTTCACACCCATGGATTGTACTGAAGGAGAGAACCTCTCAGGAAGAACAAACTCCAAACAGTGGTTCCTAGCTGTCTGCTTTGCTGCTTAGCAAGTCATGTGTACCTGTTTAAGATCCTCAGAGGCAAATACGTACACATAAACATCCACATATATTCTTGCCAGATTGAACTATTTTCCAAAACAAGAAAACACCTTTCAAGTTAATGGATAAAGAGAAAGAACATCAAGTTTGAAGAAAACTGACAAAGCCCATTTACAATTTATGGTACCAAAGACATAACTGCTGACCCAAGGATTCAGAGAAACACTGTTTTAAACAGATCCATTTCAGATGGATAGAAATAAGAAACCAAGCATGAAAGGGAAAAACTACCTAAAGAGACTGAAATGGATGCATGGGAAACTCTTAAGCTAGATTTCAAAACTTCTAAAAGTGAGGGCAAGCAGCACCTGAGGAGGAAAAGAAAAGAGGGGTGTTTTCTTCTTAGAATAATATTAGCAAGGTTATGATGTAGCTCACACCTGAACAACTTGGTGGTAGTTAAGGGCCAAAATTAAGACAGTCTAAATTTCTTTGGGCCACAGATAAGTCAGGCTAGAGACAGACTGACAATATTTGGTTGCCAAGGATCATGTGACAAACAGGAGAGTACAGTGGCATCCCTACATTTTTTGCTGGCACCTGAAATCCTTTAGGCAAGCTGCAAGCAGCCCATGGACCCAATGTTGTGCAGGCCTAACCTAGAATGAGCTGAGACTTGCAGTACCTTCTAATGACAATAAATGGGGCTCCCCCCTTTTCTTTTTTGTTATGGAGAAAGAAGGAATGTAACAGCTGCTTAGAGGAGCTAGGAAAAGGAATAATGAAAATGGATTGTGGAGAAAACCCTCTATTTTCATTGTTTTCTTTACCAGTAAGAGGCAACATGGGCAGCTAGGTGGTATAGTGGATAGAGTGCCAAGCATGGAGTCAAGCAGATTCATCTTCCTGAATTCAAATTCGGCCCCAGACAATTACTAGCTATGTGACCCTGGGCAAGTCACTTAACCCTGTTCACCTCAGCTCTTCCTCTGTAAAGGAGCTGAAGAAGGAAAAAATAAACTGCTCCCAAATGAGGTCATGAGAAGTTGGACATGGCTAAAACAACTGAACTGTAGCAATAACAGCAACAAAGAGGCAGTATGGTATAGCAGAAAAGTGGGCCTTGAAGTCAGGAAGCCATAGGTATAGGTCCTGCTGCTGGTATATACTGGCTGTATGGATCCAAGCAAATCATTTAACTTCTCAGTGTTCTAGACAACTCTTTAAAATTAAAAGTTGATGGGAAATGCCGAACAAATTGTGGTATGTGATTATGATGGAATACTATTGTACTATAAGTATGATGAGCAGGATGCTCTCAGAAAAACCTGGAAAGACTTTCATGGGCTGATGCAAAGTGAAATGTACTGAGTACAAAGTAAGAGCAAAGCCATAAGATGATCATCTGTGAATGACTTAACTATTCTCATCAATACAACAATCTTAGACAACTCTGAAGGACTTATGATGAAAAATGCTATCCATCCCCAGGGAAAGAACTGATGATATATGAATACAGATTGAAGCATACTTTTTAAACTTTCTTCATTTTTGTCTATGTTTTCTTTCATAACATGATTATTATGAATATGTTTTGCATGACTACACATGTATAACCTATATCGAATTGCTTGCTTTCTCAATAAGGGAGGGTGGGGAGGGAGGAAGGGAGAGAATTTGGAACTCAATTTTTAAAAACAAATGTTAAAAATTGTTTTTATATGTAACTGGGAAAAAATAAAATACTAAATGAAAGCTTAAAAATTAAATTAAAAATTGAAGACAAGGTGTCTATCTGCATTGATAGAGGAAGTTTCCCAAGTTAGGAGTTCCTATACCAAAGAAATCACAGGTCCCATCCATTTTCCTATCTATTCTCTAGCAAAAACACTCTTCAGCTTTAGAAAGATAGAACTAACTGGCTAATGGGAAAGTGAAAGGCGAGAATAAGAGATCACATAAGGGTCTTGGTGCATTCAAGCTTCCAGGATCAAGTGCCAGATGAACTACATCCCAGAATCCTGAAAGAACGTACAGTTGTTTCCTGGATAAGTGATCATTGAAAAAACATTTAGAAGGAGAGAGGTAGTGCAGGAGTGAAAATGGTCAAATGTGGTACTAGTATTCAAAGAGAGGAAGAAGATGAATTTTTGAAGTATAAGCTTGACTTTGATTCCTTACAAAATTCTGGAATACCTACAATAAATGTATGGTCCATGAAAACTTAGAAATAAAGACAATGAATGCTGGAAGACAGACTGTCTTCACTTTCTTTTTTTGACATAGTAGTAGGGCTGGTAGCTCAGAAGAATTCCATAGCCAGATACTATATTCAGAATTCAGTCAAGTTTCTTATGATTTCTTTGTGGATAGTGTAGTCTATTTTTTATATATACCTTACATCAGTGCTTAATAAATGTTGAGTGGATGAATTGCATTGATTCCCTAAAATACACCAGTCTATTCAAACTAGATTGTAGCCAGAATAGTCAAAAGCATACTATATAAAGATATATTGAAAGAAATGAAGATTTTAGTCTGGAAAAAAAAAAGATGATTTAACAGGACATATAATTGTCTCCAATTAATCGAACAATTAGTCATACAGAAAAGAGATTAAAATTCTTTTTATTGCCTCCAGAAAGAATTAGGAACAATGAGAGGAAGATATGTTTTTAAGCCAGTAAAAGGATAAATTTCCTAACAATTAGAACTGTTCAAAAGTGGAATAGGCCATCTCACTAGGTAGTGAGTTACTGGAAGTTTTTAAATGGAGGCTGTATAACCAGTTGGTGGGAATGTAAAAGAGGGATTCCTAGTATGGGTTGACTTGATGACCTCAGTGATAACAAATCTGAAATTCTTTGATTCCATTAAAATTCTGAATGACTAGAATCATGGAAATAAAATAAATCCATGCTTGCTTTCTGTTTTTTAATTTGTCAAATCCCTATTTTTTTTTGCCATAGATGCTAATGCAGTACCTGAACATAGATCTTAATGGATGATAACAGGGAGTTCATCCAAGAAAAACTAGTAACACATACTAATGTAGACCAGTATTCCAGCTCCATTCTACCACTATGCTTACTGTCCCAGGCATGAAGTACTCATGCATCAGCCACCAAATTACCCTGCTAGAGCAAAAAACATTTGTGTACACATAAGTTTGCTCTTTAATGATTCATTCTTGTGGAATAATATATTACTTTCTTGGTATGTTGAGAATTTTAAGAAACATAAATTCTTTCAAATTATTTGACAATTTAATGAATTTAAAAATCTTGTCCATATAGATGTATTGGGAGAAAGGGTTTAAATTTCTTCATTTAATACATTGTTTTCTGTCCAGTATCCTAAGTTAACATATTTCTAAGAAACTCTAACACACTTAGAATATAGTGTACTCATCTAGCAGAATCTGACCCTTTCTTTCTATTCTAAAAACCAAATGAGTAAACATTTTAGATGACCTATTCATTTTCCCATTTATACAATGGGCATAGGTACTATAGTCTTATTACATGAAAATACGAGGTCAAGAAAGAAATAACTCTTGTTTATTTCTAACTTGTTCAACAATAATATCTACCAAACATAAGCTGACTGTTTCTGGGTGAAACAATCATTAATAGAAAAAGGACCAGATTATCTACCCTGCTAACAATGGGATATCCTCCCACCCAAGTCCTATACAGGTAGATGGACCATAACAAAGATTACTTACATATTCAAGTATCAGTAACAACATTTAGCCAACACCCTATAGCTGTGGATAGCCCTTCTGAGAGCTAAAGAACTTCCCTACTTGGGGAAGGAAATAGCAAAAATACCTTTATCATGAACTAATTCACATAGAGTTACAGAACTGCCCTCCCTCACTCAAATCAAAGTCAACTGTAACTCATGTCATCATCTCGATGTCATGGTCCTCTTCTAGAACGAAGGACAAATATAAGCCATGAATGAGTAGCAGCTTCTCTTCCCTCCCCTCCCTCTTCTTCTCTCCTCTGGTGTTCTGCCCAGGGGAAGGTAAACTCCATGGCCAAAAACTACCTTTTTTTCCTCTGAGTTTACTGGCTGCATTTCTTCCTCAAAGATGAAGCCTTAAACCCAATTCACTCTAGAGCTCATAGACTGAACAACAGGTCCCCATCCACCTAGCACAGAGTGGATGTAACAACTAAATAGTAATTGTTTCTCTTTTACCCAGGAACCCTGAGGGTCTTCCCCTCCCAGTTTGTTTTTGATTAAAGGGGTCATCCCTTGAGTAACTTAAATAAATCTATTCATTGAATGGGTGTATCTCACTCAAAGTCAGATTGTGATAAGATCTAAGCCTGAAAGGGCCAGGACCTCACATTGCTTCCTGGGCCATCTCCCGTTGTCCTGATAAATATCATGCCACTGGACCCAGATGGTTCAGGAGAAGAAGGTGAGGTTGGTGACCTTGCACAACCCTCCCTCACTCAAATCAAAGTCAACTACAAGTCATGTCATCATCTTGATGTCATGAATCTTTTCGAGAACCAAGGACAAGAATTTCAGAGATGAAATTACTTCCGATCTACTCTGTATACATCTTATGTGTATGTAGTTATCTGCATATTGTCTTCCTCAATAGAATATAAACTCTTTGAGGACAGAGTTCATTTTACTTTTCTTTGGATCTCTAGAACTTAACACAGTGCCTGACACACAGTAAGAACTTATTGCTTTTTAAGTGATTGTTTAAGCTGAAAAGACCCTCAAACCATCTAGTCTATCCCATTAGGGAAGAAAAATTCTCACTACAAGATACTGAAAAGTAGTGATCTATACTTTTCTTGAAGACCTCCATTTTCTTTTTTTTTTTTAATTTATTTATTTAACTTTTAACATTCATTTTCACAAAATTTTAGGTTCTAAATTTTCTCCCCGTTTCTCCCCTCCCCCCACTCCAAAATATGAAGCATTCTAATTGCCCCTATCACCAATCTGCCCTCTCTTCTAACATCCCTCCCTTCCCTTCTCCCCATCTTCTCTTTTGTCCTGTAGGGCCAGATAACTTTCTATACCCCAATACCTGTATTTCTTATTTCCTAGTAGTAAGAACAATACTTAACAGTTGTTCCTACAGCTTTCACTTCCAATTTCTCTTCATCTCTCCCTCCCCATCCATTCCCTTTGGGAAGAAAGTAATTCAATATAGGCCATATCTATGTAGTTTTGCAAATGATTTCCATAATAGTTGTGTTGTGTAGGACTAACAATATTTCCCTCCATCCTATCCTGCCCCTCATTGCTTCTATTCTCTCTTTGGATCCTGTCCCTCTCCAAGTGTGTTGACTTCAAATTGTTCTCTCCTCCCTTTGCCCTCCCTTCCATCATCCCCCCCACCCTGCTTATCCCCTTCTCCTCCACTTTCCTGTATTGTAAATAGGTTTTCATACCAAAATGAGTGTGCATTTTATTCCTTCCTTTAGTCAAATGTGATGAGAATAAGCTTCATGTTTTTCTCTCACCTCCCCTCTTTTTCCCTCAACTGAAAAGTCTTTTACTTGCCTCTTTTATGAGAGACAATTTGCCCCATTCCATTTCTCCCTTTCTCCTCCCAATATATTTCTCTCTCACTGCTTAATTTCATTTTTTAAGATATGACCCCATCCTATTCAATTCACTCTGTGCTCTCTGCCTCTGTGTGTGCATGCACGTGTGTGTGTGTGTGTGTGTGTGTGTGTGTGTGTGTGTGTGTGTAATCCCACCAACTACCCAGATACTGAAAAGTTTCAAGAGTTACAAATATTGTCTTTCCATGTAGGAATGTAAACAGTTCAACTTTAGTAAGTCCCTTATGACTTCGCTTTGCTGTTTACCTTTTCATACTTCTCTTCATTCTTGTGTTTGAAGGTCAAATTTTCTTTTCAGCTCTGGTCTTTCCATCAAGAACACTTGAAAGTCCTCTATTTCATTGAAAGACCATTTTTCCCCCTGAAGTATTATACTCAGTTTTGCTGGGTAGGTGATTCTTGGTTTTAGCCCTAGTTCCTTTGACTTCTGGAATACCATATTCCACACCCTTCTATCCCTTAATGTAGAAGCTGCTAGATCTTGTGTTATCCTGATTGTATTTCCACAATACTTGAATTGTTCCTTTCTAGCTGCTTGCAATATTTTCTTCTTGACCAGGGAACTCTGGAATTTGGCCACAATGTTCCTAGGAGCTTCTCTTTTTGGATCTCTTTCAGGTGGTGATCGGTGGATTCTTTCAATATTTACTTTGCCCTCTGGTTCTAGAATATCAGGGCAGTTTTCCTTGATAATTTCATGAAAGATGATATCTAGGCTCTTTTTTTTTGATCATGGCTTTCAGGTAGTCCCATAATTTTTAAGTTGTCTCTCCTGGATCTATTTTCCAGGTCAGTTGTTTTTCCCATGAGATATTTCACATTATCTTCCATTTTTTCATTCTTTTGGTTTGGTGATTTCTTGGTTTCTCATAAAGTCATTAGCCTCCATCTGTTCCATTCTAATTTTGAAAGAACTATTTTCTTTGGTGAGCTTGTGAACCTCCTTTTCCATTTGGCTAATTCTGCTTTTTGAAGCATTCTTCTCCTCATTGGCTTTTTGAACCTCTTTTGCCAATTGAGTGAGCCTATTTTTCAAGGTGTTATTTTCTTCAGCATTTTTTTGGGTCTCTTTTAGCAAGGTGTTGATCTTCTTTTCGTGCTTTTCTTGCATCTCTCTCATTTCTCTTCCCAGTTTTTCCTCCACCTTTCTAACTTGATTTTCAAAATCCTTTTTGAGCTCTTCCATGGCCTGAGCCCACTGAATATTTATTTTGGATGTTTGTGATACAGAATCCTTGACTTCTATGTCTTTCCCTGATGGTAAGCATTGTTCTTCCTCATCTGAAAGAATGGGAGAAGATATCTGTTCACCAAGAAAGTAACCTTCTAAGGTCTTATTTTTTTTTTCCCTTTTTTGGGCATTTTCCCAACCAGCTACTTGACTTTTGGGTCCTTTGTCAAGAGTAGGGTATACTCTGGGAATCTGTGAGATCTCAGTTTCTCCAAGGTGGTACAATCAGGTGTGTACTGGTCTGGATGCAGAGAGGGATTTTTGTGCCCAGAATCTTAGCAGATGCTTCTCCACAGCCACTTGGCCTCCAATTCCACCAAGCCTGCACTGGGGGCTGATTTTCAGATAAGCTGGATGGGCAGGGCCACCATTCAGTTTGAGACAAAGACCAGCTTAGCCAGGGCCTCCACCCATGGCTAAGGTTAGACTCAGCTCTTCAATGCCCCCAGGGGTTTTTATGCTTCAACAATGGAGCTTCCATAAGGGTTGCTGTGCTGGCTCTGTGGCTGCTGCCTGCTGCTGGAGCTATGGGAAGGCCTTTCTCCCTTCCTGGCCTGCTGATAAAACCCCGTCACTGACCTTTGGCACCCATGGGCCATGGGCCGAGGGATCTGAGGCCCTGCTGCTGGGATGGAGATTCCGCCCCAGAGGTATCCTTCTCCCAGAGTTTCATCACACTGCGCCACCAAGGCTGGGCTGGGCTCCTTGCGCGGCTCCCGTGTCTGGCGCAACCAACATTTCCTTGGACCTTTCAGGTCACCATGAACTGGAAATCTCCTCCACTCTGTTGTTCTCCACTTCTGCTGCTCCAAAATTTGTTGAGAGTCCCTCTCTACAGGTATTTTGTGGGCTGTGGGGAGGAATCCTGCATAAGTGTATCTTTCTAGTCCACCATCTTGGCTCAAGACCTCCATTTTCAAGGAACACAGCACCTTCTGAAACAACCCATTTCACTTATCCATAGATCTGTTAGGAAATTTCTTCTTTACATCATTGCTTCTTTACAATTTTCACTTATTGCTCCTAGTTCTATCCTAGGGACCAAGATGTGCAAATCCAATGCTTTTTTCCAAGGCTACATGTCAAACACCTGAAAGTTAGCTATCACATCCAATGTGCCCTTGCACCACCACCACCCCCCCCAAAAAATAAAAAACTTCTTCACTTCCATCCACAAATCCTCATTTCTCATAGACTCAAAGATCCTTAACCATTACAGTTGCCCTTATCTGGGTGCCAAACAACACTCTCCCGATCGCTATTATGTGCTCTATTTTTCCTCAATTTTGCAAAGCACAAAGGACTCTAACACAAAATAATAAAGCTTCCAGTAGAATTTTAGGAAATAAAAATAGCCAAATATGGTGGCTTCTGTTGACCCAAATGGCAGAAATACATTTTTTTTTCCTTTTTGGCCTGTATTTGTGATTTTATTTAAATAGAATAATCCACTGCTGCAGACCAACAATTCAGTGACTTACATAGGGTAATACACAGAGAGTATGTTATCAGGGAACTAGACTTAAAAACAAATTCACCATACCACATTCTACAAATGGGAATATACCCTGAAAACAGGGGTTGAAAATTTACAGCCAAAGTGTACTTGTGTACTTGTACATTACATGTAAACACAATGTGTAAGTACAGCTGGCCAAGCAGCTTTGAAGTGACAATAACACACCTCAAAAATGTCTACAGATGTGCCTCCTCAAATTAGCTAAAGGTGAAGGATATATCGGAGAAATTTTAAAAGAGTAAAGAAAGATGAAGCATAATAATGGAAATTTGTATACTCTTACACTGAATCAGTCATATTTTGAGATATAAAATTCCTTTTGGAATGTTTATGTCAAACTATGCATTATTTATCATCTCTGGGTGATTCTGCACTTAGGAATAATCTTCCAAAAGTTTGATTTGTAATGCTGAATAACTGTTGTTTGGCAACCACAGTAGTGATCTAAGGTTTTTTGGGAAAAAGCACACATCAGTCCACTTTTCCATAAATGTAAATGGTAGATACCCTTTTGGAAACCTTTTCTCAGAGGCCTTGACTCATTATGAAGGCTTCCTACATACTGCCTTTTTTATCTTTTTTCATACTTTGAAAATCCTTGTTTTATGCAGATCCTTGAACTGTTGGCTTGTGTCCATCAACTCTTTCTACTTATATACCTATTTCATCTCCAGAGCCATCACCTTCACATTTGGTTCCATAAGTTTTCCCATTTAAAATCTGGGCTTCTTAGGCATCCTAACATTTTGAACAAATCTGCCATGGAAAAAGTAAATTGAATGGCAAGTCTTTTCTACGTTGCTTCCAACGGTGCCTAGAATCAGTTTCTTAACAACTTCTTTCAAATCATTTGTATATTCTGAGTGATGATTTCTATCATTTTCTTGGAAATTTGTTGGTGCTAGACTAAAAAGATCTTACAGATCTGACTGCTGTGATTCTTGATAAAACCAATACAAGAAGCAAAGAAAGTAGTTTGGACATCAACATGGGCTTCAATCGTTATCTGCCATTTTTTGGCCATGTACCAAACGAGCAACCTTATCCTTCTGCAAAACAGCAAGGCGTATTTCAAAAACATGACCCTTAAGACCATCAGATATAATTTTAGTCTTTGTGACAAATGTCTTGCCAATTTCATATATGTGTGTATGTATATATGTATGTATGTGTATGTATATATGTGTATGTGTATGTATACATATATACATGTGTGTTTATATATGTGTGCGTAGAGAAAGAGAATAGCTAGTGCCTTGACATCATCTATCTTTGAAAATGAGTTAAACCACTTTCCTTTTTGCTCTTTTTTTAACCAACTTTTATGAAGCATTTATTGTTGCTGTAACAATTGCTCTAGGAAAACCAAAAGGTAACATTGCCGTCCTTGATTATCCCAATTGTTAATACTTTGTGTATATGCATATGCATATATGTATGTACATATAAAATATATGGGTATGTATAAATATGTAAGATGTGGGGGTGGGGGGCAGGAATGTTGTGTAATAGATAGAGTTGACCTCAAAGCCAGGAAAACCTGAGTTCATGTTTAGACTTTGACATATACTGACTGCATGTGACCTTGGGCTTAACTTCTCAATACTCCAAAAATTCACCAAAGCTATCAGTCTCAGATACTGTCCTTCATTCTTGAAGAGGACAATGACATCAGGGAAGTGATGCCATGACATGCAAGTGAATTGGACTTAAATGAAGGAGGGCTACACAAAGTTACCGGACTCACTTTCTTCTCTGGGGCCCTAGGGGACGGTGAGTGGCAAGATATAGATCAGGACAGCTGGATACAGCTCAGATTGCCAGAGGGGACCCTGGCCTTTTCACACCACAGCTTTCTTGCTTTCTTTCTTCCTTCCATTCCTTCTTCTTCTCTCCCTTCCTTCCTTCCTTCCTTCTTTCCTTCCTTCCCTCCTTCCTTCCTTCCTTCCCTCCTTCCTTCCTTTTTTCCTTCCCTCCCTCCTTCCCTCCTTCCTTCCTTCCTTCCTTCCTTCCTTCCTTCCTTCCTTCCTTCCTTCCTTCCTTCCTTCCTTCCTTCTTTCCTTCCTATTTCTTCTCTCTCCATGTAGGGAGGGTATCACACACCTACCTGCCAAGGTCTGCCCAAAGGGAATGTAAATTTTAATCTTTTAATCTCTGAAACTTTTTTTGTTTTGGTTTGGTTTTTTTCTCTTAAAGACCAGCCTTAACCACAAATCACTGTGGTCCCAGACCAAGCCCTACTTGGTCACTGTTTTGGGCCCAGATTGGCTCAGAATGAATGTAAATAACAATTGTTTCTGTTTTGGCCAGAAGCGCTGAGGGTCTCCCCCTCCCAGATCTATTTTTTTAAGAGGTCAAGATTTTCCTCATTTTTTTAAGCCTTAGTCACTGAATGGGAGGCTGCCTCAGTCAAACTCAGACCTGTTAAAGTGTCAGAGAGGTGCCAACCTGGATTGGTAGAAGGTATCTTCTCACCTCAGAGTCCCCTATAACAGTCAAATACAGGTCCAATTCCTACCCCAATAGTTTGTATTTATTTATCAATATATGTGTTATTCTTCACCTCTTCTCTATCCCTCACTCACCACCCACCCTATAAGATGTAAGCTCCTCAAGGGCAGGGACTGTCTTGTTTTTTGTCTTTTTAATCCCAGTCCCTAAAGTTGAGCCTGACACATAATAGGCCCTTAGTAAATGCTTATTGAATTGGAATGAATAGCTTTTTTTTGAAAGTCTTGAATTTTTCCGGTTATCTTTCTACGACACTTTCTCTTGAGAAATGCAAACATTTTCCTTTGGGACAATCTGTTGTTACAGATAACCTGACTCCTCTAAGATAGGATGATCTTATATTTGTCAGGGCTGTTCACACCTTCACTCAACAAGTTCAATTGTAGGATTATCGTATCAGTTGTACATGAGTAGAAACTAAATACCTAAGCTGTAGCATAGGAGCTGGCATCACAGATGGAATGAACAGAGCCTGGCTTCCTGTTTTGGCATTTCATCTCACATACACACAAAAAAGAACTTCAGAAGGTTTTATTTAAGGAAATAGAGTGCGTTATCTCCCCTGTGCCGAGGACTGTCTCCCTCCTCGCCTCTGCCTCCCAGCTTCCCTGACTTCCTTTAAGGCTCCTCTAAAATCCTGCCTTCTACAGGAAGCCTTTCCAGATCCTCCAGAATACTCATGCTTCCCTCTGTATTTAAGTCCAGTTTATCCTGTATATGCCTCATTTGTGCATATTTGGTTGTTTGGATGTTTCCCCCCATTAAACTTGAGCTCCTTTAGAACAAGGAAGGCTCTTTTGTGTTTCTTTGTATGCCCAGCCCGTAGCACATGGAAGACACTGACTATATGCAAGTTGACTGACAACAAAGTCTTCCCACAAGTTCATCTAAGAAAGGAATAGGGGAGAATTTGTATGTTGAGAACATTAAGAAGGACATAGAATTACCATAATGATAATAACTACTAGGAACCAGAAACCCACATTTTCTTAAATACCATAGTAGCCCCATTTCAAATTGTTTTCCCCAGGGATCAGTCCATAGGAGAGGGGCATTGCAGGCAGAAAACAGGAGAGCAAACCTAAAAATTTTTTTTTAATTAGTCATATGGTGCTGCCTAAAGTGCTCAGGGTCCTTGGAACAGCTCTATATCATGGACCTACTGCTGACCCTGTGTAGAGAGAAGGGTAAGTATCTTTTCTCCATGGTCTCTTGTCACACAGCCACCAGCCCAGTTTAGGCCTTAATCTCTAATATGCACTATTGCAATGGCCTTTTAATTGGTTCCCCTGCTTCATCTCTTCAATTCTTACTCCAGACAACTGCCAAATTGATATTTCTGAAACACAAGGGAAGGCAGCATCACTGCAAAAGGGGCCTGGAAGCATTTGCTCTGGATTGATAGGTATTCCTAATACTTCTAATATAGTAGAAATTTCCATCTCCCGTGGTACTTACTACCCCTATAGTCATATGTGGGGCAAGTTACCCTACAACTCTAAAATCTGGTCTTTGTTGAACTCTTAGGTGTGTTCTAAACTCTACTGATCCCAGGAAATAGCCATGAAGACAAGTTTAAATACAAAGAAATCTGAACTATGTTCATTAAAGTTTGAATGGGGCAGGGGGGAGAAGAGGTTACCAAAAGCAATTTTTTAAAAATAATCATAATATGACACATTGGTTAAGACTGTTCCCATGTCACCATTGCCACATTATACCAACTGTATTCTTCCCCATTACATTTAGCACATTGTTTGGATGATTAAACATCATCCAAATACAATTTCACTTCAGTAGGCTTATTGAATCCTAAATCTAAAGCTTAAAAGAGCCTCAGAGGTCATCTAGTCCAATCCCCTTATATAAAAGAAACTAAGGCCAAAGGAGGTAAAGTGAGTGTCCAAGATCACACAGCATAGCAGGGCCAGTATTCAAGCACATGTCCTGTAATTCCAAATCCAGCAGACTTTCCACTGTATTACTTCCACTAGAACAGGCATATATGATAAAATACTGCTCAAATCAGTGAAATCCTGGATTATTAGCAACCCAGGAGACAATACCAGATAAATTTTTGAGCCCCTCTAACAAGAAGATAGAATATCACTAAGTACAGGACCCAAGAGGGCATTTGGCAGGATCAGACTAGCCAATAACCTGATATGATCCATCTGCTAGGAGAAATTTCTGAAAGAAAATATTAGAGTTTGTGTTTTTATTAGCTTTGTACCCTGGACAAGTCATTTACCCTCTCTCATCCTCAGGTTCCTCATCTATGAAATGGGGATAATAAAAAGTCACTTACTTTTTAGAGTTATGTGAGGACAAAATTATATAAAATACATAAAGCAATTTGCAAACCTTAACTTGCTATGTAAATGATAGATAATATGTTGCTGCTGCTGTTGACGATGATGATGATGTGCTCTTTTCCTGGCATCCCACAGCAGAAGGAAAACTTTGAGAAGCTTCTAGCAAATACCATTTGACTCCTGACAAAAGCAGGTTTTGCTAAAATATGAATTTTGAGCTTTTTAAAATGTATGGAAAATGTAAGCTTTTCAAATAATCAATTCTCTGGGCCACTCGTCACTTTTAATGGGCTTTGCAAGCATCAAATTTTAAAGACCATTTCATTTTTTCTTTTGATCTTGCCATACCAAAAGGTAATCATCATGGTGAACTCATTTCATGATTGTGTCAGGTCCATCCAAGGGACACACATTGAAAGAAGTTTTGATGGTTCTATGAATGCCTTATTGTGCCTTTTTCCTTGTAACTTTAAACAAAGAAATTCCAATGTCTTTTAGCTTTGTTTTTTCTTTTCCTGATTCAAATTAGTACTGCTCTCCCTATTTGAATTTCTAAAGAGTTCAAGATTATTTTATTATTTCCAGGCTGTGAGAAGAGAAATCTGAGTGTCCTCTAGTGAATAAAATATTGATTGTATGTTGTGTACAGGTTATGGAACTCTGATAAAAATTAATATCTTCTCCCTCTTTAGGCTGTTTCTTGTCTTAATTTGCTGGTTAAGTGCTAGTAAACAAACCAGTTAGGAAAAGTTGGTCACTTGACTACTTTGAAAAAGGCCAAGCAACCATTTACTGGGTCTTAAGAGTTATAATTATCCAGAATCAAGATTGAAATATCTTAATGAGCTTGGGACTAAATGAGATGGGGCAAGTTAGTTTTCATCAGTTTAAGTAACATGTGATTGACCTAACTTGAGGGTGAACTCAGTTGAAAAATAGGGTTTCTTGAATGTTTCATCTACATTTTGCTTAAACAGGCCAAATAATAGTAGGTCTAGGGTAGCATTTTGGACTTGGTTATTTTCCTCTTGACAAATTTCTCCAGTTTTATCCATTCAACATTTGCTAAGTCTATTATGTATTGATCGATTTTTCCTAAATTGTTTTACTCTTCTTTCTTTTTTTCTTTCTTAAAAATTCTTTGTTGGAGGGGAGAGAGGAAGGATAAAAGGCAAAATTATAGTTATGTAAAAACAAGAGATCAAAAAAAATTTAGAGTCAGGCACTCTGTTAAATGCTGGCTGTTATTATTGGTTATTTGTCTTTTGTTTTCAAAGAGGACCAATGATATCACAGAGTGAAGTCTTGACTCATGAGTGAATTGGATTTAAGTGAGGCAAAGTTGTACAAGGTCATCAGCCTCATTCACTCTTCCAATGAGAACAAGTCCAATCTCTCATTCATCTGCTACTTCTCTACTCTCCATCATCTATTCTCCATGCTCAATCCTCCCTTGGTCCTTCACCAGCCTGCTTGTACTCTTCTGAACACTCCAATTGCAGTGACCAATCTTGGTCCCAAAGAACAAATTCTGATACCTATTTCCCTACACTTAATAGTGAAATGAGGGTGTAAATGTTACCTTGCATATACTGCCAGATAGTAATTTTATCAACAAGATTTGGCTTTACTGTTTGTCTTTGTTACAAAGAAAGGTTCCATCTTAAGAGCACAATAGAAATAGATTTAGGATTGAAAGGGACCCTAGACATCTAACTCCTTAACTTTGCAGATGAGGAAACTGAGGCTCAGAGAAGTTAAATGTCTTGACCAAGGCCACAAGACAATAAATAGCAGGGTGGGGGCTTGAACTCAAGTCCTCTGATTCTGTTATACCATACTTTGGGAGGAAGGAAGGGTAGAAAGCAGAACTAGGAATTAGGTACAAGTAAGAGACTAAAAAAGACATATTAGACTTTTTAAAAAATTCATAAAACTGAATATGCTCTTAAAAGTTGACAAGTTTTTTTTAATGCCTCATGGATGATATTTTAGGACCCCCAGATTATTTCCTTTAACAACTGTATCCAGTTACTAACTTGTATTTGTGTAAGTTTGTTTTTTTTGTGTTAATACACTAAGGATTCTTATTCACATATCCTCTTTTTGATTGTTCAGAAACAAGTAGCTATGGAGCTTTCACAGGACCCATAGAATTATACACTCAATATCCTCTCGAAAGCATAACTCATGATCCCCCACAAACGTGTATCCTTTAAAACAAAAGAAGTTTAATCAAATGGCATTACATAAAGTGACAAGAAAAGATCCTTCCCATGTACAAGTGTTATATATCCTTTTATAGGTTACTATACCACCATTTAGATAAAAAACATATAAAACAAGCATGATAAAGGAGGATATATGAAGGACAAACATATGGGAAATTTATGTCAAGGAAATATACATAAAGGGGCACATACCAGAATTAGTGAGCCAGAACATATGCACAGACAAGACTATTCACACTTGATACTAAGAAGCTGCTAATGACCATTGGTTATATTGTTTTGCTACCTGAGTTCAAATCCATCCTCAGATTACATGTCAGCTGTATGACCCTGGATAAGTCACTTAACTCTATCTACTTTAGTTTTCTCAACTATATAATGACATAATATTACCTCCCAGAGTTATAATAAAATCAAATGAAATAATATTGGAAAGTACTTAGCACAGTGCCTGGCATATAAAGGGTACTTAATAAATGGTTCTTCATTCCTTCTATCCTTCCTACCTATATACTATCTGCTGAAGATGTCACCCCTGGCAAGTACATTGTCTATACTTGACATTCTGTCTCTGTTCTGAATGTAATGTTTCCACTCTCCATAGGGCTTCATCTTGCTTCTCCCAGGTATCTCTGCTGTCCTCTTAGCTGCCAACCTTTTTTCTGCTACAGTTTTCAGAGCTTCCATTCTTCCAAATTATGTGATAGACTTTTCACTATTTTCTAAGGTATGGTGATTTAAAAGAAAAAAAACTCCCTATCAAAAACAGATTAAAAATTCTTTCAGTTACTAGGATTTTGGGTCACCACAGCCATAACTACAGGTAGTCAACAAAATCTACATTTTTGACTCTCTGAGTCTGTTTCTGATTTAAAGTCTGTAGCTGCAAAGAACTATCTGACTTAAGAGTTGGAGAATTCATTGAATTCATTCAACTCTTGATGGAGATTGTGTGACTTTGGACTTCTCTGGGCCTCAACTTCCTCATCTGTAAAATGGAAGCAGAGTTGGATTAAATGATTTATGAAGAACCTTTATAAAACTATAAATTCATGTCACTGTGACTGGGGCAGCAAATAGTATATTTCCCCAGTTTCCTAATGATTATTGAAAAAATAATAATCACACCCTGTGTTTATATAACACTTTTATTTTTCAGGGATTTTTCACTCTATCTTTCTTTAATCTCATAACATTTCTATAAAGTAGAAAGAAAAGGTAGATGATGTTAACCTCATTTTAGAGACAAGTAAGCTAAGAAACTAAGTAGCCTATTTAGCTAGCTAGCAGCAGAATTACTTGAGGGTGGTGTTTAGCCTGGAAAAGAGAAGGTTTAGGGGGAACACGATCACTGTCATCAAGTTTTTGAGGAACTAGCACCTTGAAGATCAATTAGATTTGTATCCTAACCCCAGAGGGTCAAGCTAGAAGCAGTAAGTTGCAAAGAGGTAGATTTTAAAGATGTTAAGTTACAAAGAGGTAGTTTTAGATTTGAGATAAGGAGATAGATCCTAAAAATGAGAGCTATCCAGAAGTGGAGTGGGCTGCCTAAGGATTCTCCCTCATGGGAAATCTTCAGTCAAAGGCTAGATCAACTAGAGGCAGAACAGTACAATGGAAAGCATTCTGGATTTGGAATCAGAGACTTGTAAGACCAATCACAACTCTAGTATTTACTACCCTTGTGACCTTGGCTAAACCATTTAACTTAGTAAGTACTAGACCTGGCATATAGTAAATGATTAAAACAATGCTTGTTGACTTAACTCTCAGAACCTGTTTCTCAGGACTTCTACTGTCTTCTTCAACTCTAAATCTATGACTCTATAATCTATAAAATAGGCTAAGTGTCCAAGGGAAGGGAACAAGCATTTATTAAGCACCTACTATTTGCCAAGTATGTGTAAAACCCTAAACCCTTTTCAACTGATGCCACTCCTATCTGTGATTCAGTATGCCATAATAGAGCACTAGATACAGAACCCAAAGATCTGACTCCTAATCCTGACAGCCAAAGTCCTCCCATTTACTAACTAGGTGGCCTGTGACAAATCACTTACCTCTCCAAATATCAATTTTCTCTTCCATAAAAAAGGAAATAGATGGCGTAATCACTAAAGTTCTACTTATTTCCATATTAATTCTTCAAATGCTTCTCCATCTAACAGTAATCTGGTCTTTGAAGACTTCCAGGGAAGGAAACCCACATCTTTTAGAGGTAGCTTATTATACCCTGGAATTATTCAGTTTTTCCTGACATCCAATTGAAATTTGTCCCCTTGCAGCTTCCATCCCAGAAGTAAACAAGTGTCTTGTGTGTACATGGGAAGGCGCTGAAAATACTCTATATCTTTTCATAGATTAGAAAATCACAGGGCCTGTACTCAACTCTTTCTACTTAAAGCCTTTGACACAAAGGACTTCAACTGAAAAATGCTCCTATAGAATCTAAATCAGAGCAGATTTGTACCCCAGATCTCTATTCATCCCCAAAATATGTTTCTACCAAATTCCTTTTATACCATCTCTCTCCAGCACTAAGTGGGGAAACTGATCAGACACATTCCCTGCATGCCACCCATCCCACAGCCTCCAGGTCCCAGCTGTATCTCTAACCTCACACATTCACAATCAAACCAACTCCAGTTTGCAAATCCAACAGCTTTCTTGACTGGAAAGGGGCTCCTTTCTCCTTCTTTACCTCCCCCTTTCCTTGACATGACAAACTGGCAGCTCCAGACATGTCATCTCCTGAAACCTTGTGCCAACTAGTCAGACACTATTGGGAAAAATGAACTTCCCTTCCACAGTCCCACCCTTCCTCTCCTTCCCCCATCACCACCACCCTCCCCTAATAGGGCATTGCAACAAATGTCTTTCCTTCACTGATTTCCCTGTCAAGGTTCTGGCAGGGATGAGAGGGGGGGGACAGAGCCAAGTTTTCAGTTGGGGGGAAAAACTGGACTTGTGTAGTTTGTATGCAGAAAACCTTGGCAGATGAGAATTTGGAAATGCAGCCAATGAGGCAAGGGTTTAATCTGGGAGAAAGCCCCTCACATGCAGGCAGTTGGCACGGAGGAAAGGAAACCACAAAAACAACAAGGCACTAACATTAAAAGCTGGGTTTACACACACCAAAAGAAAAGGAAATTCAGAGCTAACTTCTTTATCCCTTCTTATAGCTCATCACAACAGGATGAATTTTGCAGATGGAGTTTCTTCTTTGGGATTGGGAAAGGCTGAGAGAGACAAACACAGTAAGTCTACCTTGTTCACCATCTTAATTGCAGCAGAATGTCTCTAATTCATTTCTGTGTTCTCAAAGATACTTTCTTAAGGATTTTTAAATGCTGTATCAGTAATTCCCATTTTACATCTGGAAAAGCTGAGCCCAAAGCAATTGAAACAATTTATCCAAAATCACCCAGAAAATGGGGAGAAAGGGGATGGAATAGGGCAAAAATAGTCTTCTATATCAGTGAGTAGATCATATTTCTTCTTCAAAGACAAAACTTTTTCATGCAAATCATTTAATTATTCCTCCAAAAATCTGAATTACCTAGAAAGTATCTTGGATTTTAATGGAACAGCCTGGTATTTGGTTTTAAACCAAATTTAGTGCCATTTCTGGGACTAAGTTAACCACACAATTGTGGGATTAGCCAATGGAACTTCTTTTTCCCCTATCAGTACTGCCAATGCAGTACTAAAATGTAGCAGTATTTATATCTCTGATGTTTCTGGGAACTGTTCAATGTTATTGTAAACTTGTTTTGGTCAAACATAAAATTTATAAAAGCTTCCTTCCACAATTTTAAATACAGACAACTTGGTAGAGACAGGAACAGTTTGGTGGCGGGCTTTTGTTTGTGATTCTCTGCCTACCTCTTTTACTTCCTTCAGGGGTGAGAATTACACCTTTGTAAACAAGTATTAGTTCTAAGACAAGTAGACCTGTGTAGTAGATAAAAAGCCAGTCTTGGCATCAGACAGATCTAGAGTTTAAATGTTATCTTCCATCTATATTAGGTATGTAACAACCATAAACAAATCACTTAACCTCTCACTAATCTAGGTCATTATTGAAGACTAAATTACAGATGAGTTGTCAATTTAAATCAGTAGAAATATTCTTTCACTGACAAAAATCACATGTCCAGATTTTTAAAAAATTATCATGTTTCTCTAATATGCTGTAATTATTCTTATTATCTATATTTACTTAATCTTATTATAAAGGTTACAACTTCAAAATGAAAATGATTGGCATATTAAGAAAATAATGTTTGCATTCTTATTAGAGTATGAAATGCTTACTGTATACTTATTTTTTAAATAAACTTTTTAGTTGGAGTCACAAAATAATTTTATGAATAGATTCAACAATAAATTCTCACTACATCAGTGTTTTATAAACCTATCACTATAGAATTTGGAATTTAGTTGGAATATCAGCAAGGGCATGAGATTCCATTATAGATTGATTACTGCTATGGTTATATGATTGTTTGGAAATTTGTATTTGTCTCCTCTTTCTGGCAATACAGCTTCATCAGTTCATATTCAACCGCTTGATATGACAAGAGGTCTTTGAGAGTTTGCAGGATGAAGGCCAACTTTTCCCCACAGTGTGACCTGTTTAACTCTATATATAGGAAAGCACACACACACACACACACACACACACACATATATATATATACTTTGCAGTGGTTTATATAAAGAATGACCCCAATATTCTGTCTTAATTGCAGTGGTGTTGATTTCTCCTGAGATCACAGAACATGACAACTTGCCACAACAAATTTGAAAAGGTGATACCCTCTGTGAACAGTGCTCCATCTTGCCAATACCTCTCTTATCCACTAATGGCTTTTTTAACCATCGTTATTTGCAGCATCCCATTTAAAACTGTTTGTCCATTAAAGAATATTCTAAGAAGGAATCCTTGTGTTTTCATTTTCCTACAGCAAACATTCCTAGTAAAGATACAAGCTCTGGCTGCCATCTTTCCATCTAAAAAGGCACCAAAATACTACTATCATTGTTCACTCTTGAATAAAGTCATTCTATTTGGCCTCATGACCCACACACATATAATAATACTAAATGCACTCCTTCCAAACAGTTAGTCTGTCAGTTTCATTAGATCAGGGAACCTACAGTAGGTACACACCAGTAGCCATTATTTCCAGAAGAAGAATGCACTTTTTTACTTCCATATTACAAAGACCCTGTCTCATTCAAACTAAGCTCACTATTTCTTTTGGAACTCCTGATTCACTGGCAACAACTTCTCCTTATATCCTTGAACTTTTCAAACATTTCTTTCACCTCCATATTTAAAGGGAAATTTTGCTTCTGAGGACACCAGATTCATTGCAACACTCTCTACTAGTGTCCACTCCTGTTCCTATTTTATCCCAACTTAAAAGACCAGAAAGAAGGAGGTAGGAATGTTTATTGTTCCTTACTGCCATTTTCAGACCATTTTTCAATGACTATCCCTCAAAGAGCTTTCCAATAAAGTTATGGTCCATCCAATCTGATTGAACTACCCTCTTCCCATATTTGTTGCTCTATTCTACTGGCTTGTAGGTCATTCATTCTAACTTTTTCAATAATTTTAGTGCCACAGTAACAGCAACAATATTTTAAGAATGACTTTGAACCACTAAGTCATTTTGGCAACTGCAAATACAGAAATTAACTATAAAGAAACTGTAATGGAAGATGCTATTTGCATCCAGAGAAAGAAATGATAAATAGAAGTATGCATAGAATGACTTTACACATGTGTACATATATACATATAGGCACATATGTGTGTGTGTCTAATGGTACCCATCTCTAGGGTAGAGGAGGAAGGAAGAAAAAAGGAAAAAAAATTACATGGTAACTTTATTATATATTTAGAAGGAACAGCAGGTGGTACACAATAGATTTGCCATTTCATGTGCAATCACCTTTTTTAATATTGTACTACATTATGGAAATACTTGTTTTATTTAAGTTTAGGATAAAATAAATTTTAAAAATTTAAAATAATAATTTTAGCACCTCGTAATCTTCTGTTCCCTATGCTGTGCCATCATCTTCAGGGAATTCAATATTTATGTTAGAAAACCCTTCTGACAACCTCATCACACAATTATTCAACATCATCAACATCCTCCACTTCACTTTAGTCACATATCATCATTAGACTGCATCTTGAAAGTAGTCTGAAATTCAAAACTTCAATAGTCTACTCTTTGACTACAACCACATATTACTATTTCTCCCACATTTTCTCTAATGCTAACTCTATTTATTTCTTGCCCTTATTGCAACCATCAGGCCCCTGACTGATGAGGCAGCCACCATGAGCTGGTAAAAGAGAGACAGCCATTGTGTAGTGCTGGATCTGGAGTCAAGAGGGACCTGGGTTTGAATCCAACCTTAGATTCTGGCAGTGTGGCCTTGAATGGGTAACTACCTCTCTGAGACACAGTTTTCTCTGAGATATTGCAAAATGATGATAATAACTTTAATAATTACACATGAGAGGCAATACAGTATATAGCAGGAGTGGGGAATCTGCAGCCTCGAGGTCACGTGTTCCCTCTAGGTCCTCAAATGTGACGTTTTGGCTGAATCCAAATTTCACAGAACAAATCCTCTTAATAAAAGGATTATAATATATGTGAATGAATGTGTGTGTGTGTATGTGTGTGTGTGTGTGTGTGTGTGTGTGTGCGCGTACAAATGTAGTACAGGGGACAGAAAACTATCTTTGTAGTTAAAAGATCTGGCTTCAGGAGTGTGCTAGAGACAGCTTGAACCTGCTTGAGAGATCAGGTTGTTAAATTCTCAGTGTGAGCTTTTACACCTCAGAAATCAGTAAATGCTACAAATCAGGACTTGAATTATTGCTTTGTTGATCTAGACTTAAAGTGATTGGCAGAAAATGTTAACAATGTGAATTAAACTTAAAAGTGTTGTTCTCTGCCCCCCCCCCCAAACCAGTTGTTAAATTTTTGGTGGCATACCCTTGCCCAATTTCCAGTCCTATTTCTGACACATAATAGCCATGTAACCCTAAGCAAGACACTTAACTTCTCAAGTACTGGGAAATGCTTAATACTGTGAGTTGCTGAGAGCAGATGCTGACCTGTATCTGTAGTAAACATTTCCTCACCAGTTCTCTGCATCAATGAAATAGTAGGCCCAAGACAAACCAACAACTTGCATCACAGGGTTGCTGCGGAGAAACACTGTACAAATACTAGCTATCATTATTTAAGAATACCTATTCTCTTTGCCCTAGTACCTCTGAGAATTGAAGGTTATTCTAGTGGTTATCTCTGAAATATTCTCATTATTATCCTTGTTTAAAATTTCATCCTAACTTCATTAGATCACAAGATCCTAGAGAACAGAGCCTGGTTTTTTCCCCTTGTTTGTTTGATTTTCCAGGGGTTTGGGTCTTTGTTTCTTTGTACACAGGACCAATTTTTAAAATGCCTCATTACTGACCTATTCTTATAATCTTTATTCATTTCTCCTGTCTTTTGTTTGTCTCTGTACTCAGCCTCAGCAACATGGTTTCTACTTTAACATTTCACAGGTCATTAGCCTAGAAGCCCAGACTTTCCCCATACCACCAACCTTCTGCCTTTCCTAATCTTTCAGTCTCCAAACCTGGATAATTTCTATGATCTGTTTAATTTACTTCTGTTTTAGATTATCCATTGAGTATCACTCTGTTGAGTATCAATCATAAAACAGACTAAGGTGAAATCCACAAAAATTAAGTGATCTCACTATAAATTTATTTAATCCAACCCTCATTGTTTCTTCATAAATTTTTATCTCATTTCCCAAGGTTATTATTCCAAACATTTTCATCTCTACTTTTGCCACCAATGGTTCTCCTACTTCATGGGCTAGTAGCTATACTGGTGACTCTGGCAGAGGATTGTTTTGGAAACTCTGGACATGGTCTATTCTGGGAATTCTGAAGACACTATCATTCCTTATGTGGTCAGTTCTCAGGATAAGGCTGGCCAACATAGATCAGGACAGGAACTTTTCAGATAAACTCCTTAAGAAAGCTGACCAAACCCTCTGAGTCCAGATCTTATAATGCAAATGAAACTATCCCTCTCCAAAATTACCAATGATTTCCAAACTGCCAAACCTAATGGTTTCTTCTCAGCCTTCATCCTTCTTAACTTTTCTGCATCCTTTGACATTGTGGATTACTATCTCCTCTTGGATTTGCTCTCCTCTCTAGGTTCCCATTACTTTCTTCTGGTTCTCTTCCTACTATCCACTGGTGCCTACTTTATTTTAACTCCTAACTTGTCACAAGGTCTGTACTGGGTACAAGGATTGCAGAGGCTACTGAGAATGCTGTTATCAAGCCAATAGGCAAATTGATCAAGTGAAAAAGAATGTAAGACAATTTCTAAGCTGACATGAGTTTACCATAAATAGAGCCTGTCTGGGTCAAGAGTAATACCATTTATTTTTAGAACCTTGTTTTCCATAGAGTACATGGCTTCACACCACACTGAAGTGTAAACATTTCAGAGTCTGAGCAAATGCTGGCCCTTGTAGAAAAAGCTCCTACTGATAGGTTTCTGAAATATGCAGTGGATGTTAGAGCATGTGTGATACTACCCATGTTAACAGGTACCAATAAATATACCAACACTTTGTTAGGAAAATTAGATAAGCTGGCATGGCTTGCTCATGGCCATTTGTCTTTATGGCAGTTGACTGAAGCATTGGACATCTATAGCTGGGAATGACTCCCTGTTACAAAGCATGTCAATCTAGTAATACATACTTTCCAAGGACCTGAAGAATTCACCTTCTATTTCACGATTCCATATTTAGGATCAAAGGGCTATATAAAAATCCCCCATGACCATACTTCCCTAAAACTCAATTATAAGAGATAGTATACAAAGGTAGTAATAATGATAATAATATAATAACTTACATTTATATAGCACCTTGAGGTTAGCAAAACATTTTAGGCATGGTACTGTGGAAAGCATGATAGATTTGGAGTTAAAAGACTTAGATTCAGATTTTGGGTATTCTATTTATTCTTTGTATGACCTTGCACAAATCACTTAATCTCTGTGGGTCTCAGTTCTTCATCTATAAAATGAAGAAATTGGACTAGTTGACTTCCAAAGTTGTTTCCTGTCCTAATACAGATTAAATTTAAAAGTTTATTATGTATATATTTTCAAAGAGCTAGTTGTTAAACATTTATCAAACATTGCTGCACAGGAGGTAGTCTTACATTAACAACATCTATGATGAAGTTTGACTCATAGACTCTTCCTGAAAAATCGCCTTTACTCAGGAAGGAAAGGGAATGAAGGAAGTAGGCAACCATGACAGGAAGCTATAGGGTCCTGTGTTCCAAAGATTAAATAGATTTCCTACTAGTAACTTCTTACTTGCTCAAACCTTTATTAGAAACATCTCTCACTCAATTTACTTTTGTGGTTTTGAATGATAAATCTCCAAATTGGAAGAGACCTCAGTTGATCTTCTAGTCCAAAAAGTAGCTGAATCATTCAGTCTATAAGCATTTTTAAAGCACCCACTATGTGCCAGGCATCGTACTAGACATTTGTGTTACAAAGACAAAAATGAAACAATCCCTGAAAGAGTGTATATAAAGGAAAGACAAGGACCAAGGACAGAGCTTTATGCTACTCGCAACATTAGGGGGCAGGATGATGATGATGATGATGATGATGATGATGGTGGTGATGGTGGTGGTGAAGGTGGTGATGGTGGTCCCACATAAGAGACTGAGACTGAGAATGAACTTTCAAATAGGCAAGACAGGAGAAAGTAGCAGTGTCACCAAAGAGAGAATATATAGGAAATGAAGTTTGTTAAGGGGGCCAAATGCTACAGAGAGGCAGTAGTTGAACTGCGAATTCCTTCTAAAATATCCCTGGCAAATGGTCATCTCACTGAGAGATCTCTCCTGATAGCCCATTAACTTTCATTTACATTCTATTTTTAGAAATGGTTTCTTAAATCAAGCTAAAATCTTCCTCTCTTTGATTTCTGCCCGTTGCTCCTAGTTCTAATCTCTAGAACCAGACAAAATATGGTTCATCTCTCCTCCACTTGAGAGTCCTATTTGTACATTCTTTCAGTATCACAGTATATAGCACATCAATGTTTGAACTCACTGATTGTCAATAAACTCTCCCTTGCTCTCTGAAACTCTCTCTGCTCTCTCCCAACTCTCACTGCAAATGTAGCTTTCTAACATGCTGGAGGTCCCTCCTAGAGTTAGAGTTAGGTGGAAAATAGAAATCTATAAAGAATTTTCTCTCCCCTGCTAACCACTCCTACAGGAATTAATCAGGAAAATTGAGGCAAAGTTCTTTTCTCTAAATGAGATGGACTACATTCCTAATCTCTGGGAAAAACTGGCAGCCCTCCCCAATGTCTATATCAACCTTTGCCAATGCCAAGCACACATCATGAGTAGTCATGCATGTTGGTATGGCCAAAAAGAAAAAATTCCTAGTTTTGGATGAGTTTTGTCACTTCCTAGCTCTTTTATTTTAGGCAAGTCACTTACCTCCTTCTGTTTCAATCTCTGTAAAATGGAAATAATAAAATTTATAGTACTTCTTTCCTCACAGGATTATTGTATCAAATAAGTCAATACACCCAAAGTTCTTTGTCATTCTAAACACAAGTGCTGCGGAATGTGCCTTGCTCTGCTCATTTGCATGTTTCCGTTTGGGGCATCACCATTCATTAAGTTATCACTTCTCCAAGCCTCAATGTCTTCTTTGCCTTTGCCTTTTCACTTATCCAGGCAGTCAACTTCTAAATTCGACCTCCTGAATCCACCTCCTTGTCTCTGTTCAGATCATGGGTGCCATTTCCTCCAGCTTGCACTGTTGCAATAGTCTCCTTCCCTTTACTCTCCTCTCTATTCAGTCCATTATTCTTACTGCTGATGCTTGCTTATGTAGATAGCTGATTATGCCGTTCTTTTGCTCAAAACCCTGTACTGATTTCCTATATTCTTTCCTTAGCTTAGCATTCAAGGCCCTACCTCAACTAGGACAACTCTAACCTTTACAACCTTAACTCACACCACCTCCCTCCATCTGTTCTGTGGTCCAGTCAAACATGAATGCTCATCATCCTCCACAGACTTCCGTTCGTGCACTAACTGTACCTCCTGCTGTTCCTTCTACCTAGAATGAGCTCCTCCCCATCTCTGCCTGTTGAAATTTCACCCACCTTTTAAAGCCTAGGTCAAATGCCATCTCATTCATGAAACGTTCCCAGAACCCCTTTCCCTTTCCCACTCCCAACCCAACATCTTTGTGTACTTCATTTTCATAAATATGGTATTCCTGTTATGTGCCATTTTGTAGCCTGTTTGTAGCATAATAAATTATGAGCTCCATGATGGCAGGGCTTCAATTCAACAAATATTTATGAAGTGCCTTTGATGCATCAGGTGCTGTGCTGGGCAGTAGAGGTACATGGACAACAATAAAACAGTCTTTGCACTTGAGGAGCTTACTTCCTACTGGACTGACCCAACATCTACACAAATAAGTAACTAGACTAAGGCGAGGGAGGGTACAAAGCATCAACAGCTGGGAGGATAAGGAGAGGCTTTATTTAGAGGTCTTTGGGAGGTCGGGGGCAGGCAGGGAGGTGATCTGGATTAAGTGATTTGCCCAAGGTCACACAGCTAGTAAATATCTGAGGCTGGATTTTAACCCAGGGCCTCCTGACTCCAGGGCCAGTGCTCTGTCCAAAAGAAAGGTTTTATGAAAGAGGTGCATTTAAAAATGATCCCTGGATAGCATTAGGAATTGAAAGAGACAGAAGGTGAACAGAGAAAGCATTCCAGCCATGGAGAACTTTCCCAAAGGCATGAAGATAGGAGATTAAATATCATATGTGGGGAAAGGCTAGTAGACTAGTTTAGCTAGAACATAGCATTCACAAGGGACAGAAATGGGAAATAATTCCAGAAAGGTAAGTTGGACTCAGCTTGAAACCACAACATGTTTTATTTAACTTTTATATCTCTCCCAGTGCTCAGCAAATAAAGCAAATAGCAAATGCTTAATATGTTTGTGGAAATAAATATTATTATCTAAATAATAGAAACATAGTGGGGATTTGAATCACTAGCACTCAAACTGGGTCCACACCTCTGCAATCCCCCTCATCTGGCCAGTGGATCAGCTCTAGGATTCCCTTACTCAAACTAGACTCTATCCAGCACTCCACATTGGTGAAAGTGGTGGTAAGCCCTTGCCCTAGGGTTTTCCCAGAGACTAGTAACAGTGATCTCCTCAGGTCCCAAATAACCCCCACCCAAAGCAGCTGCATTGGCAGCCCTGAGGCTTCCAGTGCGTGACTGACTTTGATTTAAATCTATGCTTTCAAAGTTAAAAGCCCACACAGGTCATAGAAATAAGGAAGGTCTAATCCTACTCTCAGTCATACGCAGAACATACCTACATTCCAGTAATTTTGAATAGACACAGAGGTTCTGTATTTGAGGACTGGGTCAGCCTGAATGTTCAAAACCCTTAAATAGAAGCCTTGTTTGGGGGGGAACAATAAACACAATTTTGGGTGGGGAAAAAATACGCACCTTCTTTTACATGGCTATAGCCCAGTAAGAAGCCAAGCAGCACAAAGGCAGAGCTAGCGTTCCTCCTCCGATTTTGCTGCCATATCTGGTTTGTTTGAGGTTTTTTTGACCAGAGTTTTCCTTACTTTATTCAGTAGCAAAAGTTTATCCCTGATCTTTTTTTTATTTTGTTAGCTTTTCTTAGCTCCTATCCCAGCAACTTCATTTTTCAAGTCCAGTAAAAATCAGCCCTTTGGCTCAGGAAATACAGCGATTTGAAATAAAAACTTTTATTAGATCAAGTAATTCAGAGGCATAATAGAATCCAACAGCATTAGTTAGTTAATCCCTTCCTTTCTGTTAGACTCCATCATTTACATTGGGATGGGATGAGGAAATACTGGCTAAAAATTATAGCAGTCCAAAAGGGGAGTGGGTTGCCTCCAGAGATTATGGGGTCTCCCATGCTTCCATGTGGGGATGGTCACACATAAGGTCATACCATAACTCACAACTGTGTATTTGCCTAATTAGAAACGCTAACATTCCCCTGTCTGTCCACAAACTATGAGCACACCTCTTCCATACTCCATCCTTGGCATACCTATACTCTGCCTTCATTGACACCTCTACTCTCTCCTCGTCAGTATTTTCCCAGACTCTGCCTTCACTTTCTTCCCACTTCAACTTTAACCCAATAGTCAGGCATTTCCACTCTATACCATCCTCTGCGCTTCTACCTTTTACTCCCAATCTTATTTTTCTCTGACTAAATCCAAGGTATGGATTACTCCCACCATCTACCTCCTTTGCCCCTATTCATGAGCTGAGGCAAGGAAATAGAGGAAATGCCATAACAATGATGACTGGGGATATTATAAATTCATTTTTCTCCAACACCAACTGGGCCTTCACTTCAACAAAGCAATCCTTGTAGTCTTCCCTAACTGATTATCTTTGGATTAGCTTCCTAAAGAAATTATTCCAAACCATAGCCTTTTCTAAGTTGGGGACCTTACCTCTTACTTTCCTTAAAAACAATAAAATAAAATTGAGGTTTTAGCAGTTCCCTGTTCTCTCATCCCTTTCTTCTCAAAATCCCTTGCCATCATCTCCCACTCTCCCCATTTCCCCAGTCTCTGAGATGGTCCTTCTTTCTGCTTTCTCCTCCAAGGCCAATCCCTCTACCTGTATACTAGATCCCACCCCTTCCTAATTTTTCCAGCAGATTGCATCATGAGTCATCCTTATTCTCTCTCTCTCTCTGTCTCTGCCTCTCTGTGTCTCTGTCTTTATCTCTCCCTTTTCTCTTCCTCTTCCTCTCTCCCCGCCTCCTCTCTCTTCCTTTCTCTCTCTCTCCCCTCTCCCTCCCCCCTCCTATCCTCCCTCTCTCTCATTTTTAAACTCTTCTTACCATCTGCCTGTATTCTCTCTCTTCTTTATCTCTATATGAGCCATATGGTATCATGGCAAGAGGGCTAGTCTGGAGACCAGGAAGCCCTAGGTTCAAGTCTCACCTCTGACACATGACTTTGTGACTCTGGGTGAATAACTTCATTTCCCCTTGTTCTAGGTAAACATCAAAGGTTATAAATTGCAGAAGGTGCCAACTCTACCTTCCTCATCCAAAAGTTCCCTATATCAAGGCCCTTTCCAGATCCTAAAACAAAATGGATACCATGCCTAATAAAATCCCTTTCAACCTTATGTTTCAACAAAAATTCTAGGATAACTAATGAAAATAACTTCATGCCCTTTAATGATCCAATCAAACAAGAAACATTTCTTGAGTCACTACTATGTGCATTAGACAGTATGACATCTCAGACATTTATGATGTATTACACAAAGATAACTCATTTACATTTACCTGATTAACAGCAATCATGATGTGGATATTTTATGAGTTCTTTCCTAAACACTCAAAGAAAGCCTGGTACAGTGGAAAAACACAGGCTCTAAAGTAAGAAGGGCTAGGTCCAAAATCTGCCTCTGCAATTTAATATCTGCGTAATCTTGGGCGAGTCCCTTGTCCTCTCTGGGTTTCAGTTAATTCATCTGAAAAATGAAGGGTTTTGATGGACGGCCTAAGGTCCCTTCCAACCACTATTGTGCTGGCAAATGTTTAATAGTTGGCTCTCTAGGGGGGGAAAGGTATGCACATAAGATATTTTTAAATTTAGTCTGCCTTATTACTATTTTCTCCTTCACTTTCATAGGTCTAATGTAGCAATCAATAAAACAATATATCAAAACCTGATTTGTAGCATTTGTTAATTTCACAATGCAAATGCTCATACTGAAAATTTAATAATCACCTTGTTAGCCTGAGCCAGCTCTAGCACACTCCTCCTTCTAACTCTTTCTCTGTGATTCTGCCTTAAAGTCAATGGTAAAATTAAATAAGATTGAATCAAGTCATTAAACTAATCAAATTGTACATAAATCTGTTAAAGAAAAGGCAGCATAATATTCTCAGCTATGAATGAAAGCTGAATTAAAATATCATTGTTCTTGTGAACTGTTGACTTTATAGAGAACCATCACACAATGCCAACCTTTTACTCCTAAACCAATTTTATTGGAATCTGCTTAAAAGTTCAGAAGATATGCTTACTTTACAGTGTGGAGCAATGGTCTCCCTTTTCTTTCAGGATAGAGAACTGAATGACAAATTAAACTTTCAGCAAGTCTTGATATCTTTTAGAAATGTAGCATATGCTTTCCAAATCAGTCAACTACTTATAAAGTGAATGTGAAGAAACAGACAGCTTAGTTAGACAAGCCCAAAATGTCATGCTGCTGAGTTGGAAAAAGAAAGCTTACTTTATTCAGTCAATAAGGAGGAAATTTCTGAACTTTGAGTGATAACTTAGCTTGTGTTTAGAATGCACAATACTAGCGCAAGATTCTCAGTGACTTGGTTCACCAGACATGGAATTCTCCAAGATTCCTTAGCCACTACTTGAGTAACTGGTAAATAAAAGGAGGAGATCTATAGCCAAACAGAATTAGAAGGTAAGCATAGAAAAAAAAAACTCCTTGTCTTAGAAAGCAGGACTAAAAACCTGCCTTATTGAAAGAATTTATCAGATTCTTTAAAGGATGATATTATGCTTCAGGAGCATGATTTGACCTCTAATATATCCAAATACATCATGCCTTTATAGAGTGAGGGGAATGGGAAGAGACAGACAGTGAGTAGAGGCATCAGGTTCATAGAGCTGCAGCTGAAAAGAACTTCAGAGTCATCATGGTTCAACCTCCTCATTTCACATATAAGGAACCAGAGGCCCACAGTTAACTGACATGTCCAAGGTGACACAGGCAATAAGCATCAGAGGCAGGATTTGAACCCAAGCTTTCTCATTCTAGAGCTAATAATCATTCTAGGGTTCTACTAGAGTGTTTGAATTTTTGTTTGTTTGAATGTTTGTTCTAGGCAAAATCCTTTCTTTAAATTCAGGCAAAAGATATTGTTATTTGACCATAGCAGAGAGGTAAGTAACTATTTTCAAGCCTTATGTAGTCTATGTAGATTGTAGTGTCAACTTGAATCATTTGTGGTTTTAAGACCAAAAAATGTAAGGTATCCAAAGTTCCCTATTTTAGGCCAACATATGTGTATGTTATGTTTAAAATATCCCATCAGAATTATGAGTAGAAGGCTGCTATGTGGTATTTCTCCCTGGATCCTTTTTAGCATAGTCTACTGGGGTAATAGCAACTAGAGCACCACAAAAGGGAGAAGAAATATTCTTTATACGAAGAAATATTTGCTTAATTTTAAAGATATCTTTTAAGAAATGTCTTATAATTTGAATTATTCACATGCATTTGCAATTGTAATGACATTTTCTCAATGTTAAGAAAGTTTTAAGCTGCACCTTTTTTCACATGTTTGGTGGAATGTGCCAGTGTTCTTTTTGTAGTTATTAATAACTCCATGGATCACAGCTTTATTTGGGAAGAAAGAAAACCCTTAAAGGTGTTTTTCATCTGACAAGTGTTAGAAAAAAACCAAATCACTCACTCACACTCACTTGCCTCTCTCTTGACAGTTTAACAAATACTTCAAGGTCAGGTGGAAAATGTATCTTTGGCTCTGCCCACACACCCTCAAGTGAAGCCAAGACTGGCAATGATTTCTTCAGCTTGATAAATGCAGAATGCAAGGCTGGAGACCTCTATTCCTGAAGTGAATTTCTGTTATTTCTGGACATGCTGTTTAGATGATGTGCTCTCTCTGCTTCTTTGGGTAAAAACAACTTGAAAATTGCTCAACCTCTGCTTCCCATGGCTTCTTCTTGTGGCTGTTCAGCCTTAATGAAACTACAAGTTCTATGGGCCTCCATGAGCAAAGGGAGTATCTTTTTTGCCATTATTGGTTGAAATTCCATGCAATTGCTGAGATCCAGAAAGCACTTGAAATGCTTTGGCTTACCACACCCTTGTAACCACATTCATGTGCGTGTATACAATCTTTAGTCCCTAAAGTGTGCAAAGAGAAACCAATCTAACCATGTGCATTTTCCATGATCGAACCAATGGCTTCAGTTCTGCTCAATTAAAATGGTCTGCCCAGGACTCTCAACAGCATGGTGATTGATGTCAAGAAATTACCCTTAATGAGACCTACTGGCTGCTTTATAAAGAAAATGGGAAAGGCTCACATGGATCTCCTGTCTTCAGTGGTGTTTGGACTAGGGAAGTGGAGTGCCATAAAGACAACCAAAAGAGCATTCCAAAAAAGCAAAAGTCAGTTTTGTTTAATAAAGATCAGCTGCTCAGGAGACACCTATCCAAGGCCTGTCTGTCCCAAGGGCACCGTCTGCTGGTTGTAACCCTCACAGGCACCAAAAACACAAGTAGAACTTACATAAATGAAAAATACAACAGAAAATATCCAGCCAAGATGTTCAAGGAGACTTCTACCTTTGGATTGGAATGTAAGAAAATGTCGGTACCATGGATTCCACCCTTGTATTCTGTCACATGCCAGACTTTTAGGAACACAAGAGATCTCCTAAAGAGACCAGCCAAGAGATACAGAGCCTTGCCATTTAAATGAGACTACAAGAAAGGGCCAAGCAGCTGAACTCTTCATTGTTTAATGTTCTTAGGGGTTTGATGGAGACTAAGCAGGCTCCCATGTGTCTCTGTTGCTACTCATTTTTGCACAGTCTACCCACAGTGACCTCTTAATATCTCATCAAGGATGAGAACAGCTTTGGTGACTACTCCTTAAGATGGAGCTTTGCAGTCAAGCAGCAGGTTGGGTCTCCCCCACAAAGGCATTTCCATGTACCCTCATGACCCTGGCCTTGACCCTTCCCCTCCACCACTGCCACCCTTCTTCAGATGCTGTGTTAAATATATAACATGGCTTTGTGTGAACAGAAGACATCTCTCATTCTTCATTATTTTGCTCAGGCTAGAGGTCACAGCAAGGACTGAGACAGCTCTCTTCTCAAGGGCTAAAATCCTGTATCTGAGGGGGTATCTAGCTAACACTGCCAATGACCCCATCACTCAGAACACTTTGTAAAGTGGCATTTCCAATCAGTGTCCTGACTTTGAAGACTCATTTCTTTCTTCTAAGACATCCCTATTTCTTTTTTTTAACCCTATTTCTAAGAACCAAAGTCCAGCAAGCTTACTTTGTCAGAATATACCCCCCAAAAAAGTAAATTATGCTAAACAGCCCTGCAGATTTAATGCCATTGAGGATCAACACATGTTAATGTGATCTATACTAGAAGTGTATATCTAGGATGCAAAAAAATCACTACAATGAAAAGTTATGTCAAAATACACAGAAGATTATAAAAAATAAAACAGCATTTTTTTTTCTGGAGGAAGAGTAGTCATCCATAGTACTCTAAATACATATGTGGCATAATTCAACTCTCCTTTTAGGTTCTTGGCTTCCTCTCACATATGGAATAGAGCCCACAACCCAGAAAACAATCCTGAAGTGCCGAATGATCTCAGAAAATTGGGCCTCCGATTTGGGGGGCTGCATCCAAAGATATCTGCTTGGTAAAGAGTTGAGGACTCCATGTGGTTGTGATATTTCCAGAAGAATGAAGGACTCAGTCAACCATGATGAAATTTTGAAGGATTCCACAGAATCTAAGCGTTTCAAAGCTGACACTTCAACTGCTAAACCATTCCCTCTGGTTTAAAGGAGTGATTATTTGGTTGAGGGAAAGGAGAAATGAAGGAGGGGTAGTGAAGGAGATCCTTCTCTAGTAATGCATATGGGAACATCCCTGTATGATTGCATATGAAAGAGGATGGAATCTGAGGAAAACCTACTGATTCATTCAGACACACAAATCATCCAACGGGGGGAGAAAATCCCATTTTCTCTTGAACTCTAGTAGGAAATTTCCCATGCCATAATTGTATTTGTTATAGTGCAATGATCAAAGGCAATAAATTCCTCCATCTATCCCCATTCAGGGAAAACATATGGCATTACTAGGAGAATCACATGTAATGCTGATTTTGTAGGCTACATGATTAAATACCCATGTGGAAAAGGGTACATTGGGGAGAGAGCAAAAGCACTTAAAAGAAAAGGATAAAAGCATGAGTGCTATGATGTGAAATCTACTTCTATGACATCTAATTTGATTGGTTGGTATGGAAACTACACTGCCTGTGGAGTTTGCAAGGAAGAGAGCAAAATAATTGCTCACATTTATAAAGTGCTCTATAACTTTACAAAGCACCTTCCTCAGTATACCTGGTGAGGGTAGATAGTGCAAGTGTTCCTCTCCCCATTTAAAAGATGAGACTGAGACTCAGGGTGGTTAAGTAATTTGCATGAGTCATATGGCCAGAAAAGGAGGGAGTCAAAATCTGAAGCCCAGGCTTCTGACATCATATTTCACAGCCCTAAAGTGTCACTGGGCTTAGTAGTACCTGGCATATAATAGATGCTTAATAAACCCTTGCTCATTGATTGATTATATTCACTGATTGATTACACCATGCTACCTTCCCAGGATACAAATAATGCATAGATTAGAACACAATATAGGTAACATGCAAATTTTTAGAAAGATCCCAGAAATTCAGAATCTAGGCTCCCCATGGGCTTTTCCACAGGGATCAAATGTGAAAAAGCTACAAAGGGAAAAGAAAGGACAAGGAGAAAGGTGGAAAGAATCTATATTTTATTTGATTTTCAATTCTCAGATGGACAATTGAGTCTTGTGGAGTTAATCTATTCAACCTTGGTTCAGAAGGCAGAGATGGCATCTGGGAAACTAGACTTTGGCGAAAGTCTCCTCTCTTCTTATACTTCTCACTGTACTATGTCTAGGTCTCTTTTTGGCATCTATCACTTTTTGCATGAATATTTGTGTCTAATTTCTCTTTTCAATTGTAAGATACTTAAGAGCAGGATTTGTAGCTTGTTTCATTTTTGCACCCCAGAGCCTTGTACATTGTAAATATTTCATTATATTTTTGGATTGAATTTATGGAATACATTTAATTTGTAGAGTTTGTCCTTGTCCCATCCTGATACTTCACCATAACAATCCATTATAGACCCCCCTTTTCTTGCTCTCGCCTCCTGAGTATTCTCAGCAATCAGGGAAGACTTGAATAATGAACTATGAAGTCTAGAAAAAGGAGTTGAGATTCCCTTTCTAGCTATGGTGTTCCCAGCTCATCAGGAATCAAACCCTTTGGGCTTCTGGTTCAGATTCTTCTGGTAACCTATATGCCTTCACTCCCAGTGATCTAGATATACTTTCTTTTGGCCCTCTTCTTTTAACTGACAATGTGGAAATAGCCATAGTTGCCTCTGGCCAGTGCTGATCATCTTTAAATTGCTTGCTTCAGGTACAAAATTATGAAGTAAATAAAGTTTGATTTCAGTGCTTCTAGCCTCCCTTTTTTGATGGTTTTGCTGATAACCCCTCCACATTTTGAGTTGCCTAAGACTTTCATGACCTCACTATCCATCCCCTATTAAAATCTGTTACCACAAAGGAATTTATCAAACTCATTCATTGTCTAATAAGGCCTACAGATTTATCTAATGAAGTCATATAAAGTGTCTAACAAGATTTATAGAATTATGCTCTTCTCCTTACCACAGGGTATTTTAAGTAGGTGAAGTCCTTAAGCCACGGGTATAGAGATCGAAGGCAGATTTCAGAAATTATCAGGCAGAGGAAGATATTTAAGATGGGATTTGAAACCATTCCATGGAGGTTGCTTCAAACTCTACCTCTTTTTAATGATTGAAAGCCAATTTGGCTGGATTACAGAGTTTTTTGTTTTGTTTGTTTTGTAGGAAGAGCAAGGAGGCCAAAGTCACTGGAGTATGTGGAAGTAAGTAAGGAAAAGAATACTGGAAAGGTAAGAAGGTACCAAGTTATAATGGACTACAAAACTCAGATAATATTATATCTGACCTTGGAGATAATAGGCAACCACCGGAGTTTATTGAATAGGGGAGGAAGGAATAACAATACAGTCAGAACTTTACTTTGAGAAGATAACTTGGATAGCCAAGTGGAGCATGGCTTAGAGTTGAGAGAGAATTGTAGCAGCAAGAGGAACCAGAAGTCTATTGTGATAGTCCAGGTGTAACATGACGAGGCTGGACCAGGGTAATTTCAGTGTTCAATGAAAGAAGGAGATGTATTCCAGAGATGTTGCAAAGGTAAATGCTCCAGGCCTTGGCTACAAATTGGATATGGGAGGATAAGGGAGTAAGGAGACAAGGATGACACCAAGGCTGCAAATATGGGAGGCTGGGAGCATGGATAAAAATTACCTTTCTCCCTTATGTTTCTTACTGTACTTTGTATAGGTCTCTGTCTTAGAAGTATAACATTGTAAATCTAGAGTTTGGGGAGAAAATTTTGGACATGTTAGGTTTAAGATGTCTACTGAACATCCAGTTCAAAATGTTAAATAGGCAGTTGGAGATGCAAGACTGAAAGTCAGGAGAGAAGTTAAGGGTGTACAAATAGATCTGAGAAGCATCTGTACGGTCAAAAACTGAATACATAGGAACTGATGAGATCGCCAAGCTGAAGACTATAGAGGAAGAAGGGAAGAGGAAACAGAATAGAGTCCTGTGGGACAGAACCAGTAGATAGGGAGAGGACGAATATTAAAAAGAGAGGATGACTGAGGATGCAATCTGCTGGAGAAGATGGAAGGAGATGGGATCAAGTGCACACATAGAAGAGCTGACGTTGGCAAGAAAAAACGTCACTTCATTGTCAGAGGCTAGATGAAAGGACTGGAAAATAGAAGATTATGTCAAAGGATTTTGAGATGAAGGGAATGGGAGAAAAGGGAGCTCATGTCTAATGGTCAAATTTTTATTTTATCATTAAATTAAGAGGCAAGGTCCTCAGTTAAGGGGTAGGGAGAACTGGAAGGTTTGAGGAGGGAGTAGAAGTTTTAGAATAGCTTCTGTGGAAAGTGAGCTAGGAAATCAATTAGGGAAGAAGAAAAGGACTGTACTGCTGCTTTGAGGGCTCAACTGAATTTGGATAATATAAATTTGTAATGTCCCCACTCAAAATAGTTATGAGACTTCCTCCAGATGCTTTCAGGCCCTTGTGAGTAGGAGTAGAAGAGAGAAGATAATTGGAATAATCCAGAGCTAGTTCAACAGAGAAGAATAGGAAAAGGGGGCAAGAGATTTAAGGGTACAGGGTTGAAGTGGCTAAAAATTGGACTGAGAATGGAGGGGAAGAAAGTGAAGTCAATGTAGGGGTAGCCTATAAAGTATGGAGAAGTGGAGGGAGTAGAGGTCTCAATGAAGATAAAAAACAGCTGTAGGATGGGTAAAGCAGAAGGAAAGATAAGATGATAGGTTGTGGTCAGACAGAGGAATACCAGAGTTTCTATTAGGAAATGGAACACTCATGAGCAATGATGAGGCCCAGAGTGTGACCATCTCTACAGGTGGTTGCAGTAGGATGCCTTCATGGGTGGGTCATGGAAAAGTCACTAAATACAAGGTAGTTTGAGAGGAAGGGCACAGGCTTCATTCAAAAAGTATGCTGTGAGGAGTATAGGAAAGGGGAGCATATTCTAAACATTGGAAATTGAATGTTTTCTGTGAGGGACATAGAATCATAGTTTGTCTGGATTTCAGAGTGCAAGAAAAAGAGTCATACACAATGATACTGGAAAGACTGGTTGGGGCAAGGCTGTGAAAGTGTTTAAAAGCTAAATAGAGGAATTTATATTTGACCATAGAGTTGACAAAGAACCACTGGCATTTAGTGAATAGGGTAATCACATGGTAGATCTATGATTAAGAAAAACATTTTGGTATTAATGCATATGTTCCCAAAGTGGGCAATACTGTGCCTTAGAGGGTGCTGGAATGATCCAGGAGGGTGTAGACTTGGGGGCAATTTTTTTTGGGGGGGACATGTTGAATAAAAATAAAGAGAGAATGGAAACATAAGAAAAGATATGAAAATTTTGAAAAACCATTCATACATGTTTCATCTGTTGTATAACAGAGTTAAAGTAATAGTGATGACATTATTTTCCAAATAAACACACATAATGCAAGTTATAACCCATCAATGGTCAAATTCACCAATAGGTCTTAACAAGCAAGTGTTGGCAGGTGAGTGCAGGAGATCCAGCATGCATTGGCAGGAATATGTTCATGTAATGACTCTTTTACAAAATGATACTATAAGTTACATGATGACTGCATCATCAAAATTTCCATGCAGTAAAAATATAAATTTATAATAAATTATTAAATTTAAGAGGCATAATTTTTTAAAAACATTTTGTTTTTTGGAATGATGCAAATTTCAAAAGAACAAAGGGTTAATGAAAGTAGATATGAGGGGGCTGATTTTTAAAGAGGCAATAGGCCAAATAAGTTTGGGAACCTCTGATACAGAAGATGGACTTACATGGGCAAAGAGTTGAGGTAGGGAGGTCAATTAGGAGACTGATACAATATTCAAGGTGAGAGGTCATAGGGCCTGAATGAAGGGCGTAGTTGTATGAGTAGACAGAACAGATCAGATTTGAGACATGTTGTGGAGACGCAACATCAAGATTTGGCCCTTGATTGGATGTGTGGGATGATATATAGTAAGTAGTAGAATATAATGTCAAGATTATGAACCCAGAGACTAGAAAGATGGTAGGACCTTTGACTGAAATGGGGGACTCTGGAGAGTAGGTTTGGGAGGAAGAAAAGAGAATGGAAGAGAATTGGAAAAGTTCAATTTGAAATGCCAAAATATCCATTTTGAAATGCCAAGATATTTAGTGTGAGACAACCATTTGGAAAGTGATGATGAAGGATGGATGCTCAGGGGAGAGACTGGGGCTAGAGATATAGATCTAGTGCTTAGCACAATACCTGAGACATAGTAGGTGCTTAATAAATTTGTGTTGACTTGAGTTGGGAATCATGGGCAGAGAGATGATAACTAAACCTATACTAGGTGAATTTTGAGGTTCCTTTCTAGTTCTAGAGCTTTGGTTCTAGTATAAAATCCAAAGGTTCATTAGGAAGGCTATGTAATTACAGTTTTATTCATTTCCACTGGCCCTAGAGTTTTTGATGCGGACTGTGTAATCTGAGGTAGGCTAGCAGAAAATTGAAAGCTTTTTTTTAATTTTTCAGGGGGAAGGGAGTCAGGGATGTTATCTTCAAGGCTCCAGGAACCCTCCAAAGGCCAGTCCCTTTTTCCTGGACCTGATCATAAGCAAGTTTCTCTCTGTGAAACTCTGACCTTCCCTCTACTCTCCCACACACATTAAGAAGTATGTTAGCTCTCTGTCCTAAGTTCAAAGCTTGATTCTGGTGCCTCCAACTAACTAGTGTCTCTCTTAATATAGTACTTTTCCTGCTCTAGGACCTGTTGAACTCTTTTTCATTTAGCCACCTTCCCTGGACTTTACTCATAGCCTGCCTGTACCTGACCAAATGTGCCCTCCTGGACCTTCCAGATGTGTTTACCCCTCTGGATTCTCTTTAGGACAGGGTCCTGACACCTCCTAGTCAGCTCTGCCCAGTTGCCTGCTAACTACTAAAATCCAGACTTTTCAGAACAATTTGATTTGAAGAATGGTACCTTCCTAACCTGGTTTAAACTGATTTTCCCCCCCAATTTTAATGAACTCTCCAGTCCCACTTCATAAATCCAAATTGTCCAGACATTTGTCAGGTCAAACTCTGGTCCAGTAAAGTGTGCTAGCAACTCTGGAATGCTTGGAAACAAGTGACACAATCTTTCCTTGGTTCACACTCACAATCTAAAAACAGAGTTTTTGACCACTTGGGGCTTTTTACAGATGATAATGGAATGAAACTTTTTTTAAAGAGACCATTTCTTTTGACCTCTAAACTGAAAATTTTCAAAGATGGTTAGAGGAACACAGAGAGGTACAGAAATCATTTTAAGGTTAACATTTGACATAGCAATAATAATAATAATGATTAATAACATAAATAATTCACATTGATAGTGCTTTTACAAAGTGTGTTATATGGATTATCACATTTGGTGTCTACAGTGATCCTGTGAAGTAGATTATACAAGCATTATTATACCTCTCTGACAAATGAGGAAACTGAGGCTCAGAAAAGTTAAGTAGTTTCCCCAAGGCACAGAAGTAATTAACAAAGTCAAGATTTAAACTCATTTTTTTTTTTGCCATTTTACCATATTTTGAATTTTACCTTTGAATTTTTTCTAAAGAAATGGAAATGAGAATACAATTCTATGCACCTGTCAGGCCTTCCTAGAATTAAAACAGACATAATAAATTTAGTCATTCTTTTTTGTGCCAGGTGCCAAAGATTAGAAACTCTTCTGCCTATCTCCTCCCCATATCCTAGATACTCTCAGGCTCAGTTATCTAACCAATATCCAGCTTTGCAACCCCCTTTGGATTGCTTTTGTGGGTTCCCTCTTGGTTGCACTCTGTTGCTTCATTTTCTAATTCCTATCTGGTTATATCACTTTGATCAGCAATGCATTGAGTATTAGATCTGATTTCATACAATATTCATAACCACAAGGATAATATGCCTCATTACAACTGAGATGCATGCAGCAATTTTGAAATTCCCTGCTCTTGTTTTCCTTTTAACATGTATCCTGGCTGGTGAGAATTTATGTCCAATACAAATATATGAAGCTAGGATAATGTTTGGTCTCAATCCACTGGTAATCAACAATCTTCCTATCCATAGAAAAGACTTGCTAAGCCGTCTGGACTCTTCTCTTGCCAGTCCTGGGAGATAATTTGTTTAGTATTCACTAATGTTTTGGTCATTCCAGTTTTAAATGGTAGCAAGCAATTGGGCTGCTAGAACTTTTTTGCACATAGTGTTTCCAAGTTCAACATATGCTTTCGATAAGTAGAGGCTTCTTGACATTCAGCTTGGTCTCTTTTCTTGAATTTTTCATGATTTTTCTTTACTAATATGTATTTTTAGATGTAAATATCAACAAAATCTTTGGTCACGTGTCAGCAGTTTGGAGTCATTCATGCAAAATTAAAACAAAATGAAAACAAAACAAAAAGAACTTGCATTTTCTTCCAGCTCTCCATAGACCATTCACCAGTGAGATTAAATAGCTGGCCTCTGCACCATGCCTTGAAGGTTAACTAATTCAGTGTCTTTTTGAGATGGGAAGCCTTAAAAGTCAAATAATCCTGTTTTCTTTTTTTGGTTGGTAGAAATGCCCTCTCTTCTCTAAAATTCAAAACTGAAGGCTATCAATTAATTTAAAAGGCAATGCACAAACTCAAAACTAGGTAGTAGGTGGGGGAGAGGAGGCATTTGTGTGCATGCATGTGTATATGTATGTGTACATGTGTATATTCATATGTGTGCATTGTATTATGTGCACATGTATATGAGTTGTATGCATTGTGTATGTTATGTCCCTTGCTGTGGTGATCAAATTAGAGAAAATCTGTCAAATATTTTCTAACATAAAAGGGCCACAGATAAGAGATTTGTAAACTAGGATTTGCAGGCCCCCTCCCATAGAGATTTTAGGGGATCTGTGAATTTGAATGGGAGAAAAAAAAATCACATTTATTTTCACTAACTTTATCACTGAAATTTGGCATGTCCTTCAAATATGAATTTTTAAAAAATATTCTGAGGAGTGCATAAGTTTCCCCAGACTGCCAAAGGCATCCATGGCACCAAAAAAAAAAAGATAAGAACCCTTGCAATTAGGTAAATATAAGATATGAATAAAGAAGGTGAGCTAAAGAGTAAGAATGAGGTTATTCAAGGTAACCTGCTATAGAACCTCAAAATAAAGGGTACCATAATCTGATCAGACAATAATTCCTGGCACTTGACAAGTTGATGTATGTTTGGCATGTAATTATATTTATCATTTGGCAAAATTATTTGAGTATACCATAGTCCTTGTTTAGGTCCATGGTACTAGTGAAGGAAAGGAAACTAATAAAACTATGAAAACCTCTGGCTTTGAAAATACAAGAATGATTCACTCAACAAATGGACTTCTAATCACATGTACAGGGAAACCACAACAAAAAAACATCCAGTCTCCATTAAAAAACAGAAAATCCAGTACACGATCTATCAGTAGTCCACAAAGACTATAAAGCAAATAAATGCTCTCCTCTTCCCAGCAACAATGATATTGTAAACATTCTTTCTCATGTGAAGTTTATGAAGTCCATTGAGTTCCTTTGGGGAAAACTTTATAAAATCTTGAACACTATTGTTTAGAAAACAACCAAAATTACCTGTGGTTCCTCCTTTCTGTGTCTTTGGGCTGTAGCTTCTAACTTGGAGATAACCTTCCCAAAGGCTAAGAGCCTTTCAAATTCCTTGTGGTAATTAATCAATACAGCATCTTTCGCTTTCTCCAGACCCTCTCCTCCTCTGAAAATCCCACAGAGGCTCCAGTAGAGAGAGCAAAAATGCAAAGGAGGTCTGTGGTTTGGAGCAAGCCCAAACTAAACTGAACTACTCTTGATATGTATTAAACTGTCAGCAAAGAGCACTGTGACCCAAGAGGGGAAAGAGGGGGGAACTCCTCTCGAAGGCTTCCCTCCAGCCTTTTGAAGTGCTAGGTTTAGTGGGTCATCTCAGAGAGAGGAATGATAAGAGGAAGATGTTCCCATTGCTAGAATTTGATTACCCTGGCCCTCTTTAAACCTTAGCACTTTGCAGACAACCTGAGTTCTCTTCCTATCTCCATCTGAAAGTTATCATATCCAGTTGAGCAACTTCTTGTCCTTGTATAACTGGTTGACATTAGTTATATCACCAAAGTCCTTTCCCCTACAACAGAGGTTCTTAACTTGGGACCCATGGACTCCCAAAGAGTCAGGTGATAGATTTCAAGGGATTCTGTAAACTTTAATGGAAAAAAATACATCTTTATTTTCATTAACCTCTAGCTTAAATTTAGCATTGCTATCAATTACGAATATAGGTAATAAACATTATTTTGCAAAGGGGTCCATAGGTCCATGACATGCACAAAAATTTCAGAACCTGTACCCTAAAGGCAACCTAGAGCTTCATACTGAAATCCTTCTGTAAACCTTTGAACAGATCATTTAAGTGTTTTACCTACCTTAAAGCTTTGCTGTAACAATCAAATTAGGGAAAATCTGTCAAACTTACAAGTGCAATAGATAAAAGACTCTTAAGCTACGTTTCACATACCCTTCCCATACAGAGATTTTAGCGGATCTGCAAACTTAGGTAGGGGGGAAGTTACGTGTTTACTTTCACTAACTTCTCACTGAAACTTGGCATATCCTTTAATTATAAACTTTTTTTTTTTAATATTCTGAAAGTGGGTGTATAGGCTTGACCAAATTGCCAAACACTGCTGTGTCACCAAAAGAAGTTAAGAACCTTTGCCATAGATATAAGTATTATTAAAGAGGATGGATAGGAAGTTGTGAGAAGAGAATCAAAGTGAGTTTATTCTGGACAATCTACTAAAAAGCCTCAGCGTATACTTGCCTCTCCCCACAAGAGCATCATGGGCAGATTGAGGGAAATGGAGGAAGCAATCCCATTAAGGCCTGGATTGAGAATAGATATGGAAAGAGAGAGTTCAGAGAGAAGACTTCAGACAAAAAATAATATAATCGTGAGGTTAAGATTAATCTGGAGGATACAAAACAAAAGGCTACCAAAGACAGCACAGTAGAAAAAGATCACTAGATTTAAAGTCAATGAATCTAGGTTCAAATACCACCTCCATCATTTACCACCTATATGACCTTGGGCAAGTCACTTAACCTCTCTGGGACTCAGTTTTCTCATCTATAATATGAAAGAATAGATCTCATTGACCTCTAGGGTCTCTTCCAAACAATTAATAAACATTTATTAAGCACCTACTATGTGTCAGGTATTGTGCTAAGTAGTGGGGCTACAAAAAGAGGCAGAAAGATAATTCCTGCCTTCAAGACACTTACAGTCTATTGAGGGAGGCAACATGCAATCAAATATATACAGAGCGAGTCTATGATCCTATGATCATAAGAGAGACATCAAACCAAAGGTCTGAAACACCTATGTGTAGAGCTAATGACAAACATAATTTCTCAAATAACTTCCATGGGTACAGAAAAGAAAGAGAAGTAGGCAGGAAAGTATGGCATCCATATGATAGCATAGAATCTCTGAATCAGAAAGTTATGGTTGTTATTATTGTTTTTAATTGAACTCTTTTGTTTTCCCTAGTAAACACAAGAAAAGGAAACAATGCACAGAAAAGGAGACAGGCTTGGAATTTGTTGGTATAAACCAGAGGCGGGGAACCTCTGAGGCCTCCAGTCTTCATGCGATCCTCTAGGTCCTCAAGTGTGGTCCTTTGACCAGACCCCAATTCAATTCAGCAAACATTTCTTAAACTCGTACTATATGGAAACTAAGGGGCTCAATGGATAGAGTGGCTGGGTCTGAAGTCAGGAAGACTTGAGTTCAAATCTGGCCTCAGACATTTATTAGTTGTGTGACCTTGGGCAAGTCACTTAACCTCTGTTGGCCTTAATCCACTGGAGAAGGAAAAGGCAAATCACTCCAGTATCTTTGCCAAGAAAACGCCACAGACAGTGTGGGGTCACAAAGAATTGGACACAACTGAACAACAACAAGTTAGGTCCTGTGCTGGGTACTAAAGATACAAAAAGGAAAAAATACAATTCCCACCCTCAAGTTGTTGATAATCTGATAGAGGGGGTACAAGGAGGAGATTAGTTATGTGTATAATGAGCATGCTACAAAGTTGGGTTTTATAAGAAGAAAGGAAGAACCTAAACAAAGGACCGTGAGAACTGGAAGGAGGCAAAGATTAATTTTAGTCAGGAGATCAAAAAAGAGTTTCATGCAGGATATGGCACCAGATCTGGACTCTGAAGGATATCTACAGGTAGAGACAAGAAGGGGGTGCCTTCCAGCAATAATACGTATGAGGAAGTAGAAGCAAAAGGGAGGAATTCCAAGAAGAGGCTGGATAACCACTTGTTGGGGATGAGATACAAGGTGCATGTTGTTAGATACAGACTGGAGTAGATTGCCTCTGAGGATTCTCTCAACTCTGAGATTTTGTAATTATGTAAAAGTAGATAATGAGGGTGGCCCAGGATTGGGAATTGTAAGGGTAAAAACAGTGGGGTGGGGGAGAGAGGAAATGGATGGATGGTCCTTTGTTGAAATAACTTCAACTGGGTCAAGAGTCTGAAAAGAGGGAAATAAATCCAAGACTGGTGATGGCCTAGTTAATAAAGAAGGATGGAGGTGGATATATCAAAGAGTATACATTTCAGAGAAGGAGGAGGAGTAAACCGAAGGAAGCAAAACAAAAGTTTGGAACTTTTAGTGAAAAGTTATCACCACCTGCCCAAGATTCCCACAAAGACAAGGGATCATAACTATGCAGGCTACTTAACAGGACCTTCCTCTTAGAGAACCACATGGAATGGGGAAAATACAGCACAGTCCCAAGCCAAGTTAGAGATCCCTGCATTGAGAGAACCAACCAGGGTGGAAAACTCTATGAATCAAGAAGCTTAAATTTCCAGGATACTAAAACACTCTGCTGGATTTTCAGGGGCAGTTAAGTAAGACCACTGTCATTTGTTTACTCTCCTAGAAAAATGGAAGCCACTGCACTACACCAAGACTGAAAACAAGCAAAGTTCTAAGGAAAGTGAGAGAAGAGGACAGAATCTAGCCCTATTTCAAGTGTCAAGGATGATCCATTCTAATCCCATGACTATAGGACTACAGAGTCAGCATTTCATTTTTAAAGCACTTTCATATACATTTTGTGATTTAATACTGAAAAACAACCTTGGGAGGCAGAGAGGCAGGGATGATATTATAGTTGTCATTCTGCAGATGCGGAAACTGAGGCATGTGTTGGGTTGCAAGGAACACTGAATTATGAGTGTTGTCACTGGCTTACTACGTGACCTTGAGAAATTCATTTAACTTTTCTAGACCGTAGTTTACTCATCTATATAATGAAGGGTGGAGGGAGGGGTTTGAACAAGATGATTTCAAAGGACCCTTCCATCTGCTCTTCCATGCTATGATCCTATGATTCAGTAAAGCAGAAGAAGGAGCTCATGTTCTGCAAGACAACCCCCTTGGAGATTTAAAGGAACTTTAGGGAAAAGAGCAAGGACTGGACTCTCCACAGAGTTAAGGCTCTATTCCTCAATTCCATAACATCTCTGGGTATCTACTCTATATTTCTGGTGGAGATGCTTTTGGATAAGGGAAATGAACTAAAGAATGATGTATCTACATGGAGAGAAGAGGTAGCATGACAAGAAACATTGAGAAAGCAGGGTAAAAACGGCCTATGGTGGTCATGGTGGTGGTGGTGGTTGCTCTATCCTCTGCTGCCTCAGCCATTTGGCGTTTGAACAAACTAACACAGAAAGGGGTTAGGAAAACACTCCAAAGAGCAAGGGAATAAGGGAGGTCATCTAAAAGTGAACATGATTTCTTCATTTCTTCGGCCATAGTGTTGTTGCTCACTCATCAATTTTCATCTTGAGATTTTTCTCACCCCAGCTGTGAGACAAAGATTGAGTTGTACGAGGAACCTGGGAGTTTAAACATTCCAGTGAGTCTTTCTATGTATTTTTTATTATTACTATTACTTGAGAATATCACATGCCCACTTTGATTCACCGTAGTGCCATTCCTCTAACTGCTTCAATATTTAGATTGATTTTCCTGTTTTTATACCATTTGGGGGCATTTTGATAAAGATGGAACAGTATTTTCACCATCACAATACAATGATTCATTCAATTACAAATAACTTGTCTGAGGTCATCTGAAAATCTGAGTGGAATGGGCTGCCTTAGGAAGTAGCAAAAGCTTGATGACCATTTGACAGGTATACTGTAGTGGTTAGACTAGATGATTTTTGGGGCCCCTTCCAACTCTAATACTCTGTGATTCTATTTCCTTCTTAAATCTGAATCACATCATTGGGATGATGTCTTTTTTTTAAGTCGTTTCTTTCATTTACCTAATGCTTCTTCCATCTCCCTGAATACCTCTCCCCAAAGACAGCTTTAGAGTCTGGCAGTAATTTTTAAAACAAACTTAAGGATGGGCTTGAATGACAGAAGCACATATAAACCTTATTAGAGTTTTAAAAATTCAAACCAATATTTTTCTACTAGTCTCTAGTGGACAAAGTGTTACTACCCTGGAAGTCACTTAACCTCCCAACGTTTCATTTTCCTCATCTATAAAATGAAGGAGTTCAATAAGATGAGCTCTAAGGTCCCTTCTACTTCTGTATCTATGATCCTATTAAGCAATCAAGAAGAAATTCTTCCCTAGCTATTATTCACTTAATTCAGTTCAATGAATATATTTGTTAGATGTCTACTGTGTGAAAAGCACTCATCTAGGTTATGGCAATACAAAGCCCCCAAAAAGCAGTCCTTGTCATCAGGAAGCTTATATTCTATTCAAGGATGCACAAAATGTACACAAATAAGTAAATATAAGTTTTTGAGGTGGCAGAAAGCAGTAGTAATGGGCTTATAAAAGGGTTTTCCAGAGGAGGAGACAGATTAACTGAGTCTGGAAGGAAGGGAAGGATTCTGAGAGATAGAAGAGGCAAAGGAGTAGTACATTCCAGGCCCATGCAAAGACAATTATATTTTTTTTTTCTGGCTGTCCCCCATGCCTAGAATGGTCTCCTTCCTCATCTCCACCTCCTGGCTTCCCTAGCTTCTTTCAAGTCCTAGCTAAAATTCTGCCTTTAACAGGAAGCCTTTTCCAGTCCCTCATCTTTACACTAATTACTCTGAACAAAGTTTGTTTGTACATAGATATTTGCATCTTATCTCTCTCATTAAACTGGGAGCTCCTGGAAAGCCAGGACTGGCTTATTCTTTTCTTATACCTTGTCCTTAGGGTTTAGCACAATTGTTAGGCACATAATTAATTAAATGTTGATTTAATTTATCACTTAAAATTAATAATTAATTTGTGATTAATAAAAGTTTGCTGACTGATTGACTGGAGATAACATGAGGAGTCTGAGAAATAACTGAAAGGCCAGTCTGTCTGGATAAGAGTGTATGATAGGAAGTAATATAAAATAAAAAAAAAGAAAAGGTAAGTTGGAGGCAGATTACAAATGACTTTGTATACCAAATAGACAAGGTTGCATTTTATCCTCAAGGCAAAAGGGCACCACTTAAGATTTTTGAGCAAAGTCATAAATGATGTGGTCAGATCTCTGCTTTAGGATTATACTTTTGGCTTTTGTGTAGAGAATGGATTAGAGAATGATGAGATTAAAAGTGAGGAGATCAATTTGGGGACTATTGCAGTAATTCAGGGGAGTGTTGTTGATGATCCAAAACAGGTTGTGGTTATGCAAGTGCAGATGAGGCAGATCTAAGAGATACTGAGGGAGTAAAATCAGAAGACTTAGCAACTGATTGAAAAAGGAGAACTAAGGAGAGGGAAGAGTTAAGATTGACTGTGAGGCTATAAACTTGGATGACTATAAGCATGGGAAGTTTGGAGGAGGATTTGCTTCAGAGAAGAAGATAATAAGTTCCATTTTTGCACATTTGGAGTTTGAGATAACTATGAGATATTCAGGTAAGAACAGACTGAAGTTTAGGGAAGGAATATGTAGATATAGATGTACATGTTATAGATTTAGACAAATAAGAGCTAGCAGTGCTTAAAGGCTTGAAAAGTGCTTTATATATGTCATCTCATTTTATCCTTAAAACAACCCTAGAAGGTAAGTACTACTTTTATCCCCACTTTAGAGATGAGGAAACTGAGCTTGAGAAAAGGTTAAGTGACTTGCCCAGTTAGTGTCTGAAGTGGGATTTGAACTCAGATTTTCCTAACTCCAAGTCTAGCACTCCATCACCTACACAAAGATAACTGAATCCATTGAAGTTTATAATAGCTTGATAACAGGAGAGATGGAATTGACAAGAGCCCAGGTAAAAGACATCCACAGTTAGGGAGTGGAAAACGAATGAGGAACTAGCAAAGGATACAGAGAAGATACGGTCAGACAGGTTGGAGAACCAGGAGAGAAATGGGCATCATGGAGACCAAAAAAGAGAGGAACCAGTGGTAGAGGGGAGGTCAACAGTGTTGAAAGCTGTACAAATTTCAACTAGGAAAAGGTCTAAGAAAAGACAATTAGATTTGTATTGTATACTGCTATTTGACTTGACGTTATCAATTATCTTAATTCATTTCCTTACCGATTCTCCAGGGTTTTCTAAGTACACTGTAATGTACTTACATCATCACTTCTGCAAATACAGATAATTTTGTTCCTCTTTCTCAGTGTATATATAGTTAGGGGAAGGATTCCATTAACTGATCAGTCAACTCCATCTCTCCCTCTCTGCTCAGTTGATGTAACCAAAGAAAGTAATAGGCAGAAAACAAAGGCAATAGGTGTTCTTAAATGCCCACACCTAATTATCCCTTTACCTCTCAGCCCTTACAATCAATCAAAGAGGAAGCCAGCCCTTTCTAGGATTCAGAGAATGAATGACTTAAGGAAGAGGAGAGGTCCCAAAAAGAAGTTGAGCTAGAAGAGTAAAAGCATGGATGAAAGTGGCTACCATAAGAAACAGGCCTCAGGACTCAGAGTGAGACTCAGTAGGTTGATGAGATATAGACATGTCAAGATAGATGCCCTGTGAGAGGGCTTTGATTAATTGGTTTTTTTCCACTTAGGTTCCTTATGAGGGCCTACAACCGTTTCCTCTGGGCAGAGGATAAGGTCTGGTTTTAAATGTTTGCTCATCAAGTCAGGAAGACCTGGGTTCAAGTTTTGTCTCTGACCCACACTTGCTGGATGTGTCATTTAACCTCTCAGTGCTCCAAATGTCTCTATGACAAGTTGCAAGATAGCTGCTTGTTGCTGCTGTTGTATCTCAGTCATATCTAACTCTTCATGACTCCATACAAGGTTTTCTTGATAAAGATACCAGAGTAGTTTGCCATTAGCTAAAACCTCACCTTCCCAATCCCCTTTAATTCTACTGCCTTCTGTTTATTGTTTCCAATTTATCTTGAATATGTCTTATTTGCACATGGTTGTTTGATGTTGTCTCCCCCATTACACTGTAAGATCCTTGAGAACAGGGATTTTTCTTTTGCCTTTCTTTGTGTCCACAGCATTTAGTATAGTCCCTGCTGCATAGCACTTAATAAATGCTTATTGACTGACACATATAGAAATATCTAAGATGTAACATGGAACAGATTATTTACAGTTTGCAGTAATTTCTAACCATAGGATTCTTGTATGCTTCAATTTAGAGGGCTCTTATCCCACTGTTTGCCATCACATTGATGAAGATATTCTTTAAAGGAAGCATTTATTTATCATAGTTTCCTGTCAGAAGCACTATGCTAAACTCTGGGAATACAAAGAAAAGCAAAAATGAGTCTCTCTCCTCCCTTGGTGGGCAGGGAAGCTTCTGGCCATGGTGGCCTTCCATTCCCTCTTTAGCTCTTATGGACAGAGAGGTAATCATCGATAATTCTCTTCCAATTCCCTGCTTCAAGACTTCTTGCCACAAAAGAGGCCCAGCTGGGCCTGATTCTATTTAAAAGTAAGCCTGTGCACCTGTGAGAACTAACCCATGGTCAGAGGTCAGCCGTAGTGAGGCCTCACAGTCAAAATATCAAGTGTTTCCTCAAAACATGAGTAAAACAACTAACAGGGACACGTAGTGGTTAAAGGTAGTTTCCAATGTCTCCTCATACCTATAGTAAAGATACATTCATTACTCTTGAGCCCCATGCAGAGCTGGGATTCCATCAGGCCAAAAGAGTCACTGTCCTAGGATCGCTTGAGATTTTCTACTCAAGTGTGGGGTATTCCTCAACCTACCATTGGTCTGCCATTAATGTGTTTGCCTTCCTGATTCTACCTTCTTTGGCTTCTGAAAGGCAAACTTAATTATGTCTTCACAATTCTGGTGTTACTGTTACTTTAGTGTTAGTTTACAAAAGTCACTTCTGCACTTGTACAGAGCTTGACATTCCCCCAAGAGTCCATGTACTTCAAAGTCTTCTCTCTCTCTCTCTCTCTCTCTCTCTCTCTCTCTCTCTCTCTCTCTCTCTCTCTCTCTCTCTCTCTCTCTCCCCTCTCTCTTTCTCTCTCTCTCTCTCCCTCTCTGCCTCTCTCCCTCTCTCCGTGTCTCTCTCTCTCTCTCTCCTCTCTCTCTCTCTCTCTCTCTCTCTCTCTCTCTCTCTCTCTCCTCTCTCCATCTTGAGCAAAGTCATTTATTTCTTCAATGTAATTCACTCACACTACTATCCACTTATTTAGTTTTCAAAGGATGCTGAAGGCTGCTGGTAAGAAAAGTCAGTTACACCCCCAATCCCTTCTAAAAGCATTAATACTGTTCTAATACCCAGTAGACTCTTTCTTTACCTTTTTGCATACTTTCTTCTCCTTCAAGGCCCCTCTCAAGTGTCATCTTCTCTATGAGGCTTTCTCTGATCACTCTCCACACCCCCCAATATATATATATATATATATATATATATATATTATATATATATATATATATATATTATATATATATATATGACCCATTGCAGCTGAAATTTATCTCTCCCTCCTCAAATTTCTGATATCACTTTTCACTTGTGAAATTCCACTTATCATGCTTATTTTGGTTCATGTCTCATTCCTCTAGTAGATCACAGGCTTCTGAAGAACACAGACTGTGTTATTTTACAACTTTCTATCCCTAGTACCTAGGGTGGGCTGTAGCAAGAGGCTGTTAAATTTTCAGTGTGCACATTTATACCTCAGAAATCAGCAAACACTGCAAATCAGTGCTTGGTTTATTGGGTTTTCTTAAATTAGCCAGACCTAAAAAAGTGATGGAGATGTCAATAATGCTGATTCAATTTAAAAATGTATCACATGCATGTTGCTGTTTTTTTTTTTCCCAAGAGACTGTTGTTAAACATTTACTAGTACACTCCTGTGTACTAGTACTAGCACTAGTACTCTGTACCAGCACAGCTCATTGTACTGAAGGATGCATCTTTGGGTGAAATGGGTAACCTCAGCAATCCTTTTAATGTTCGGATGTGAAAAGCAGATGTATTTCCATTTTAGTTTAATATTTATCAATTGTATCTTCATAAGCCATAGAAGTTATTACAGATACATATGTTAATTTCATTATCTCAAGTACTAAAGGTATTTGAAAGAATATGATGTGTTACATTTGGGAAAGTTCCAGGCCCTTTCTTTTTCTCAAATCTACAGAAAGTAAACTCTAATCATTCGAGACCTGGAATTCTCATATTACTAATCACTTCGGTAAAGTTTTAGGAGATACCAATGTAGGTCTCACATTTTGAAGTATGAAAAAAATCTTTGTGGGGGAGGGAGGAAGGAACCTCTACAGAGTATTTAATATATTTTTAAAACTGAGTATCTTGTAAAGTATCAACTCATAGAATCAGTATTTGGAAGAGTTTTATGAACACATCAGCGAGGGCAGAAACCTTATCTACAACATCCCTTAATTCAATTCAATTCAATCAATTCAACTAATAGTTATTAAACATCTACTAAGGATGAAGTTAGGAATAGAAAAACAAGAAGGAACCCATCCCTGCCCTCAAAGAGCTTATGTTTTTGTGTTGTCATTTATTGTTTAAAATGTGGATACTACCTCTCTGTGTTGATTTCAAAGTTCAAGTCAAACATCAATTTTCCCTCAAAGAAACTGTCTCATTTGCTCATTGGTGTTTTAAAGGGTGTATGTGTCTTGTTGTAAAAGTTAAACTGCCCCTTGCATACTAGTTCCATTTTTTTATTATAGCATTTAATATCAAAAGTAGAAGGCAAATTATTAACTCACGGAACTATTATTGTATTAAACATTAAATCATTGACACAGTTGTATGTGATTTCCATATTGATGGAGCTGAGAAGTTCCGGAATTACATTCTTGTTCCACCAACTTTTTTTTTTTTTTTTTACTGTGGCTTTCCTTACTTCTTTATATAACCATCAAGTTGACAAAAAATATGACTTACATCATTGTTGGAGACCTTCCTGTCTGGTTCACCAGGAACTAACTGGGTTACTAGTGCCAATAGAAACTCTAGGCTGACTTTTTGCAAGTTTTATGTAAGTCTATGTAAAAGGATTTAAAAAATATGAAGTGCCATATGTAAGTTTTGATTTTTTTTCCATTATTGCAGGAAAACAATAAAATCAGATATATAAGATTTTAGATCTGAATGATCACCTGATCCAACATCACCATTTTTCAGATAAGGAAACTGAGACTGAGAGTAGTTAAGGAGCTGTAATAAGAGTTAAAAATCTTCTCTGCCTCACTGATAGGCCTCAGGTGGGGCTATTGAGAGAGGCTTGATTAGGGGAGGCTTGTTTCCTATGAAGGCCCACAATGAGACACTGAGTCAAGAGAGGTCATGTCCTTCGGCTCTAAAAAGAATACATGTACTCTAAGATGAGGGTTTGCTTTGGGGCTTAGTTTTTAGAAGAAGGTTCATGTGTCAGATGAGACTCTGGGCAACCATTTTAAGAAGCCCCCCGACTTTGAAAACCCAGATGTTGCTGCTTCTCTCTCTGGTAATCTGCCTACGGTCAGATAGTTGGAAGCCCTGTCTGTTGGTCCTACTTGTATATTCTCTGTTGGTATATGTAATTAAGGTAAGATTGTTTACTCCTTTTAAAATTGCTTTGCTTTTAGAAAAGCAGATCTAAGCACCTGTGTTCCTTCCTGTGTATGCCAGGGTGCTTGCTGATAAAGGAGCTTACATAAGATCACATGACAGTTTCCATTCACCATATTACTTCCTTCTTTTTCTGCATTTCACTACATTAATGTTCTTACCTTGTGTACATCAAAGATGATTAATCTATTGAAATATAATGGACAGAATTCTGGTTTTCAAATGAGAATACCTGGGTTCTAATCCTAGCTGTGAACTGGCAAATTGATTACTTAAATTGTTTACTAAATTATTAATTAATCACTAAAATGAATCATTTAACCTCTTTAACCTTTAATTTCTATGCGTACAAAATGAAGATATTAGTAATTGTGTTACTTGACAGAATTATGTGAAAAAAACATTTAGTAAATTTCAAGGTGACATATAACTGCCTGGGTCATTGTTATAATCTGGAAGACTTCCCCATATATTGGGGAATCCATCTTTCATTTGGACTCTGTACCAGATCTCTTCCATGCCATTGGTGAACACCTTTAGTCAGCTTACATCTCCCTTAAATTTCTTTCAAGGAATCTTATATGATCTTAACATTTCATGGGAGATATCTTGCTGTTAAGATTGGGTTTTACTCTACTGACCCACATGATTTCTTAAAAGTCAGAAAAAACTAAATATCACAGGATCTTAGATCTCATGTGCCCTACCTACTTTAGTCAATGGAATGACTGTGAAAACATGATGTGCTGGAGAAAATTATCAACCAAAGAAAATGCCTGTCCCTTCTCACATTTTCATAAAAAGATAACCTTTATACAAGTATAAGTTACTTTATAAAGACTTTATAGAAATGAGAAAATTGGCACAAATGGGTCAGTAATTACTGATGTCCTTTTGGTGAGCTTCTTTTTTTTTATAGTAAAAGCATTTACATTGGGTAGATCTTCTATGGAAAATTTGTGGGAGAATATGAATAGGTGTCATACCTGAAAATAAGGAATGGGCAAGCCACATGTATTGCTGGAAGGAGTCTCTGCTTGGGGAAGATCACGGATCTGTTGAAGTACTAAATCGTTGTTATACTCTAATGGTATGAATATACTCCAATACTTCAAATATCTGTAATTTCATCAGTGTGTACACAGTGCAGATTGCAACTCACCTGTGACTTAGCAGATGGACAAAGAATGTTGGGATTTAAAAATTCATCACCATGAGGTCAACTTGGTGACACACTGCAAATGTAGTCAGGCTTATCCTCAGAAAAGAAATATACATACAGTTGATCCTTCACTAGAACAAAACTTGAAGTCTCTCTGTCTTAGGAAGACCAGCCAGATCTTACATTCTTCTGACAAAGGTCATACCCCATAATTGGGGTGGGGGGGAGGTTTGCAATCTTTAGTAGGAGACTAAAAAATGTAAATGTAGAAAAATCAGAGTACAAAAGAAATTCTAATTGAGGACTCCAATTTGGCTTGTTTCTGAGAGAAAACACTAAGAACACTGGGTGGGTAGAAGTTTGAGAGGCGCAGATTTAAGCTTGAGATCAGAAAAAAATCCCAATAATTAAAAGTATCCCATAGTGGAGAGAGATACCTTGATGTTGTGGATTTCCTTTCACTGGTGATCTTCAAGCAAAGGCTTGATGGTCACTTTTTTGGGCACAGTATAAAGAAAATTCTTTTTCAGTTATTGATTGGACTGAATAACCTATAAGCACTCTTCCAGCTCTGAGTTTCTATGATTCTAATGATGTAGTTTGCATCATACCCACACATTATTAGCCAGTTTAATAAACACTCCTCTGGCAGCCATCCTTTGGTGATGAACCTCTCTGATTTTAGCTAGACTGCTCCTTACACTACAAATGCAGAGTCCATAGCTAGCCAGGACTGTACTCAAAGCTTGTAAATCTTAATAAGGTCTGATGGACCTTGTGAAACCAGAAATGGGTGTTAACATGGTCAGTAGAATAGAGATATGAGGCTGTTTTGCTTAATGTGCTACATAATAATTTGATCTTCATTAGGGTATAGAGAACACCCTACTCTCCTACCAGACCTACATATCTTAGAGATGATCTTCTTCCATTTTTTTCCTGTAGAAATATTTTATGCATCATGTTTTCAAATGTTTTCAAATAAAGCCCACTTAACCACTAGTTAAGACTACTGCAGAACACATTTAACCTCTAAATTCTGTTCCAACTTTGATATTCTATAATGTATTTCAATTAATCAAAGTTTTGCTGTAATTGTTGAGTGATAATAGGAATATCATCTATTCTTTTTATAAGTCTTAATAATGGTTTATACATTTATGAACCATACTGAGGTTTGCCTAGTACTTTGTAGACTATCTCATTTGAACTTTACAACAACTCTGTGAATTTGGTACTATCCTCGTTTTACAGAGGAAGAAACTGAGACTTAGAAAACTTAATTAAATTATTTGTCCAGGACCACAGAGCTAATAAATGTTTGAGGCAGGATTCAAATTCAAGTCTTACACACTCTATGCCTAGTTCACTACAAATCAGGCCACCTTTGATCTATGACCTAATGACATTAGGATATGTACTATCTTTTGGGAAGAGGAACAGGCTACATTTAAAAGAAGGAATCATTCTGACCAAGCAATGAAAGGTTGGATTTTATAAAATAAATATGAAGAGGGAAATCCTCTCTGATGAAATAATATAAAAGATATACACATAAAAAAACAGATTTCAGTTATTTGCAACATTGAAAATATCACACTTTTATTTTGACCTTACAAGTCAAACTCTGCTTGGTATTGGATTTTTTTGGTAGGGATTTCTTTGTTGTTTGTAGGGCTTCTTTATTAAAATGCCAACTTGCTACTTCCCTGTATTTAGTTCTAAGCATAATTCAGACAATTAAAAATTTGCCCTAGTAAAGAAATGACTGACTATAAAAACAGAACAAAACTTTCTTTTTTCTCCTCTTGGAATATGGCTCAGTCATGAGATGGAGATGCAGAATTCCAAATGTTCTCACTTTGGGATGACTGACCCTGGAAAATCTGATTTGAGGAATTTTTGAAATGAATAATTATAAACACTGGCCAAAGCTGAACCAAAAGAAGTCTCAATAGCATGGAAAACACCTCATATCTTACTGCTGGTTAAGTGGACCAAATTTTGGTCAACAACATTATGCATCTGACCCTCCAACATAATAATGTTGTTTTTTTTTTTCAAACACAGAAAGTACCCAGGGACTATAATGATAAGCACTAGTCAAATATGAAGATAGATGGATTGTCCCAGGCAAAAACCAAAGACCCCTGAAACCTTCAGTAAAATTAAAAAGTGAATGAACTTTAACCAGTTGTAATCCTCCAACTGTTGTTTTCTGAGCAGTCATAGTATGCCATATATACAAAATGCATGGGTTGTCATCTAGTTAGCTTGAACAACAGTTTTGGCCTGTTTTCAAGAAATGCAAAAACTAGAAGGGGAGATTTATAACTTTATCTAAAAGAACAGAGGAACAATGAAGCTGTTTGGCCCTTTAAGAACACCAAAAATATGCGACCTTTAGCTTTTTAGTGAATTATAGAGAATTCTATGGGCACTCATATGGTAAATGATGAGTGTCTTGAGATGGGGCAAATTCTGTTAAGTCTGATGAGATTTCTTGCAGTTTCAGGGTGAAGCAAATCTGCAAGAGAAAATTTATTTCTGAAAATCCTGACATCCTAAACTGCTTCAAAAACATATAAATGTACTTCAGAGAAAAGCAAGGAGCCAGACTGGCAAAAATTCCATTTAAAGACTGGTCAAAAAGAGAAGTCAGTCAAAAATATGACAAGGTCAGGTAAGTGGAACAATTTAGGCACTGTAAACCCTAGAGATCTCTTTGCATTTACTTGCGTGAAATCACATGGTTAACCAAAGAAGGACCCGAATTAGTGCATTGAGTTATGATTTTCTTACTTTTGACATGTGCCCAATGGTACTCACATTAATACAACAGAAAAGGTTTCCAACCCAGAAGTGACTAATACAGTACATTCTGCATATAATAGATGCTTAATATCTGATAAATAGACAATAAATAACTAGTATCTTAAAGAAAAGGATGCCCAGCTGAATTGGATTTGGGTTTGGAAAGGACTGTCTTGAATTCATATCTGAATCCATGTAACTCAAAGCATTCACAAATTTATACTCATAAGTTGGTGTCTAGCGTGAGCATCTGTATTTGTACTTCGGTAAAAATAGGCACAAGATTTACATGTCTTGCCAAGAATGAGAGTAAACTCAGCTGACTTTGTATCCAAAATGAATATTTACTAAGCCCCCTGAATATAATAAGGAATGAACACTTCCCACTTTCCACATTTTTCATGCTGCCCCACACACAAAACCCCTTTTTGCTCAGATTATCATTTTTATCAAAACCCTTCACCTCCCACAAAGTGAAAGGGCCTAAGATTTATTTAATTAATGTTTGTGAAGGGCTCTTCGATCCTTGTCTGAAAGATGCCTTTGAAGAGCAAAGAACTGTTGATACTAAGATCTAGATCCCTTCTCCTTATCAAGACTATTTCCACAAGGAAAATCATCAGAGCCGATGGATGGGCCCACTTTTATTCAACAGAACTACAGGTGGCAAAATACAGCTACAGGGCTTAGGCAAGAATGTGTCCCTGGCTAATATCAATTGCATCGGTACATACATCGTCCTTCTCTAAATGCAGGACTTGCCCTGTAGTAAATATCCTTAATATCACTTATCAAAGATAATGCTTGATCCATCTAACTTGCTTTGGAGAGGCCCAAGGTACCGCACATTATAACCTACAACAACTCAATGACACATAAAGACAACAGATGGGAAAACTGAGACTTGGAGGGTGAAATGAGAAAAGTGGTAGCTTGCCCAAGGTGAGTCACCAAGCTTATGGTGGTGTCTAAACAGAGGGCTTCCAATTCTCTACAGTAACCAAATCACAGTTGTTGTCAGTGGAATAATAATTCTTATCAGCACCAGCCAAGTTGGAATAAATAGCATTCACCTAGTTATGTTTCCTGACCACTAGTAGCTTACATTCTAAGCCAAAAACTTGTATTTCACATATTGTTTTGAACATAATAGGTCTTTCTCAGAGTTTATCTATCTCTTCAAGATTTCTGTTGGGTTAGTTTTGATACCTGTCCTAACCATGCCAATCTTTATTCATCAACCCACTGCTCTGAACCTATAACCTAAGCGAGTCTCATTTTTCACTATATATAGGCAGTCCTTAACTTTCAAACCCTAGTTATAGTTGGCACATGCATACAACTGTACACTGTTGCTCTGTTCCACTCTCCATCACCCTGAAGAACCTGATGCCACCCTGGGAGACAAATAAAGTTAGAAGAATCTGTAAGTAGGCTAGCAATAGCCAGATTTTTTTTTAGGTGCTCCAAATAACTAATATTTAGAGAAATGCAAATTAAAGCAACTCTAAGGTTCTATTTCATACTCATTGGATTGGCAAAGTTGACCGCCCCCCCCCAAAAAATGAAACTGACAAATGGAGCAATTGCAGGAAAACAAGTACATTAATGCACTATGGGTGAAGCTGTGAATTGAAGACATTCTGGAAAGCAATTTGGAATTGTACCCCAAAAGGTACTACCTTACATATCTTCATTGATCCAAAAATATCTGGCCTACATCTATGCTCCTAAAGAGACCAAAAAAAGTAGAAAAGATGCATATGTTAAACATAACAGCTCTTTTTGTTGGGAAAAACAATTGGGAACTTGGAGAGTACTCATCAAATTATGGTATATGAAAGTAACGAAATCCTATTGTACCATAAGAAATGATGAAAGGGAAGGTTTCAGAGAATGGGAAGACTTGTATGAGCAATATGGAGCGAAGTAAAAAGAACTAGGAGGACAATTTATACAGCAGTAACAACATTGTAAAGACAAACTCTGAAAGACTTCAGAATGCTTATCACAATTCCAATGAGAAAGCAAGTTACCGTACTTCCTAACTCAAGCCCAGAGTAAGACATGAAACATTTTGAACATGAGCAGCGGATGCTTAACTATACTGTATATACAAAGATTTTGGTTTTTTCTTTTTTCTTTTTCATAGTGGTGGTGGGAAGAAGAGATGAGAACAAGAGAAAATAGGGTTTTTGTTAGTTGAAAAACAAAAAAATTAAGTGTCTTTACAAAAGTAGCAGTTATGACAAAAAAAAAACCTGCAGATTTATAACAGATGAACTTTTGCACATCTATCCACAGGTTCAAAAATATCTTCCTCAACCTACCTGAAAGCTTTCATTTCATTTTGTTATATACTGTTTGCAAATCTAACAGTCATATGAGCTTAAAAAACATTGCCTTTTAAAAATAAAAATACCCTTGGAAGTCTTATGGAGCAGATACTTTAAACGTTAAGTCTGAGTTATTTCAATCCAATTGCCTTCCATTTAACATGTGAGTAAAGTCCTGGGCACTGAGAGAAGTAGAGTTTTGATAAACTAGGAGAAGGTGGCGGGGAGGAGATTCATCTTGGAACATGAAGCATTTTGAGAGTATGGAAGACCTGATTAAGGGCAGATAGGTGGTGCAGTGGATAGAGTGCTGGACCTGAAGTGTAGAAGACTTGAGTTCAAACCCAGCCTAAGACACTTATTAACTGTGTCAACCTAGGTAAGCCACTTAACCCTGTTTACCTCAGTTTCTTCATCTGTAAGATAAGCTGGAGAAGGAAATGGCAAACCACTCCAGAAATGGTTTCAGTCTGAGAAGACTGAAAACATTGGAGCAACAGCAAAGACCGGATTAAGTCCAGTGTTATAATGAGGGACTTCAGGCAACATAAGACCCCTCTCAGAGGCTGCCTGGGGAAAAGTACTAGAAAAGCAAGAAGAGGTTCAGTATGAGGATGTCCAAACCAGCTACCCATTTAGAAAATGTTATCTACAGTCGGCCTCAGAAAAAGAAAAGAAATTCTCTACTTCCTTTTCTTCTTCCAGTATAGAGTCCTGCCCCCAGGAGTCAGATGAAGGCTACCTCTGCAATTCAGGTACATGACAGTGAATAGCACAGTACCTGGCACATAGTAGGTGCTTAATAATTGTTTATTGGATTGGATTATGATTTAAATGGGCATTTTCAATCTAGCCTAGAAATCTAACATATAATATTGCAGGATGCTTTTTTGAGGGGGTGGGGATTGATAAAGAAGAAAATAGGTACTGAATTTCAAATGATCAACTTACAAATGACCTTCTAAAGTGCCTACTGTTCATAAATTGGGGGCTTCCTTAGTAAGAAATAGTGTGGTGTAATGGAAAGTGCACTCTTTTTGGAGTAAGAAGACTTAGGTTTGAAAGTTGGCTCCAGCACTTAGTATATGACCTTAGTTTCCCTTCAGTTCTCAGAATCTCACTTTTCTCATCTATAAAATGGAAACTGCAATTCACTAACCACCTTACAGAGTTGCTGTGAGGAAAGAGATTCATAAACTTTAAAGCACTATCAAAATGTGAACTACCATTACTGCCCTGAATATTTTGCATTAGTTTCATGAATGTTAATCTCAATTGTTTCACTAAGCCATTGTAAATTTCTGGAATGCAAGGTGCATGTTGTAAACTTCTGCATCCTCCAGGGAGCCTAACACAGCACACAGACCCTCAATAAATTCTTAGTGACTGATTGATTTCTTGATTAAGGTAGCTTGAGGTAGAATGTTTCCAATGGAGAGATGTCACCTCTGGGATATATCTTTGGCTATGTTTCAGCAGAATCCCTTTCCAATCCTACCACTACCACTACGCACTCTTACTAAATTTCATTTCAGTCATGTTTGACTCTTTGTGACCCCATTTGGGCTTTTCTTGGCAAAGATACTGGAGTGGTTTGCCATTTCCTTCTGCAGCTCATTTTACAGATGAAGAAAAGCCAGTAAGTATGTGAAGCCAGATTTGCACTCAGGAAGACTCATTTTCCTGATGAGCCTGGTATGCTATTCACTGAGTCACCTAGCTTCCCCTTCTTATAAATAGGTCAGTGCAAAACAAAGACCTGACTTTATACTAACCTTTAATAAAGTGACAAGATAAAGGTCACTATATTTAGGATGATACTTCTAACTACCATGGATGCTTATTGATTTTCACATGGCTCATTCTTTTCATTCATGCTTTTTAATTGCAGTTATGATCTGATGCTACATCAGGAAATAGTGTCAATTTTGCATGTCTCTAGATCAGGGGTGAGGAACCTGTGACCTCAAGCCACATGTGGTCCTCTAGGTCCTCAAGTGCAGCCCTTTGACTAAATCTAAACTTCACAGAACAAATCCTTTCAGATTTGGTCAAAAGGCTGTACTTGAGGACCTAGATACCCACATGTGGCCTCAAGACTGAAGGTTCCCTATCCCTGATCTAGATCCTTGTGGGCTATTATTTCATTCCCTGTATTTGTATCCCTAGAACCCAGCATAGTGCCTGGCCCATAGTAGGTACTTAATAAAAAGATGTTGATGGATTAATATCTTTAAAAATAAGTTCCAAGTTACACTAGTGTTGAGCCTTCATTTAATGGGTCCCTGAGGAAAAGTAACTCAAATCTGCTTCAGTCTTTCAGAGGGAACAGTGGTAGAAAATCATAATTTGATCTTCCATTGAGAGCACATAATCTGGATAAGTACGGAGATAACTGACAAGTGTTACTGTACTATGTATTTCTTTGAAGTCAATGAGGCTGAAAATCTCACTCTAAAAAGTTCTCTTAAGCAGAGAGGGTAACTTTGTTCTAATTTGAATTTCTGACATGGCATATTCTTAAACAATTCTATAAACATTAGTCTGCAAGTCCTGACATAGCTTGGAGTACCCCAGAGAAGAAATACAAATGTGTGCTTGCTTGTATATAAACATGGGTCATCCCTAAACTAAACTTCAGGAACCTAAAAGAAAGGAAAGAGTTTCCCGAAGGCAAAACTGAATCTCCATTCAACATTTCTTTAAGATGAGGCTTTTTCAATCACCCAATGGCTTATACTCATAACATAAGCCAAAAGTTCTACTTCTACGTACACATTGAAACCTTGTATATATTCATTTGAACTGCCTTCTGTAGCTGAAAAAAAGAACAAAAATTTAGGATTAGTGACCAGATTCTTAAAACTCAGGGTCCAAAACTCTCTGAAATTTGAGTCACATTGATTTTTTTTTTCTCTTCTCAGTAGGTCTTAATTTCTTATGAAAAAGAGATTGTAAATATGAAGGCTGAAAATCTGATTTGAAGGAATAAAATCATCAGTAAAACCTCTATTTCAGAAGAGGGGAAGACCTAGCTAAACTTATGAAGAGTTTAGACAAATTATTATTTTTAAAAAATGTCCTTGTTCCACTTTTAGTCGCATTTAGTCACTGCAATTTGCTGAGTATAGAGCAGAGCTTCTCAGATGTTTTGATCTCAGGATATCTGTACATACTCTTAAAAATTGAGGACTCTGTAAAGAGCTTTTGTTTATGTAAAATATATTTAACTTAATATATATATTCTATATAATATATAGAACTTAAAACATCTTAGTTTTGTAACAAAAATAGTTTTTAACCTCTCATTTTATTTTTCAGTCATGTCTGACTCTTCATGACCCCATTTAGGGTTTTCTTGGCATACATACTGGAGTGGTTTGCCATTTGATTCTCCAGTTCATTCACAGATGAGCAAACAGGGTTAAGTGATTTGCCCAAGGTCACACAGCTAGTAAGTGTCTGAGGAAGTATCTGAGGATTTGACTCCAAGCCCAGCATTCTATCCACCGGACCTTCTAGCTTGAAAAAATAAAAAAAAAAAAGTTTCAGGGACCCCTGGGGCAACTTGGACACACTTTGAGAACTTCTGATATAAAGGAAAGTATAGACATGGAGTCAGAGGACATGGGTTTAAGACCCTGCTTTGTGCTTAAATGAAGGTCACACTCTGATCTTGAGCAAGTCAGACCTACCTTAACCTCATTTTCCTATATAGATACTTTATATCTACAAAATGAGGGAAAATGAGGGTATAGATGACCTTTACCTATAATCACTTCCTTGCTTTAAATCCTGTAATCTGTAAGTAACAGATTGTTGCCTAGTAGACTCTTTGAAGAACTGCTTTAATGAATCAATCAACATTTATTATCAGTTACTATGTATCAGGCCCTGTGCTTAAACCCTGGGATACAAACAGAAAAAAGAAAGTCTCTGTCCTGAAGGAGTTTATAATCAAATGAGGGAAGATACACAAAAGGAAGCTGAAAATCTGGGTGGGGAAGAAGGCATGATGAAGTCTGTCCCAGGATAGTCCCAGGATAGTGCAGCTAGGTTAGAAGTGGATCACACAGTAGTAACCAACAGAAGTGAGGTTTCAATGCACGTGCTCTTAATTCTAATCCAGTGTTATTTCCACTGGACTATGCTAATAGGATTACCCTTAGTAGCACAACTTTTCATATTACCTAACCATACATGTGAAAATCTGTAAGCTCCATAAATATTTCATTCTTCCTACATGCGTATTTACAATCCTTGATCTTTTATTTTCAGACTTTATTAATAGTTTGAAGGAGCAAAGGTGAAACTACTCTTTCATTGAAGCCCCAATAACAATCTTGTAAATACAGATACTGTTATGAGCTTCCTGTGTGCTTTAGAATTCTTGGGATTATGGGCTGTTGGAGGAATATATACTATAATGATGATGAGTTCACTCTAAGAACTCTTCTTATAAGCTGCTTTGTAGCATTACCATATGTTACCAAAACTCATACATAACACGGGCAAGCAAGGCATTTATCAACATCTTCTAAAAACTTACTTAGCTCATTAGAGATAGAATGAACTATATAAATTTAAAATAGCCCAAATATGTCTCCAAATCTTTGCAAAATACATCCACTTACTTTTTTTAGGGATTGGAGATTGGCATAAGAATACAAAGTTTATTCAAGTATAACTAAATTCCCATGGTAAACATAAATCCATCTTTTAAAAGCCTGTCAAACAACAGTAGGTACTGGGCCTTAGACAATCCTGCCTAACCACATCCTTACTACCTAGGTAAAATCCAACATTATAGATCAAAAAACTTGTTTATATCTATAACTCAAAGTAACTACCTTCAAGAGTTTGAGAAACATGAGGGTCAGTAACTAGCCTGGATTTTTTTTCATAGTAAATGTTAATTTGGCCCTTTATTTCAATTTGTGCTCCAGGAAAGGTAATTGAAAAACAAGGGAAAAGGAGAGAAATATACCCATATCTAACTGCTTTAATAAAATAATTTACAGAAGATAGAATTTCTTCTAGTAGAAATTGTTATTCTGTAGTATTTTTACGGTACTTAGGATTTCACAAATCTACAGATGGACATTTTCTTGAATCTTAGGCTAAGATCAGTAAGTAAAAGACAAGCAAGTATGGACATCACTGTTAACATCCCTGAAAATGAAAACAGACTGCTTCCTTTGGAGAGAGCTCGCGTCTTTGGAACTCCATACCTATTCTGGTCCTATGGCATTCCATTTAAATCATCCAGAGAGCACAAGTCATGAAGAGAGTCTTTTTAGCTGGATTGTCCAGACTCAATGACATCACATTTATTGGGAGGGGGGCTGGGCAGTGTTTCTCATATTATAATTACTATTGACTGCTATTTAAATATTTTAATAATCTTGTTGTGGATCTACCTGAAGATATTTTTAAGCAAGGGGTATTTCTGCAAGTTACCCAAGTGAAACAATCAAACAAAACTACAAATTCCTGCAAAACAGAACATTATAATTTTGGATGAAAATATATTCCTTCTCCAGGGGGGTGGGAGGAGCCTCCTCAAATCAAAGACAGAAAAATGTGAATTTTTAGGAGTTTCCTTAAAACACCTACCCATAACACCACCATCACCTTCATATTTTAAATAAATCCTAACTGAGTTCTTAATGATTGTTTTAACTTTCTGATTGTTGCTTGGTAATCATGGGAAACTAATCAGTTATCTTATTCCACCCTAAACCAAAATTCATCCGTAGGCATAGACTAGACACAAATAGTAACTTATGTAATAAAAGCTTTTGAGTACATTGTTCATTGACATGAGAAGATTAACTCTAAATCTCTAACCCCCAAGAAAAGATTTCTCTCACATTGGGACCTACGATACAGAAAATAAGTCACACATATTAGTGTACACATAAGGCAAGAAACAGAATATGCATTCTGTGGTTAACAAGACAGGTGTGATGGTTAATTCTTGAAGCTGCCCCCTTCAAGGAATGACATCAAGGTTGGTGGGCCTAAAATGATCCCTGCAGCTGGTCTCCATTCTGGTTTTTCTGGCTAGCAAAAGTGTGTCACACCCTGACCCTCTCTGCTGAGCCTGACTGCAAAATGCTCGTGAGTAAAGGTATTGAAATTTACAAGGATCTTGCCCTTAGCACTGTGCTCCTGGGGTGAAGCATTGTTATAAATTTCAAGGAGCTGCCAGCTCAAAATAACCCAGCTAGTCAGGCAGACAGTAGAACAAGGGGGCACACAGACATACACGTGCACAAGCTTGTCACCTGCACCAGGCAAAGGCAAATAGACCCAACACTTCTAGGGGCAACCAGCTTGTTCTTATTTTGGACCATGAAACTGTTTAAATAGTGATGATATTCAGGATGGGTTGAATTTTGGACTTGTCCATCAGATCTACATCCATCTAGGCTTCCTGGAAAGACACAAACTTCTTTTAAATGAAGGGGTTGCTCTGTTTAACTGAAAAGTTATGTAAATACATTCTTTTAAAGTGGTGTTTTGCCTTGGTGACTTTCTAAGCCAATCCAAACATGAGAGAAGCAGGCTTTGGAAGTTACTGTAAATAAGATCTCAAAAGATTGAGAGTGGTGGCAAATAATGAACTGTGACAAAGTAACCTAGGAAAATGAAGCACATAAATGACAGAAGTAGTCAAAGAAAAGGGGAGTTTAAATCTCAATACTATTCCAACTCTCCTGAAAAGATTTTAATACAGTAAATAAATCATTTCAGGGAAAATGTGTGTATAAACAAACCAGAGAAATTTCCTCTAAATTCTATAATTGAAATGAGGCTAGAATCAATACCTAGAAGCCATCATCAGTACAAGTGATAACTGAAAATTAATAACATATATTAAGAACACTTCCTCCCATCCTCAAATATATATATGTATATATACATATATATGTGTGTATATATACTTACATGTTCTTATATATGTATGTATGTATGTATAGACACATATACACAGAGAGACACATATATACCATCAGGGATGTAATTATGAGGACATAACCATTCTGGATCGGCTTTTAAGACATTTGTTTCAAATTATTGTATATAAAATCAATTATTAAGAGGATAGAGGTCCAGAATTTCAGAGGTCTAAATCAGCACTGCTCATATCTAATCTCCTGCTCCGTTCAGTTCAGGACAATTTCCCAACACTTGCCTTCCTACCACCATTTTCTTTACATGAAAGGCCTTGTACCTTTTTAAGTATCTGAGAGCCTCAGAGTAGGGAATACTTTAAGAACAAAAATGAAACAACAACGAAACAAAAAAACCCAGCTCCTTAGAACTGAAGCTTGCCTTTCTCTTGCAGCGAAATCTCTTCTGCTTTGCAGGCTTACTCTCTAGCAAACCTTCTTCAAACTTTAGCTGGAAAGGACGTCCCAGCGGTGCAATGGGGTTTGAAATTCCGCAGTTGTCCCTCGTCTCCCCGCCCCCACTCCCTCTTCACACAACCACAACATTCCCACGAAAAGGCAGTCTGCAAGCCGCCTCTAAAAACACTAGGACACTTTAGGCATGAGTTTGCCCTTTCCGACTCTTCCTTCACTGACCCTTGTGCAGAGAAATGCATGACCTCATTGAGAAATATTGAGGCGCATAACCGGGATTAGGAATTTTGCAGTTACATATCCCATTCTTCCGACATTGCTCAAAATATCCGGGGCTGCTTTTTTCTTCGAATAAGCTGACGTTTTTCCCTAAGAATAAACTTAAAGGTGGAAATCCTTTGACGTTTTCAGACTTCCCTTGTCTCCAACTTGGGGTTTTCTTTATAATGCTCAAGAGTTAAAGGGTGACCCTGGAACAGGTTTTTAATAGTCGCTGTTTTCTTGCAAGTGAACTGTCATGGTGTTGGCATGTACCGTATCTAAACTAGATAGTAGTAGAGACGTTTGCTTAACAGTTATTTTTTATTTAAAGTGATTCTCGCCCCCACCCCACTTTAGTCATTTTAGAAATGAGTCGCTCCTGGTTACTTAAGGTGAACACCACCTCCAGATTGCACCCTCCTGTCTTACCCACCAGTTGATATTAGTTTGGGGGTTTGTGTGTATGTGTTTTTAGAAAAGGTGGTGCAGTCTACTGGTTTTCAACAGGTCAGACGCGTGGGCATCGAGGCAGACCAGGTATTTACAATGGAAACACATCAGATCCTTTCCGATCCTCCGAGGCAGGCGCCGCCAGGATCAGCCTAGTCCCCACTAGAGCCGCCGCCGCCGCAGCCTAAGGCATCAAAGATCAGACGTGTCTAGTTCGCGGATCATCGAGCACTGACACTCCCTGGGTAGTGGACGCATTTCACTTGGCCGCCTGGAGCCTCGTGGCAGTATTTCCCCGACACTTTTCCTAGGGGTGGGGAAAAGGAGGGGGAGGCTACCGGGGGTTGGGGGTGGGGAGTGGATAATCTGGCTGGATCTAGGTGGGAGGGAAGGAAGAGGAGTACAGCTCAAGTAGCCTTGGTTAGTTTACGGTACCCTAAGCACAGCCGCACCCACTTTGACAAAGTGGAGAAGAGGAGCGGGCAGAAGGAGTTGAAGGCTCAAGGCCGCCCAAAGTTTCTGGACATCTCTAACCCCGCGCAATTATATGTATACCCCAAAGCTTAGTTACTGAACAGAATTACAGGCCGTACAAGAAAGCTTGGTACTTGACTTCGTTGAACACACACACAACACGAGTGCCCCAGTCCCTGCCTCTCTACGGTCCTTTGTGCTTCTTCTCTCCCTTTCCCGTCCCCTTCCCACTCTACAGGTTCTGATCCCTTTCTCTCCCACCACACCCCCTTTCCCTCCTGCGCCTCCCTGATCCCTCCGCCGTCCCCCCCCCCCCCAACACACACACACACACACACACACACACACACCGGCCCAGGCTCTGTCCTCTGGGCAGGTTACATTTCAAAAGTCAGGATGAAAAGGGTCAGATTTCTGTTCACACGGTTAGAGAGCTCTACCGTGAGCTTGATACAAAAGAAAGGAGGGCGATGTGGTAAGAAGGGTTTTGGGGGGGGGCTTTTTGGTTTTGATTTGTTTTTGTTCGTTTGTTTTTAAATACAGCTTCACCCTAGAGCAGTCGATCCTCTCTCAATTCGACTAGAATCAGCCACGGGCTTCTTTCGTGCTGGGGCAAGCCCTCCCCGTCCCCAGTTCGTATCTCCTTCTCATCGCTTCCCAAGCCGAGGCTTTTTCAGATTGTCTGGCCTCAGTCTTCTCTCTCCGGCTTTCCCTAGTTGCTCTTCTCTTCTACCTTCTAGTTTAGTTTGGGATTGTGGATAGGTCAAGGGAACACCTGAGGCTCTCTGTTATGCTGGGAAGAATGGAATTGAAAGGAAAAAATCTAAGGTCTGATTACTGATGAGATCTAGGAGAGGATTAGTTAATTTATTTTTTCTCAGTGGCGGTCTAGGTTTTGTTTCTGTGGTTGGCTGGTTGGATTTTAAGGGCTCTGAAGAGCTTCATTTTGCAACTCAGGACAGCCTATACGCAAAAAGCAAAAATTTAGCTTTAGGGCGGTAACGCCTAGTATCTGAAATAGAGAAGGCGGGGGAACCAGAAGGCTAACTTTCGGTCGGCTGGGTCTCAAGCCATTCTATACGCAAAGTCGTGTAGCCAGTTTAAATAGTATTTTCGGTACTTGAAAAGTGCAGTTTAAAATTTCTTTCAAAAATAAAAAGTTTTACAAAATGTGGAAGAAACTGGAGCGGGGCCTTAGAAAGTGATTTTTAAAAACTGACCAAAAAAATTCGCTTTAAATATTAAGTTCACAGACACTGCTTTTCCCCCATCCCTACTGCTCGATTCTCCCAAAAAATTGAGACAACTATGTGAATGTACAAGCAAAATCAAATTTCCAAAACTTTTCTAGATCCAAGTATTTGAATTTTTCTGGCTCAACGTAAATCCTGAATTATTCTTCTAATTTCCTCAGTTCTCCTTGTCTCTAGGTACAGTTACATCACTTAGGGTCACCTTCCAGTTTGCTTATACCTTAGCCCCCACGGCGGGGAAATGAAAATGCCATCCAAAAAAATAAAAGTGCAGGAATCACACATAATTAGGTGCTTTAAAAAGAAAACAAAAAACCTGGAAATAGAGTTAAGGAAGAAATCGAACTATTCTATATCGTGGTAGCTCTTTTGACCCGTCTCAGGAAATCTGGATTCCAGTCTCCTTTGAGCGAACCTTATGTTCCCAAATATTCTGCTTTGGAGAAGCAATGGAAATTGAGAGACAGAGAAAAAAACGAATCTCCGATAGAAAAGTTTTAAGAGAACAGGAGGATAAAAAGTCTACTCGATGAGACAGGGGTCATATGAACTTTGGAACCACGGAGCCAGAGAGGGGAAAAGTCCAGAGGGGCAGTCTCCCTTTTACTACGACTGCCGCCAAACGCGCGCGCACAAACACAAGCACACACACACACACACAGAGCCACGCGTTTGAGGTTGTTCTTTAAACGTAGCCCAGAAAACTTTGTTTGGGACGGAAAGTGACCGGGGTGGGGCTGGGAGAGGTGGGGGAGGGGTGGGAGGGTGGCCGAAACCAAAAGTCTTGCACTCAACACCTGATCCTCAGTCTCGGCGTCAGCACAACCTCCCTACATCGAGCTGAGAAATGCGGTAACACTCGCCACGGGGTCGACCCGACTGCGCCTTTCCCCGCCCGCAGCTCCCAGGGACCGGAGGTGCAGCGGCTGCTTTCCCACGCTTGGAAACTACCCACTGGCTCTAGGCTTTCGCTAAAGACACCCCTCCTCCGATCCCCCGGGCCCCCTCCCGCCCAGATCGCCTCTCAGCTCTCAGCCAATCTGGAGCCCTCCCGACTCCGTGAGGGGGCGGGCTGATGCTGCCCATCAGGAGCTTTTCGGTCCAATAGGCAACGCCTTCGGGAGAGCCAGCTGCGGGGGAGGGGGGAGGATGGGGTTACACCCGGGACAGAGCGAGGGGGGGGGAAGGGGGCGTGCCTGGAGACTGGGCACTTGCGCTCGCTGGAGGTAGGGACTGCAGCGTGGGAAACAGCAAGCAGGAACAGACCGCTGCAGCCACCGCCGTCGTGCAGCGCTCGCCAGGCTCTGCGCTACGCTGCAGACCGCGGAGGGGAGGGGTGGGGGGGGAGAGGAGAAAAAGAAAAGCGTCAGGGTTGGTATTTATTCCTCATTAGCTGACCTTGTGCATCCCCGGGTTCCCAAGATGAAGAGACCTTGTGAGGAAACTACCTCAGACAGCGACATGGATGAGACGATAGACGTGGGAAGCGAAAACAATTACTCGGGGTGAGTGAGTAGCTCAGGGGGTAGGGAGCCGGTAAGGGGTTTCTCCTCATGGGAGTTGTTCTAGGGATTGCTGGAGCGGGGCGAAGAGAGACCCAGATGGTCCCCTAACCTTCCAGCGTGGCAAAGGCTTTGTGGGAAACTCCTAATGTGTGTGAGCATCTCTTGCGAAATCTCGGGGAGAATGTGCCTCCCGGGCATCGTGGAGGAAACCAGAAAACTTTTGCCTCTGAAGCCTTCCCGGTTTACTTGAGTAGTGGTATTAGGGAGTTTTCTGGGGCACTGGATTGTTTTTGAGGATTTTGTGGGGTTTTAATCCTGTGGGGGTGGGGTGGAAAACGAGAAAGGTAAGACGTTCTGAAATACGCCTGTGGTTGTGAGAGACTTAATAATGAGCCATTAACTTCTGAGGCTATGGATCACCTGTAGCAGTCAGCTGTCATACCCCACTAGGGACTTTGCGAAGGACTAGGCAAACTAAAGGTGTCTCAGCTCCCGAAGGTCTAATCTGGAGCCTTTCGAAAACGGAGCTGTAGGAGCAGGAAAAACAGAATAGTTTCTTTTTTTCCCTTTTCACTGAAGAGTTAAAAATGTTCACTAGAAATTTTGAGAGGATTTTATAATGTCCGGAATGGCTAGGTGGCGCTTTGTGAAATAAGTATATGTGACTTTGGCAATCCAGAAATGAAATGACCTTCTATTATAAGGGCGCTTTCAGGCATCATCGTTTTCACTCTGGTATCAGCATGATTATTAGTTGGGTCATGTTAGTAGAAAACAAATCACCACTTCACATGACAGAGTTACCTGGCATTTTAGTGCCAATGCAGGTCAAGTTATAATTGCTTCTAATTAGCATTCCCAGGAGCTGTTAAATTATTTACCTTCAACTAAGTGTCATTCAGAGGTCAGGATTCTTGCCTTTTGAAAATTACTTTTCTTTGATATTTTCACAGCTATCACTGTTCTGTCCCAGTAGATCTCAAAGTGTGATCTGAGGACCCTGGGGTCTTTGAGGTCAAAACTTATTTCATAACAATGCAATATATTTTAATGATATTTTAATTTCTAGTAAACATGGATAGATAACCCCTATAAATAAAAGCTTTTGGGAGTCCACAATAATTTTTTTAGTATAAAAAGGTCCTGAGATTAAAAACTTTGAAAACTGCTGATCTATCTTATCTATAGTTAAGTGTATCCCAAAGCACAGTATGTCATAGCTCAAAAATGAGGCTGAAGGTGCAGAAGACATTGAAGAAAAGGAGGAATGTTTGAGGTGGGGGTGAAAAGGAAAGAGAGAGGGGCTAGTTACAGTGGAATTCTGAGATAGCCATTCTGACCATCATTTCTGAAAGGAAACCACAAATAATAAAAACAGCAAATTCATGAACATAGGATGCATAATCCTGGTACATTATGAAATTATTACAAAATGAATGAGACAGGGAGCTCAAGCATGCAGTTCCCAGACTTTATAGGTAGGTTTAAACCTAGATTTGTAGACTGCAAGGCTTACAATTACAGGGCTCAGATTCATCTTCAGAGTAAAGCAGATTTATCTGGCCATTCCCCTTTAGTTTGATGCATGTGTGTTAACTTACTTGATTCATAGTATTCTGGGAATTAGGTACATATCAAAGTTTAGTTTTCCTTGTGCTGAGAAGTAAAATAAGATAGCTTTTGTTTATTTTCATAATTGGATCTAAGGAGAATGCTAGTGACACATGACCAGACTATCTGTTTGATAGCAAGACTTTAATGTGACCTTTATTTTAAAATAGCTTTGCTTTATCCAGTGCCAGAGAGGGAAATGCTATCAGAGGTTAGCTGGCTTTTGGGGGAAAAAATCTAAGTAGAACTATATAACTATATATAAACCTACATACTTTTCACTGTCTTTCCATAATTGTTTCAATGAGTTATGGGTAGAGACTCAAAACAGTGTTCTCTTATGGCTAAGACTATCTTGATGCCAAGACTATCAATTAAAAGATGTAACTCGAACCTAGAGAGAGACCAGAAGGCCTAAAAAGCAAAATGTGGTAGAAGTGAAGGAAGAGTTACGAATAAAGGACCAAACACTTAGGGGAGTAGTGTAATCACTGAATATTTAATAGGTGGCATCAGGTACCCACAAGGAACAATCATTGTGTTATGTAGCACCTGACACATTCTTACTGTTTCATAGGCAAAGTACGGGCTCTGTGATTCGATCAAATTCTCCGACAACAACATCTCAGATTATGGCCAGAAAGAAAAGAAGAGGGGTATGTGTACTGTTTCTTTCCCTCTTTCTTTGATTTCATGAAATCAGTTTAACATGTAATGTTGTATCTTTCCACTATGCGTAATTTCACTATTTGTGCATTCATAAACTTCTTGTGTTTTTTTTCCCTTTGGAATAGATTATAGAGAAAAGGCGTCGTGATCGGATAAATAACAGTTTATCTGAGTTGAGGAGACTTGTGCCAACCGCTTTTGAAAAACAAGTAAGTTGCTTCCACCCTCCCCTTAAAATTTGTGTATGGGTACTCTCTCACACACACAGATTCTCTCATCTGGTAATGTGGGTTCTTGTTAAAGCTCATTAAAATAATAGTGTATGTGTCCTGATCTGGCATAAAGCAGCCATTTCAATAAAATGCTTTGTTGTGGCAAAACTATTAAAAACATAATCCGTCATGAAGCCGAAAAACATTTCCATTCTTTTGCTTCTTTTCCCCTTAAGGGTAAGAGTGTTCATGCTTTCTCTGTTCTTTCTATGAATACCAGTAGTGGTTTTGTTTAAAAATGTACTGCATGCAGTATGCTTCAAAAAAGAATGAAATGTAAATTGCACTTCTGTCTCAAATTGTTTTTTTATTTAAACACTTTTTCTTATTAAAAAAGACAGCAATCCCAGAAATAGCATATCTAACCCACAATCTTAAAGTATAAACTCGTTTACCAAGCCATTTACTTTCATTTTAATGCCTTGTTATTAGCCTATTTGATTTGAAGCATCCTTTTAAAAGTCTGGCATGGTCAAAATTGACCATGTAATTAACCATGCTCAGAATAGAAATACACCTTTGAAAAATAAAAAGCCCTTTGCACAAGTAAGAAAGTAGAGAGCTGGTCAGTTTCAAAGTTGCTTGCTTCAGGGCTCAAGAAAAGTCATATTTCAACTACCTATACAAGTCTCTTGGCAGCACAGATACCAGAGAGCATCCTTCAAAGAACAGAAACATATGATGGAAATATTTTCAATTGAGTTCAAACAGGGTATGAGACAACAGTTATTTGTTCCATTTTATTGTTTACTTCATGAACACCACAAACATTATAATACAACCCCTACAAAGCCCTTGGAAAATACCCAGAAACTGCAGTTTTGAGTTATTAGTCACTCAGTGAAACTACTTGTACCATCTCTATGGAAAAGATTAACACTGAGAAAAAGTACAGCATGTAATACACTATTAATTATAAATTCTTAATAGAGGAAAAGTTACCAAAAAGACACTCATTCTATATCCTGAGTCTTTCCATAAGGGGAAAACTAACTAAAATATAAAAGTAATTTTCGATGAGGAATGCTTTGGATCCCTCTATGCTGTTATTAAAATATCAATTATCAATGCTTTTTAAAAATGTTCTGATTACTGAAAGTCTGTCCACAGTTATTAGGATCACTTGGTTTAGGAATTTTTTTGGTTTGTTAGATTTTTCTTAAATATTGACTTAAAACAACTTACGCTTTAAAAAACAAACCTCTGTTCTCTGGCAGTAAGTTATTATAAACACATGGGTCTCACATTTGCAGAGTTTGGTTACCAAGAACAGAGAGTCAGAACTTGTCATAGTATGATTAGAAGAGTATTCTTTCATGGAAATAAGTAACTGGGGGACCCTCACTATAGGCTGAATTCTGGTACTATCCATTTAAAACAAGTAAAGTTCAGAAATCGAAACCAAATCTTAGCCTCTGTTTTGAAAACATAAGAATTTAATATATATTATACATTATCCATCCAGCTTTTGCTGGCAAGTCAAGCAGCCTTAAGAGATATCTGTGTGTTCTAGTGACTTTTCAAAGGTATCTTTACAAGGAAATAATTTCAACGTTTTTAAATGTCTATGGTTCCGCTATGAAGGAGCTCAGTCTAATCAAGAGGATGTATATACAAATAAATAGCCAAAGCAAAGTAAAATGAGTGGAAAAGTATTTCTAATTCAATTTTAGAGAAACCATCACAACTTTTTAAAAAATGGTTCAAAGATCCTTAAGAATTTAAAATATCCGGAGTAGAACTTGAGTTTTCCTCTCATCTTTTGGATATTGATACACAGACTGACACCTGCTGGTCAAAACTGAAAAGGGTTGCGGTTTTTGTTTTTTGGTTTGTGTTTTTTGGTTTTTTTCTTTCATCCAGGGAGGGAGTTTGCTTATAATAAGCTAGTGAATTACTTTAATGGAAAAATCATTTTCCCTTTAAAAGCTTATTTTTTTAAAAATCAGTTGTAAAGACAAAGTCATTAAAATCATGTATACTTTATATCATATAATAATCAATAAGTCTGCAATGTCCTATAATATTTTAACATGCATAGTAAGGCAAAGGACATTTTTCTCAAGATGAAAAATAAATGCAAAGCTTTTTATCCTGTACAACTGTACAGCCTTCAATTCACATAAAAACATATGACACTGTCAGTTTACCTGAAAACCTTTTATTTTTTTTGTATTTCATGAAGTGATCTTATATTTTTTTTCAAATTAATTTACTCTTAATTTTCAACATTCACTTCCCTAAGGTTTTGACTTCTACATTTTCTTCCCCTCCCCCTTCCTCAAGATAGCATGCAATCTGATATAGATTTTACATATACATTCAGATTAAGCACATTTTCACATTAGTCATTTTGCAAAGAATTAGAACCAATGGGAGGAACCATGAGAAAGAAGAAACAAAGAAAAAAAACACAAATAGTATGCTTCAATCTGTATTCAGACTTCATAGTTCTTTCTCTGGATATGGATAGCATTTTTCCATTATGAGCCAATTTTGGAATTGTCTTAGATCCTTACATTGCTAAGAGCTAAGTCTAACAAAGTCAATCATTACACATTGTTGCTGTTACAGTGTACAGTATTCTCCTAGTTGTACTCACTTCACTCAGCATTCATTCATGTAAGTTTTTCCAGGTTCTGAAAGTCTTTTATAAGATCAATTATTTTATTAGACCTCCAATCATTCTTTAAAAGTAGATTTGATAAGTATTACAAGCTATGGCATAGTATGAATAGTTGCAGCTATTCAGTGATGTACTACAAAGTCTGATGGGCATCTGAGATATATTTTGGGAAGAAATTCAACTAATAATGCTGTGATATCAAGGAAAATTAAAACCATAACATTAAGTTCAATGAAAAGTATACTAAATTAGAACCTAGAGGATTTGTAAGGCTTTTTTATTTTCTTCTAGGGATCTGCAAAATTGGAAAAAGCAGAAATACTACAAATGACAGTAGATCATTTGAAGATGCTTCAAGCGACAGGAGGTAAAAGTAAGTTACTTTCTCTGCCCTTTTTTTTTATTTAAATATCAGGAACCCAGAGCTGAACGATTCTTAAACATGCTGGGATAGGCGGTCCCAGATTAAAGCAGTGGAAATCAATGCTAATGGCAGGATTAAACTCGTGGGAAAGGACTGCTGGAACAAAAGAAACACTTGACCCTGGGCTTGTGTTTGCTTTCATAACACTGTGGGAGTAAAGGCTTCATTCACGGGCAGCCCAGTCAGAGATTTGTTTGGGTCTTCAGAAATCTGCACTGGGAGACAAAACAAACACGCAAACATCCAAACATAAACAGGAGGTTGGAGACAACCTTTAGGCTGCACCAAAACCAATGCTAGAATTTGGTATAATGTTGGTATCTGTAAGGAAGTGAAAATTCTTTGTTGTTTTGCATAGCTTTTGTTTGGTAAAGGGTGGAAGGGAGCAGAAAGCTATTTTAAATAACTGATAATAAACCTCTGTATTTCACACAATTAATGGAAATAACTATCCCTATGTTCCAGGTCCCAGATTTAGGGACTATGGAAAATAGGCTGGGCAGTGGTTTAATGAAGGTAGTGGAAAGATGAGAAGGAAATACTTTTATCAGTTACGGATCTCTTTTTTTTAAAGACCTAAAATGCACCTCCTAAAGGACAGCAGGCCCATAAACACTTCAATTCCCTTACATGTACATCCCTCAGGTTTTATATGTAGCCTTTGTATGACTGTGTCCTCTTAAAAAATGTTCTTAATGTTTATTTCAACCCCCTTATAAAATTATGTAGCGAACACTCATGCAGTGTGATTTTCCTCAGACCTTACCCTCCCAAATACTGATTGATGTAACTGTAAAGGACATTGAACAACGTTAGTCAGGAGGCCTGGGTTTAGTCCTATTATGCCACTTACTGTGTGACAAAGATAACTCACTTAAAATAGCAGTAAAAGCAACTGTACTACCCATGTCACTGAGTCGTTGTGGACCAGAAGCCTTTGCAAACTGTGAAGTGCTAGATAATTGTAAAAATAAGACCCGACCTCAGACACTAGTTGTGACCCTGGGGAAGTCACTTAACCTCTGTTTGCTTCAATTTCCTTATCTGTAAAATAAGGATAAGTAATATCACCTACTTCCCAGGGTTGCCATAAGAATCAAAGATAATAATTGTACTTAGTTCAGTGCCTGGTACATAGTAAGCACTAAATTTAGACAGAATGAATAAAACCCTGATTTCTGTTTTATGAAAATGTAAGCCAGAAATATAAGACATCTCCTGTCCCTGTAGCTGTTCAAGCAGAGGCTCCATAATTGCTTATCAGGAATGTTACAGGGAGGAATCATGCTTTTAATAGGGGTTTGACTAAGGACTTCTGAGGTTCCTGCTAACTTTATTTTTGCAGATGATCAGTCTGGCCCTATTAAGGTCAAAATAGGTCTTTAATAGGGCCAGACTAAGTAAAAGGGACTTTTTTTTTCAGCCTCTGTTTGAAATCTCTGGTAGAAGCCAGGGAAGCCACTGAGTTTAGTGGAAAGAACTGGGAACTAGGAGTTAAAAGTAGCTGAACATGAACTCGTTACTTAGTACCTGTGTGACTTTGGGCAAGTCACTTTCTCTCAGTAAAATGATGGGGTTGATTACATGACCTCTAAGGCTCCTGTCAGATTTAGATCCATGATCCTGTGAACTTAGATTATAAAAGAGTATATTTCCTTGTTTCATACAGATTCTAAGAAATGTTGGGTACAAAGGTAACTGTTGTTAGAAATTTCTTGTACTTCCATTTCTTTTGTTAGGTACAAAATTTGAAATTGAGCCTCTTCTATTCTCTTTTCATCTCATTAAAACCCTCACTGTGCACAGAGCACAATGCTAGATACCAGGAAAAATGCAGGATTTAGATGAAATGAAATCCTGCCTTCAAGGAGTTTGCAAGTCTAGTTGGAGGATAAGTAGAATAAAATCACAGATCACCACAATACAAAAGTAAATACCAGCTGCACTTCCTTGAAATGTGACTGGCTTTCTTATATTTGAATGGTTTATCATTTTGAGTCTTAGCCCAGGGGCTATTCTGAGCTATTCAGAGAGTTCTGAAGTTGGCCTTAAGAGAGAACATTCATTTAAAAAAAAAAAAAAAAGTTCTTACTGTCTGTTCCTGGTAGGTAATTTTAAAAATAATTAGGTAGATGATGCATAAAGGTTTGGGGAAGAAATATGCAGTTATCTATGTCTCTTAGTCAATAGAACATTCTTTGTCAAAGGTTTTCCGCTGTTGGCTGTGGCTATATTATAATTTATTTTTTAACAACTTTTTTTTACTTCTGTCTGCATTTGGTATTGGTATTTTTTAATTAACATTAAGAAACAGCAAACTACTCAGGTCTATAAGTTACATAATAAAGTATGGTGTGGAAATATGTTTAGTGTATGGCTACAAAGGAAAATTTTCTGCGAGTTTCTGGAATAAATTATATTGGCCCACCTTCTGTTTCCTTTGTAGCTATGAACAGGCTGAGTAATGTTTCTAAAGCCATTTGGGCTGTCTCATGAGAATAATACTTCATTCCCTTGCCTCTGATCATACTGCTTTGGGAGATTTCACCTTCAGACTTCATTAACATGAGAACTTAGAAGATAATGCACTTTCCATTGAGGGCTCTTCTATTTCAGAAATACCTTTGCTTCCTTATCTAAAATGTAATTTGTTAATAGCGTTAATAATATGCTAGGGTTAATCATGGTGGTTTTTTTGTACTTATCTAACACCTTTCAGTTTGCTTAATTCAGGGGTGGAGAACCTTCAGCCTCAGGGCCATGTGACTGATTCAGTCAAAGGGTCATACTTGAGGACCTAGAGAGCCACATGTGGCCTGGAGGCTGCCAGTTCCCCACCCCTGGATTTATTAGGCATGCATTGTTTTTGGTAGATCTATTTTTACCTCAAAATATGTTTCCAAGACTTCCAGACTTGTAATTCTAAGTATAGAATTTTTAATACATGGGACAACTGTCTTCCAAATTGTTTTGGCTATAGAATATTATGATGGTCACAGAATCTCAGAACAGAAGGGACCTCAGAGGACATGTAGTCCAATCTGTACCTGGACAAAAATTTATTCTACCTCATCCCTGAAAAGTGGTCATTTAGGACCTTTCTGGTAATTGACATTTATAACAGAAGTCACAAAGGATTTCTTCCCTGCTAAGCAATTATAAAAGATGAAAATTATGTGTTATTACATTATCTCTTACATACATAAACCTGTGTATATATATGCATATAGGTTCGTGAAAAGATTTCATCCTAAAGGCGAAAAAATAACTAGAAATGGCATTAAATCACATTAGAGAGAAAATACTACTAAATACTAGGATCATAGCTCTAGAACTAGAAAGGACTATTCCCACTCTTCATTTTTTTTGAAGTAGCTGATGACACACAAGTAATTGACAACAGAGATGAAATTTGAACCTGGGTTCTCTAGCTCTAGAGCTCATGTTCTTTTCATGGACTCCCGAATTCTAAAGATTACTCTTTGAAATAAAATAGTGAAATTACCCCCGTATTTATCTATCATTGTCCGCTAATTTTGTTTTTTTCTATATATGCAGATATGTAAAAGAGCTGTGATTTCATCAGTGGGTAGAACTCCCAGTGTGAGAACTCCCTTCATCAACTCTGATGACAATTTATCTAAAACCTTAAGTTCTAGGAATGTATTTTGAGGTTCATTGAGGTTAAATGATTTGTCCAGGGTAACACAGCTAGAAAGTATCTTTGGAGATAATTTGAACCCAGGCCTTTCTGACTCCATACCTAGCACTCTATCAACTGTCACATTGCCTCTGTTTTCCCCTATATATGTAATTTATTCTACTTACCATATATTATGTTGTTATATTCTGATAAAGGGATAGTTTTACATTAACTGTGGTATCATAGGAAGAATGATGACTTTTACATTCATGAGATCATAGGTTTTAGAAGGAGTCTTTAGAGGGCATTGAGTTTAGCCTTTCTCATTTTTTAAGAGGTATAGAAACTAATTCATTTTTGGTGGAATTGGGAACTGATCCAACCATTTTGGAGAGCAATCTGGAATTGTGCTCACAGAGATATTCAACTGCCAGTAACCTTTAACCCAGCAATACCACTGCTTGGTCTATTTCTAAAGATAATTATGGAAAGGGGGGAGACCTATACCCTCTAAAATGTTTATAGCAGATCTTTATGGTGGCAAAGAACTGGAAATTACAGGGATGCCTATCTTTTGGGGAATGGCTGAACAAGTTGTAGCATGTGATTGTGATGGAATACTACTGTGCTATGAGAAATGATGAGTTCAGTGATTTTAGAAAAACATGGAAAGAGTTGCATGAAATCTTGAAGAACAAATGGAGCAGAATCAAGAGAACATTAGATACAGTAACAGCAATGTTGTTTTGAGAATAATTTTGAGCGAATGAGTTATTTTGACTATTATAAATGCCCAAATTAAAATAAAGGACATATAAAGAAAACTGCTGTCTGCATCCAGAGAAAGAACTGATGAAATATGACAGGATAATTTCACACTGTATATATATACACACACATACATATTTACATACATATGTATATAGATAGATATTTCTGTCTAATGGTAGCCATCTCTAGAGTGGGGATGAGGGAGGAAAGAAAAAAGGAAAATAAGCAATTTCTATGATAATTTTATTATGTATTTAAAAGGACATCAAATTGTACATAATAGATTTGCAATTTCATGTACAGTGATCTTTTTTCATCATTATTATGTTATGGAAACTCTTGTTTTATTCCGTAAATTAAAAATTTTTTTTTAAAGTAAAGAAACTGTAGGACAGAATTTAAGTGATTTACGCAGGGTCATATAGCTTGTAAGTTTCTAGTTCCATGTCTTCCTAAGTCCAAGTTCAAGGTTCTACCCACTGTACCAGGCCTTGAGGCCACATGTAGCCCTCTAGGTCCTCAACTGCAGACATTTAACTGAAATCATACTTCACGGAACAAATCCCCTTAATAAAAGAATTTGTTCTATAAACCTTGGACTCAGTCAAAAGGCTGCATCCAAGGACCTAGACAGCCACATGTGGTCTTGAGGCTTCCTCCCATGCTTAGAAGATTTGAGTTCCTGGAGCACCTTCAATAGCAAGCTAAGGATTCTGGGTTTTATCCTATAGCAAATGGGGAACCATTGAAAGTTTGAGGAGTGGAACAGCAAATAAAAGCTGCACCATGGGAGACCTGGTCTAGAAGTGTATGGAAGGTCACTTGTAGAAGAGAGAAACTGGAAGCTGTGAGTAATCATGGGACCTGAACCACATTTCAGGCATGACGTGATAAGAACCTGAGCAGACTTGGGACTATGATGACATTAGGATGAAGAAGAATTATGAATATAAAAATCGGTAATAAAATGTCCTTTAAAAAAGAAGGTAAAGCCTAGTTCAACTTACTCCCCATGTGAACTTTGGCAAATCATTTAGTCCTTCTTGGCTTCAGTTTTCTCATCTGTAAAATAAGGGAGCTAGAATAGATGATCTAAGGTCCAAATCTCATGATGGCATGACTCACCTTTGAGCCAGTTATAAGACTAATTTCAGGTGTGTGTATGAGTGTATATACACCCACTCATTAGACTGTTTTTGGAAAAGTACCAAGTAGACTATGTGTAAGAATGAGCAGCATTTAAAAATTTAATGAAGTTAAGAATTCCATGAGGTTATCTTATACCATTAAGCAGCCATGTACTGGTTGGTAGAAAACTGATTTATATAGCTCTTCAAATTAGTAACTGAATTACACACAAAAAAAACTCATTTTGTTTCCACTGAGACTTTTTTCTTAATGAGGAGCACTGACAAGATGTTTTCAGTTTCCTGTTTAAGTAATCCAACATGTCAAGATGCACTTATAATTTTACTAAGAAGACAGTATCCTAATGGAATTGCTAAAGAAAGTACCCAGACTATCCAAATGTATGTGGTGTTTAGTATCTAGGTTATAAAGGCCAACACCAGAGAGAAAGGGGGTAAGATGCTATAGACAGACCATTCAATCTTCAATTCGTGTTGTGTATAAAGGAGATAGGAGACTCTGGATCTCTATTACTATGAAAAGGCCTACCATGGAATTCCACTCCACAGGACAAGAAGAGAATGATAGCATGTTTTTTGAAGAGTCTGAAACATGAATGTTCTTAATTTCTTTTTCCACTGTAATATTTGGTCACAGGAACTGTTGCATACTGTATTGTTACAGTTTGTCACACAAAATATGCTTCTTAAAAATTTCTATAAAACTAAAAGTACAAATATCTGTCTTAAGTGTTTAGAAGGAATAGATTCTAGCTAAATCTCAGCAAGGACAAAGTGGAACATTAGCTCTTCTTGTCAGTGCTCCTCATGAAGAAAAATGTCTCAGTGGAAACAAAATGAGGGTTTTTTTGTGTGTAATTCAGTTACTAATTTGAAGAGCTATATATTTGCTCACACCATTTTTTTCTTTCTCTTTTCTCACTCTTTCCTCCCTCATCCTTTTTCTTTTTCCTTCCCCAATTCTATTTTTCAGGTTATTTTGATGCCCATGCACTGGCCATGGATTTCATGAGTATTGGATTCCGAGAATGCTTAACTGAAGTTGCAAGGTATCTGAGCTCAGTGGAAGGTCTGGACACATCGGATCCCCTGAGAGTTCGCCTTGTTTCTCATCTCAGTACCTGTGCTTCTCAGAGGGAGGCAGCCGCCATGACTAGCTCCATGGCCCACCACCATCATCACCCTTTACATCCACATCATTGGACAGCTGCTTTTCATCATCTTCCTACAGCGTTGCTTCAACAAAATGGACTGCATGCCTCAGAAACCACGCCTTGCCGGCTGTCCACAGCATCAGAAGTGCCTCCCCCTTCCCATGGCTCAGCCCTTCTCACAGCCACATTTGCTCATGCCGACTCTGCACTTCGAATGCCTTCCACGGGGAGCGTGGCTCCCTGTGTTCCGCCTCTCTCCACTTCTCTCCTGTCCCTCTCCGCCACCGTCCATGCTGCTGCTGCAGCAGCCACAGCGGCTGCTCACAGCTTCCCCCTTTCCTTTGCCGGGGCATTCCCCATGCTCCCACCAAATGCAGCAGCAGCAGCCGTAGCAGCTGCAACAGCCATCAGCCCCCCTTTATCTGTGTCAGCAACTTCCAGTCCCCAGCAGACAGGCAGTGGAACAAACAGTAAACCTTACCGACCCTGGGGGACAGAAGTTGGAGCTTTTTAATATTTCCTGAAAGCTTTCTACTAGACTTTTGGCAGTAGTAACTGAATGTCCTTCATTTCAGAGTCAGCCTAAAGGCCTGCACCCGGAAGGTAGCAGCCATGACAGATGCCTGAAAATCCACCAGAAACAAAAAACACTGTTTTTAGACACAGGTCTCAAAAGAAGAAATTATATTACCTGTTTTCTTCTTTTTTTTTGTTTTAGGCATCTTGTTAACCAATGTCAGTGAGCTTTTGAAAATGTTGCATTCTTTTTACCGTTTAAAAGTTTATGAGGGAAATATACTGATGCTAGAGATAATCTTCCAGCTCCACATCTTCATGTTTGTGCGTTAGGAAAGAAAATACTCCATGGAATTCTCTGGAGTCTGGATGAAAAAACAAAACAAAACATGATTTAAAGCTTCATAAGTGCCTGAGCTATGAAATATTTTCTTCATAAAGGAATAATGTTGCACAAGAAAAGAAGGTAGAGAGGTAGGGTTAAGAAATGAGAAGGGATGAATTAGGCTACAGACACTTGATACATTTCCAGAGAAGAGTGCACTGTTAAAGCCACCAGATTTATTTAGCTAAAAGAGGTTACTGAGAAATCATTTCCAGGTTGAAAGGCCTAGCTTTATCTTACCTGGTTTACTTTCTTTGTACAGACTTGCCAAGTGGTGACATTTACGTAGCATTGGTATAAGCAATTATCCTATCAGTGCTTGGATTAACAATTCAGCACCACTTGCAAGCCTCCAGGCGCTTTTTTAAAAAATTGGCTTAATATATGGTGCTTCTTCATTAGTACACCTGTATGTATGTAACTGCCTACTGAGTGCCCACTGGAGGATATTTGATTCATGCCAATACAAAAAAACTCCTTTGTAAGATGTTAAATTAACTTATTTAGTTGCATTTGGACTATTTTTATATATATTATATATACTTTTCATTGCCTCCTGATAACATGCAAAATCTTTCTGTTACCTATGAGGGAGATTGTAATTTCTGGGGCAACAGATGATAAGATGGGTAGGGAGCATTAGGAAAAGGCACTATTTTTTTTAAGTTGTTCTTTCCCAAATTCACAAATTTCATTTGATTCCAAACCAAGATGAATGTATTCAATGTGATGCCAGTAAATTATTTTATGTCCATACCCAGACAAGTAGTGCTACACAATGGTGTTTTGGTTTGTTTGTTTTTTTGCTTTTGTTTTATGACATAAAATAATCTCTTAATACATTGAATCAAGCACGTGAGATTTTATGTTTTGGAAAATAAAGACACAGCATGTATTATGCACTTGATTTCTCTGCTGTGTGGAGAAAGCAATAAACATTATGAGAATGTTAAACATTATGCAAAATATACTTTAAAATATTTGTTTTAAAAATACTGTACCTAGTCTTGGTTTCTGCATTACTTTGTAACTTTTTTCTATGCAAAAGTCTTTACATATCACTAATTAAATGAATTCCTTTTTTGACTGTTGTTATGGATAAATTGAAATCGTTTGCTACTTCAGAATGGAAAAAAAGTAAGTAGATTGAAAATTAAGCCTAGTTTCTGTAACAATCTAAGCTAAGACTTTTCCCCTTGCTAAATCATTTTTAGCTTATTTTTTGTTATAATTTGCTTGAACCTGAAACTTCCAAGTCTACCTGATTTCAGGATAGCATTTGTTTCCTAGATTTCAACATTCAGCATCACTGTATGACATTATTGTGGAATATGAACTAATTGGTTCTCTAGATTACTATTTCCTGCCTTTTTCTAAGAAAAAGATGTGTCCTAGGCATTTCTTCTTATAAATAATTAAATTTTAGAAATAGATCTAACTAGAAATAACCAATTAGAAAAAACCTAAATATGCAATACTACAAAGAGAATGTTCCAAAAATCATATATCTCAAAGATCATTTGTAGAGGTTTTTTTTTTTAATATGCATACATACATACAAGATACTATGTTTCCCCTTTGTACTTTTCTGAAAAGACATTTTAGAACCATAAAAATAACATCATGGGTTTCCTTTCCCTCTTTGCTACATTGAAGCTGGGGAGTAAGTATATTACTGATTTTAGGGAAATAGCAATTTAAACAATGTACAGAGTGAATAGAATGAAGAGACTTTTATCCCCTTTTTCTGTCTTTGCTAGCAAGCACACATCAGTATATCACCTTTATTTAGTGTTTCAGATTCAACCTGAAGTTTCCTAATGTCTATACCTGGATCTGTCCATTTTCAGAATCAATCCCAAATTCATGTTTAATCCAGTTGTAGATATGGTCTCAATTAACATACATTTCTCAAATCACTCTTTGCCAGGTACTCAAAGGTGCAAGGAGGGGAGGGAGGTGGATAGAGAGTGTCATGGAAACAATGGACATGAACTTGGACAAACTTTGGGAAATAGGATAAAAGGGCCTGGTATGCTATAGTTCACAGAGTCAGTCACAAAGAGTCCAACACAATTGAATGAGCTTCAACAGATTCCTGACTTCTGGCTAGAGCACTGCCACCTAGCTGCTTCTAAAGATCATAGAAGTTCACTTATGAATCTACCTATCTAGGATACTGGTTCCCAATAATCTAATCATAGTGCTAGTTCTGAAAGACGGAAAACTTAAAGGGAAGATATTTCTCAATAATTCTTTTATATGTAAATTTATCAAGTAATATGTGAGGCCACCATGTTATTGAAAGCACAATACATGATTATACTAGATGACAACAAATGTAACAACTTTTTATTATCTTCTGGATATGATGTCAATGGCAGCCTCAAGGTCATGTTCTTGTGGGATCAACTTGGACTATTTATCATGGTGTAGTGCTTTGCATCGAGAGCTTTAATATCCCCTCTGTCATGAGCTTGCTAAAATATTTGGGTCATACCACTCTTTCCAAAGAGGGATTTCAATGCCTTCTTTTTCAATGCCCCATTTAAAATTTAGAACTGATTTAATCCACTGAAACAACTAAATGATTTGTCCCTAACGTATTAATTACATTGTGTTTGAAAGAAGCAGGGATGACAGGGGAGGCAATGAAGATAAACTTCAGGCAATATTGGCATCTTTCTGTGAGATCTTGGGCTCTCAGAAGGTGAAGTCATCTCGGGACAGGGTGATAATCAGACTATTTTGATTAAGTGTTCATGAGATGAGAACAGAAAATCAGCCTGTGCTACAGCAATTATCTACAAAGAGTTGCAGTTTGTGCTGGGCATGACCTCAGGCTTGAGGAATTCTGGGCCTCTGATTACTTGTAAGAATACAGCAAGAAAAAGCCTTTAAAAGAGCATGTGTACCTAGTGCTCTGGAACACATATACAGCCTGAGGATACTAAAGTGCTGTGTAGAATTAGTATTGGCAGCTAGGTGTCACAGTGGATAGAGCACTGGGTCTAGAGTCAGGAAGACCTGAGTTCAACTCTGACCTCAGACACTAGCTGTGTGACCCTGGGCAAATCACTTAACCCTGTTTACTTCAGTTTCCTCATTTGTAAAATTAGTTGGAAAAGGAAATGGCAAACCACTCCAGTATCTTTTGCCAAAAATACCCTCAAATGGTATCGTGAAGAGTTAGACACAACTGATAGTACTTAACAACCAAGATTCAGCAGTGCCCAAAGTGCAGGTCAATCTGGCCAGTTCTTGGCCCTTGCTATCAAGATGCTCTTCTATTGTGGAGAACTTTTTATTGATAGAAGATAAAGGTCTCCTCCTAGCAATAGGACCCATATTAGATGCATTCCCTTCATCGACTTTAGTGCCAAGTATATATTTCCAGGAAGGGTCAGACCCACTCACACAAAGATTTGCAGTCCTTCAAACTGTATTTTGGACTCATTTTAGAAGACAAACTTAGCTGTCCACATGGGTGTATAAGGAATCAGAGGGCTCTCATTAAGAGAATAAGACCAAGAACCATACCAGGTCTATACCTCAGTTCAGATGACCTGAATAATCATGTACAAGTTCAAACTGGATACGTGAAGAATGAGCAACACAATGTTCTTTAGAGCAGAGCAATTCTTTGTACACATAAGCTAGGTTTATACTCAGGCTATACCAACTTGGTTTCATTTTGTTCTGTTGCATCTCTAATGTATTGAAGGTTGTCCTCAAGAAGGCCATGTCTGCTGTATCTAGCATATCACATAATCATAATCATAATGGTAATAAAAAGCTGGCATTTATAGGGTGTTTTAAGGTTTATAAAGCCTTTTGTATATCAACTCCAGGTTCTATTATTCCCATTTTACAGATGAGGAAATTGAGACAGGCAAAGATTTATGTGGGAAAGGAGGACTAAAACATGTATTTATTAAACAGCTACTATATGTCAGGCACTGTAACAAATGCTTTACAAATATCAAATTTGATGGTCACAAAAATCCTGGAAGGTAGGTGCTATTATTATCCCCATTTTATAGATAAGCAAACTGAGGCACATGGAAGTGAAGTGATTTGCCCAGGGTCACATAGGTAGCAAGTGTCTCAGTCCAGATTTGAACTCCAGTCTTTCTGATTCTGGGGTCACCATTCTATCCACTGTGCCACCTAGCTTCCTCCACCATCAAAAGCAATAGTCATGACATGCAACATTGATTGTGTGGGAGTGGTATCATTAAGTAAGAGGTTCTTAACCTGGTGTCCTTGAACTTGTTTTTTTCTTATTATTTTGATAAATATATTCAAATGTAATTGATTTACTTTTTAATCTTTTGCATTTTATTTTATGCATTTATAAATACTATTCTGAGAAGGATTCATAGGCTTCACCAGACTGCCAAAGGGGTGTAGGATACAAAAAAAAGTTAAGAACCTCTCCCATAGAGGTTTAGTGGATATGAAATTCAATAACCCTTTTCAGTGAAGAGGATTTGAGAAAGGGGCAGTTGGGCATACCAGGTCTAGTAAATAAGGAGGGACCCTGATAATTGCCTGCTATCCAGGGGCAACTCAAGAAATGCACTACCTGGTTTCTTCTAAATGATTGGCACAGGAATTAACTTTATAACAGACCATATACAGACCTACTCAGGATCATCAGATGATTACTGTGTTTCCTATGTACTTTCACTTCTTATGGGTGCCTGCCTGTACTATCTTTAACAATAAACTAGGTGGATCTCCCTGGCAGTCTGGGGAAGCCTATAGACTCTTCTCAGAATAATATTTTAAATACATAAAATAAAGTACATAGGATTGCAAAGGAAACCAATTATATTGGATTACACTTATCAAAATGTTTTTTTAAAAAAAATGAATAGGCTGTCCTCTCCCAAATCAATCCACAGAGTCCTTGGTGGATCCTTTGTTTCAAAAGCACCAGTTACCTCATGGGATGATATCCTGACTTATACATGAATTGGATATCTACACTAGTCTGAGAGTCAGTTCTGGATAATTTTCCCTTTTTTTGCTTTGTTCAAAGAATGTTTACAACTAATAACATTTAAAGGCTGGTTTTGTTTTGTTTTTTTTTCCCCACACAAAGTCCTGCATATCCTGGAGTACCATGGCTCTTAAAAAACCAACCAATTGGCAAGTCAGAAGGTTAAACTCAACTGGTATGGGACCCATTTATCAAAGCTATCTTGGCATTTGACTATGTAGTCTCTTAATCACTTCTGATTAAGTCTCATGTTTTCTACAGCATTAACTGAGAACCTCATGCCACCCTGGAGAGACATTCTGTATTCCACTTATCCCTACTTATTTGGGAAATAGGGACTGAAGGCACTTGGTAAACACAACTGTTCATGCCTCTTATTTGCTGTAAATCTCAGTACTTATGCAACACTTATCTAGTCATTGGACAATCAGACATTCCAAGTTATTTTGAGACTACTTATAAAATCCCTTGATTTGATAAGTACTTATCTCCTTATTGAACACCCTACATATTTCACATAACCCATGTGGAAACAAAGCAAGTTCTTTTGTCAGGACTTACTTTATCTAATTACCAATCTATAGGATCCAAAGTCTTACTTTCACATCTCCTTTGATACATCTGAATTAGATCTCAGATCTACTGTTGACCTCCACCCATGGCATGGTAGCTTAACCACAACATGTATTAAATAGACACAAATGATTTCATGAAGGATGGGGGAAGCAAAGTGAGGTTAAGTGACTTGTCCAGGATTCAGCCTGGAAATGCCTTTGTTTTCCTTGTAGTTACATCATACTACCCCAGATCATTCTTAGCTCTTTGAAGCAGCAGTTAGAAGTTTGGACATATAAACTATTGATATTGCTCCTGATAATGAAACAACGATTGTGCTGAACACTGTTCACATGCCAAATATTACTGTTAAATATGGATTATTTAGTGACACAGCCTCTTATGACCAATGCTTAGATCTGGATCACTGCTCAGCTGCCAACAGAAGGATTGTTCTCCCTGTAACACTGATAGTAAACCAACCCAAAATTGTTAACTAGTTCATTTGTAAAGACATTGGTATCAAAATATCCACTAAAGTAAATCTACTAGCAGATTATTATGGTAATTATGTAAATTTCTCACCTTTTTTAATTGTTGTTGTGGATGAAAGGCAATTAGATGACCCTTTCTAAATTGTATCCATTAGACTATGGAAGTCCTGAGGCCTTCCTTGGTGGGCACCCTTATGGCTTTTTACCATTCAACTTATTTCAAAATCAATAGAATTGTCCACTAAGGTTATGTTTTCACTTGGTCATGAGTTTTATCAAAGTAATGATACTTTGGATATATCATTAATGGGTCTGGAATCATAAGCAGGAGACAGATGAGGAAAGCAATTTCTAAACAAAGTATTATCAACATCCCAATACGACTTGTGTTCTTGGAATTATATGGGGTTGTCTTCTCTACCTATCCTACAAGTATGGGCGTAGCCTTTATTTTATTCAAGAAAATAAAGGGAAAATAGTCTATTAATAATAAAGCCACTCAAAGGAAAAAGATCAAGATGCATATTTCTGATGTATATTTCAATCAGCACTCATGGAATTTCTTTTACCTTTTAAGAATAGATTGAAATATATGACATATGCATATAATAAGAGCTAGCATTTAAATAGGACTTTTAGGTTTTATAAAGTGCTTTATATATATTAACTCATTTGATCCTCATAACAACTCTGGTGGATAGGGGCTATTATCCCTATTTAGTAGATGAGGAAATCGAAGCAAACTGAGGTTAAGTGACTTGTCCAGGATTCAAACTCAAGTTCTCCTAACTACAAATCCAGCACTGTATGCATTGTGCCCCAGATGTCTACATATATGAAATAAATCTAGACAGATATTTATATATATTTAAATATATACATACATTTAACTCCCTTGGTGTTAAGTTCACTTGTATGTCTCAGTAGGTTGCAGAACCTTAATTTCTATAGCTTTGGACTCTGAATATATAAGATCTATAAAGTTGTTCTTTTGGAATATAATTGTTTTTCTATAATCCCGTGCTAACATAAATTGTGAAAGTGGTTCCTAAACTTTGAAAGTTTGGACCTAGGTGCTTAATGAATGGGAAACCTCAGAAAAATGGACTCCACAGCAGATATAAAGCTGCCTGCTTCCCATTCCCAATAAATAAAAATAATAATCAAAAAAAGCTAGCATTTACATAGTACTTTAAGGTTTGTGAAGCACTTTACACATATTATCTCATTTGACTCTCACAACAACTCTGGGAAGTAGCTGTTATTATTGACCCCATTTTACAGTTGAGGAAACTGGATCACAGTGAGATTAAGTGACTTTGTGACCTCAGGGTCACAAAGCTATATAGGTATCTAAGGCAGAATTCAAACCCAGGTCTTTCTGATTCCACATTCTTCATTTTATCTACAGTGCCACCTAGCAGGAATATATTAGTGAGGGCCCAGAGAAATAAATAAAATAAAGAGTTCTCCTGGCTCCCAGTAGTACCTTTCTAACAGTCCAACTAACTTCTGCTTAAATGTATCTAGTAGGAATGAGAGTGGAAGGGAAAACTGTGCCTTCTCATGGCGCAACTTCCTTTGGTTGACTCAGTGAGCTAGAAAAACCAGAAACATAATAGTATAAAAGAGCCTGTTGATGTTGCACTCCTAAATTCTGAGGTCCATTCAAACTGACCCCATGTTATCCTGAGATGTGAAAGGAAGACACTTGGGTTACATTTTCAATTCAATTAAACAAACATTTATTTATCAAACACTTGCTACATACAGAGTTACTTGCTGTTTGTCTTTCATTTTCATAGAGGACCATGCCATCAGGAAGGTGATGCTGTGGCATGCAAGTGACTTAAGTGCAAGTGAGACAGAGCTGTGCAAAGTCACCAGCCTCACTCTCTCCTCCAGAGCCATCTGGGTCCAGTGGCAAGATATAGATTAGGATGACTGGAGATGGCTCAGGATGGAATTGGGGGACCTTGGTCTTTTCAAGCTAAAGTCTATACAAGGTAATAGGAATTTGGGAGAAGAAGGTATAGAGGAGTACAGGACAATGATTTCATCCAAGACTGGATGAGAATTCCTTACCCAATATAAGCTGATGCTTGATACTGAAAGTAAAGGCAACAAGCATCTAAGTGCCTACTATGTGCTAGGTTAAATGACCTACCCATGGTCACACTACTAGTCTGTGTCAGACAGGACTTGAACCCAGGTCACGCTCCCTCAAACACTGGTCCTCTACATACACTCTCAAAGGTCCCTGGGCCTCAAGGAGCTTACATTCTATTGAGTTTACATATTCTCTTGATTTTAAAAATCCATAAAGGCCTCATACAAGTAAAAAGTTTAAAAAGGAATAATTATACTTCTATAATATGACATTAAATACTATCTCATCTTTATAATATCTTACAAGTTTATAAAATATTTAAAATTATATGACTCCTTTGATTCTCACAGCAGTCCTTTGAGGTAGGTGGGGGACAGATATTATATGTATAAATGTCTATACTATATGTTCATTCCTACCACCTTTCATAATTTCAATATATGCACACATATATCCATACATATGCATACACACATGCAGCTTGTTACTTTTATTCAAATGCAACCTGATATGTGTAACCAGGGATTGATCAACTCTTGTTCACAAACATCCATTGACAATATAGGGGCCTTTACCTGCCATTCACTTTCATTCACCTGCAAGAGCAGCTCCTTTCATTGGACCAACAAAACTCCAAGGATGTCAAAAAGCAGTAGCCCCAGACTAAACAACAGAAGAGCAATAATTCAAGAAAAATACATTTTTCCTGCTTCCCCACACACTTTGATTTAGCAGTCTGATTGCTGGGCCCTGTGTACCAGGAGCTCCAGACAAAAGGAGAAAAAAAGTTCACACTCATTGCTTATTTCAGGGTACAACCCTGGGAGAAAATTTTACAAATTGTTTCCTCTGTTCTTTTTTCTTCATAAGTATACCTGATTTTCTGAAATTCTTACTTTTTTGGTAGGCTTCATATTCCTTGCTGTCTATTTCTGTATATATATGAGTTATTTATATTCACTGTGAAAGGTACTAGTAGACTAAGTGTTGGGCTGTACTTCCATCCCCAAAGCTAATGAATATCTCAGTAGTTAAGCTAAATAATCAAGCACTTTTGAGTGTTTTTTGTTGTTGTTTCTACCTTTGGCTAACTTATTCTTTCTACATATAGGACATTTGGGAATAATTTTGAAATGCATATTTAATAATTAAATTCCAGAAAATTAGATTTCACATTACCAGGACATGTAAAACAAACTTTCATTACTCAGCACTGTTTTACTTAGACTTTACTCGCTTGAGTAACTTTCACATTCCACCTCCACTTACCCCTTCAATCCAAGTGAACAATATGACAGTCAGAGATCAAACCCTTGTTGTATGTAAAACATTGGGCTGGACACTTGGAACAAGATATGCCCTCTGCCATCAAGTTGCTTATCGTCTGATAGAGAAGCTAAGGCACAATATCACATAAGAACCTATAATACAAGACAGAAGTACAGTTATAGGGGCACAGTCAAAGGAGAAATCAATTCTGGCTAGAGAATGGGAGCAGAAAAGGAAGGATTCCCAGAGGAGGTGACATATGAACCAAGCCTTGGAGATTGGGTAATATTTTGATAGACAAAGATGGAGGAAGATGGAGGTTCAAGAAGAACCTAAGTAAATACATGATGACAGAAAAGTACAGGTTGCATTTGGGAAACTCCAGGTAGCCTAATTTGAGCTTAGGATGCATGGTCCTGGTCAGTGAATCTGGAAAAAATAGATTGGGTCCAGATAATGGAGGACTTTGGATGTCACACTTAAGATTCTAGACTTTATTCTGTAAGGCATTTACAAGTTTTTGAGTAAGAGACTGATAAGGGATCATAGAGCTAGAGTTGACAAGGATCTCAGAAGTCATCTAGTCCAACCTCTTCATTTTGCAATGAGAAAACTGAGGCCCTCAGAATTTTTGACTTGTCCCGAAGTAGGATTTGAACCTCTGGATCCAGAGCTGTGATTTAGAATGATTAGTCTATAAGTGGTAAATAGAATGAATTCCAAGGGGAAAAGACTCAAGGTATGGAAACTCATTAAAAATCTATTGCAAGAGTCCAACTGAGAGTAATGAGGGCCTGAACTAGAGTCATGGTAATGGTGATGGATAGGATGGAAGAGATGCTAAAGACATTGTCGTGCAATTAATTGTACTTAAGTATTGATTCCAACCATCACTGATATGATTGCATACATCCCATTCTTTTTTTCAGTTTGGTGGTATGCAAAGCTTGCTTTTCATAAATATGTTAATCATAAAGGAAGTCATTTCTCATATTTCTTTTACAGTCTTAGATGGCAGAGATTGCTATGGCACCATGAGTAAGCTAGGTAGGTCCACAGATTTCTTCCAACTCAAGAAAGCTCAAGAACTAGTTTGAGTCTAGTTTGGTACCAATAAACTGAGAGGAATTCCAAAATGAATGTGTGGAATTAGGCTGTCTTAGTTTTGAAAATACATATTCTTAAATTCATTCAACAGAAATTAGATTGGCATATGATGATTTCCCAGTGTTACTTCTAGTTTTCAAAAAGGAGACCAAGCATGTTTGGCTATAATTTTCACATCACCTAGTGACTGGAACATGCTATCTCTTCACAATGACTGGAAGCCAGGAGATGCTTAATAAAGTATTTCTTTAGTAGAGTATAGGCTTAACATTACAGATTTAGAATATTAGACTTGGAGTCTAAAAGACTTGAGTTAAAATCATACCTCAGACACTTCTTAGTTGTGTGACCCGAGGCAAAACATTTAACCTCTCTAAGTCTCAGTTTCCTCATCTAAAATGAATTTTAATAATCTAGCACCAATCTTACAGTGTTGTTGCGGATCAAATTAAATAAGTAAAGCACTTTGCAAACCTTAAAGTACCATACAAATGTTAGCTATTCATACTATTATATGAAAATAAAACACTGGTGTAATATTAATTTTAATTGTTTTTCAAGCCATATTAATGGATTTCCTGAGATAATAAATTTATTTAATTATATTGAGAATTGGGTCTTGTACCTAAACTAATAATCATTGAATAAATACATGAATCAATCAACTGAGTTCTTGCTTTATAATATATCTATAATCTCAATAAGTAGAGTGCAGGAAACTACAAAGAATCTCTGTTATTCCCTATGGATGCACCAAACCTCAGACATTATCCTTAGAAGCTTTTTCATTAGAATTGCAATAGAAGTTAAGCACATGAAACTGGGATGCCACCTTGTGGTACACTTTAACTTTTTCAACCAGATTTCTTCAGTTTTCTTGCACCAGTGTCCCTATTATTATAGTATAACTATTCTTTTCCAGGTACAGAGAAGGGGAGAGATAACTGAAATGTTACTGGGAACATAAAGAACATCGATATTTATTTTATGCAAGACCTTGTTTTAAAATCTCATTAATTATCAAGATCAGTTATAGTGTTGAAAGCCACTATGTATTCAGCTCCCACGCCAGGTATAAGATAGAGTGCCCACTTTAGTGACACTGACAACTTAACTAGGGGAGGGAGGCAAGGGAAAAGAGGAGGATGAAAGTGATACAAAGTAACAGAATATAATTAAATGCTAGATTGTATAGTTCTATAGTCAATAAGCATTGTACAGAGGAGAGAGAAAACAAAAGTGAAGGCTGGTCATGGAAAAGAGTTTCACAGATTTTATATGTCAGAAAGAATTTTAGATTCCACTCAGTATTTATTAAGTGCCTACTGCATGCTAGATGCTTTGCTAGACACAAAAAGGTGAAGCAATCTTTGACTTCAGAGAACCTATAATCTATTGAGAGGACACAACATATGCACAGATTACAAAATATTAGGTCATCTGAGAATAGAAAGAACCCTAGCATTGGGGATGTCAGAAAAGGCTTTAATTAGAAAGCAGCACATGAGCTAAAACCTAAGGAAGTTTGGAATGCTTAGAGGCAGATAGAAAGAGGGGCAAAGGCATAAAGATAAGAGCTGGAATTTTGAATTCAGGAAAACGACTTAATAGGCAAGTTTTATTAGAATGCAGGGTGTGTTCAGTGGCCATAACATGAAATAAGTCTAGAAAGGTAGATGAGAGTAATATTGGAGAGGAATATTAAGGTAGGACTGAGGAATTTATATTTTCTTCTAGAGGTGAAAAGAGAGTCACTAAAGATTTTTCAGTGGGAGAGTGGCACATGGGACCTAAGTCTTAAGCATATTAATTTGGCAGCAGTATGTACGATAAAAGGATAAAAAGGAAAGACTCAAAGTTGTAAGATCTGCCAACACTTTCCCTTTCTACCATCATTCTCCCTTGTGAATTATTTGACTTCTAAGATGGGTTGGATGGGTGATGGCAGTCAGCAGCTGTATTTCTTCCGATGAGATAGGCCTTATGATCTGCCCTGCCTTATAGTTCCCCAGCACAATCATTTAGCCTAATTATGTAACCTAATGACCCCTGGGCCTTGCCATTTCCCTTATAATCAAATCCTTAGGATTTCCTGGCCTTTCCACTACCTTTGCAATTGAATTTTCTTATGTGCATTATTTCTCCCAATATGACTATAAACTCTTTGAAAGCAGGAATAGTATTCTTTTTTTTCTATTTTTATCTTAAATGTGTAGTATAGTGCTTGGCTCATAGTAAACACTTAAATGTTTCTTCCTGTCATTTATTTCTCTTGTACTCTCAATTCCATGTCTTTGCCTAAGCTATTTCCTATTCCACCCATCTTCAACTACTGAGATCTTACACATATACAGAACATTAAAGATAAAAGACATTTTAGAGACTCCTTGAGACAGAGGAGGAAGGGAAAGGTAAGGCCCTGGTCTGAGGGAAATAAGATGCCTTGGCCAGGTTACTGTTGGAGATAAGACTAGATTTTACAGTGCTTCTTAAACCGGAGTTGCAACCCCATATGGAGTCACGACCTACAGTTTAAGAAGTGCCGAAGGGGTCGCAAGTGGAAAAAAGTTTAAGAAACCCTAGAACTCAGGTCTTTAGAAGTGGTGGAGGTGGATCAAGAATCTCTGATTTCATTTTGTACAAACCCTCGTTTAAATCAATAAATAAATGAATGAGGGCAAAAAAAATAGTTTCCTCTGGGGAGAGCAGTAGTTTGTGACTCTCAGCTCAGTAAGCTCTCATTCCCATTCTCACCCAAGAAGTCTGAGCAGTCATGCCACCCTTCTCTCTGGACCATCTATCTTCTGTGGAGTTTGGAGCCAAGGGAATGGACGAAAGGAAGGAAAGGCCAGAAGAATAACCCTTCTTTCTATTCTTGTCACCCAGCCACCTCAGATGGAGTCTGCTCTGACATGGAACCCTCCTAATATACATTGTCTTTTCCTGTTAAAATATGAATTCCATGGAAGAAGGAACTGGCTGAGTATTCTAATTAATATCCCCAGGGCTTAGCATAGTCCTTGGCATATAGTAATCGTTTAATACTTTGTCATTCTTTTCTTTACTCACTCATCTCCTCTTCATCTTCCACTGTGGTTTCATCCCCCTTGAGAAGGGCACATCTCAAGTCTTTTAAGATAGCAGCTAGATGTATTAGTACTGGGGTAAGAATGGGAAAGCATGGGAATTGCCTCTAAGCAGCAGACTCTAGAAAGGAATCTGCTGTCTTTCATATAGCTTCACTCGTGCAATGCTAATGAGATTAAAGATCTTCCCCACCCATTAATGGGCCTACCCATTAAGGGGAGTTTGATTAGGGGAGATTTGTAGGAATGCTCACACCTTTTGTTAAGGAGGCACTGGGTTGTGATGCCCTTTGGCTCTGAAAAGTATATATATATTCTCTGAGGTGAGGTTGGTTTTGTTTTGGGGCTTATTCACTGGAAATGTTTGTTTGGCCAGATGAGACTCTGGGAAGTTGCTAAGGAGCTCCAGGGCTTTGAAAACCCGAATGTTGATGCTTCTCTCTCTGTGTAACTATGTATGTATGGTCAGACCATTGGATCTGCCTGTTGATCTGTGATGTATGTATCACTTACAGACCAATAGTAAGAAGTCTATCTGTTGATTATTATTTCTTTGTATTTTCTCTGAAGTTCAGGGTGCTGATTTCTTCCCCTGAACTAAGTGAAGGACATATATACTTGATTAAAGTGATTGTTGACCTCTCAAAAGTTGTCTTCGCTGTAGAGCAGATCATCCTGGATATGTCAAGTTGCTTGCTTTTACAACCTGACACCTTCTTGGTATGGGTAGAGGAGAGGTCTATATTATAGAGGTTGTGGGGAGAACCCAAGAACCCCTGGAACAACTACACCCCTTCCACAGTGATGGGGCATGAGGGAACATTGGCCTTGGGAGAAAGAGCTGTAGGCTCTCCCTTTGGCTGCCATAAACCTCCTGCTTCTCCATAGTCCTAACCCTCTTTCTCTGTACCCTGTGCACAAGAAGTAAAAACTGGTATCCTGGCTGTCCTACAGAGAAGGGGTGAGAGCCACATGTGCCTTAATTACCATGTAGTCCCTTCTGCTACCTCACAGCACACAGGGAGAGTAGGGTTAGTCTGGTGTGAATCTGCTCAATGAGCAAGTTCCTATTCCCTCTGTCTTCACAACTTTGAAATAAAAATATGAACTCCTCTCTGTGGTACTTAAGGCTCTTCACAATCTGACTCCAGCCTACCTGTCTGAGCATTCCTCCCCTTCACACACTGCATATTTTAGCCAAACATTCTTCCTCGCTGTTTCCTTTACTGAACATTGTATCCCCACCTGCATGCCATCCCTTCTCCCCATGCCAGGAATCTTCCTGTTCCTCATTTTACAATCCCTAGCTCCCTTCAAATGACACAAGTGCCATTTCCTGCCAAGGCTTTTTCTGATCCTTCCAGTGCCTTCTCCTCAAATTACTCTGTATAAATTTTGTATTGATTTATAGGGGTGTTGTGGTACATTGAAAAGTACACTGGATTTGGAGATAAAGGATGATTTTGAAAGTGGCTCTGCCCTCTACCACTTATATGACTTTAGACCAGGGGTGGGGAACCTGCAACCACGAGGCCACATGTAGTCCTCTAGGTCCTCAAGTGCAGCCTTTTGACTAAATCCAAACTTCACAGAACAAATCCTTTTTTCTGAGTTTTCTCATCTGTAAAATAAGTAGGTTAGACTATCTGGTCTCTAGGGTCCCTTCTAGTTGAAAATTTATGATCCTATGTGCATATATGTTTCTCCCCAGTAAGTTCTATGAGGCCAAGGGTTATATTGTTTTCTCTGCTTGGGACATAAAATATTAATAAAACAATAGATAATGCTTGTGGAATGGATGTGGAATGAATAAATGACTAGAGATTTCCTGCTTTTTGTCGATCACTTCATTCAGGCCTCATTCAACATCAGCACAAGCCCAGAGGTCAGACCTGCCAGCCTCCATGAAAGGTAAGGAGAGAGGAGGCCTGGACTAGTCAAGTTCAATTTGGCTTGTTAATATTTTTAAAAGTATGTATGTATTTGTATATGTATGTGTTATATGTGCACATATAAGTGTATATGTATAAATATGGACATGTATAAAATATGTGCATATGTGTTTATAAATATATGTGTAGATACACATACGTTATATATGCACCTATGCACATACATCCATGTGTTTATATACACATGCATATTTAGGCTTGATATATTTATTCATATATACATATATATTTACATACATTTCTATATACATATATAGATATTTATCTAACTATAATATCCTCCCTTTCACTGTCTCCTAAGGAATGCCTTTCTATTCTTTTTTAACCCCATATTTTCTGCTTCCATGGACTCCTCAAGCTATTTGACTTGCGACCTCACCACTGTATTAATAATTCTCTCCCCAAGGTCACCAATGATCTCTTTCTTCCCTGTGGACTCCAAAGCCTCATCTCATTGCTCATTTTTTTATGACCACTGAAGTTTTTGACCTCTTTGACTATATTGTCCTCCTGGATATTCTCCCCTCATTTTTTGATGAGAATGCTTTCTCTTGGTGAGATCTCCCATACCTGACTAGTCACTCTTTCTCAGCATTGTTTCCAAGATAATTATCCATAACCCATCCCTAGATATTAGTGTATCCTAATTAGTGATGTGGAAGTAAATATTTAACAACCAATGGGGGGGCAGGGTTGGAGAATGTGTACACCATTATTATTAGCATTATCTCAATCACTTAAGTCTATTCAAGCAACAAAACAAAACATTTATCAACTTCCAAGGCATAAATGCTTACACTGAAACTTTAACAATCACAAGTTTGAGTTGACTCCAGCAAACTCAATTCTAATACTCCATTCTGGGCTCTCTTCTCTCTCTACACTCTCTCTCTCTCGGTAATCTTATCATCGCCATGCATTATTATCATCTCTTTGCAGGTGACTCACAGTTCTATACATAGTCCTCATACATCTCCTGAGTTCAAGAGGCACATTACCTACTTGCTGTTGGGTGTCCTTGCTTGAGTGAACCATAGGAACTTCAAATTCAACATGTACAAAACAAAGCTCATTATCTTTCCTCCTAAATCAGGGATTTTTTTTAACCTTTTTTGTGTCATGGAGTCATTTTCAAATCTGGTGAAAGCTATGGCTGTGGAAGCATTTCTAGGATTCCTGAAGTACCCTGGCCCTCTCCTCACAGGGAAACCATTTCCTACCTCCATGGTTACCATTTCATTATGGCCAAACTCCTTTGGAAAGGTTAGTTATAAATTGATATATCTAAAATCTTAAGGAGATTTTCCCCTGTCAAGTTTGTGGGCATTTATCTTGATTTGACTGTCCTTTACTGTGGAGTGTCTATTTTGATTTTTTTTTTTAGTTGATCCTCTAGCTAACCTCTCACCCACATCTTTTAGAAAATTGAGGGACCAAAATTTCAAAGGAAAGGGAAAGTTACTGTGATAGGGAGTCAGAACTGTCAACACAGTAAGGTCTATGTTCAGCACCTCCACCTGAAGGGAACCCCTCTCTTCATGTTCCTTTCAAGTAATGGTACCCTAATTATGACTTAGGTTTTTGGTTTGAATTGGAAACTACCAGATGATTCATAGGGTGAACTCTTCTTATTCCCACTAAAACCCCTTCCCAGAATTTCCCTTATTCCCCTTTCCATGCCCCAAGGTTGAGAGTACCTTTATTTTCTCTTGTCCCAGATATAAAAATTCCTAGACATAGCCCTGTATCTAGTCAGGTGTACATACAAAAAGACAACTTCAAGGTCTTCTTTAAGTAATCTATGGCACTGTATTTTCCCAGCTTGTTCTACCTACCATATCTAGAAAAATAATAACTTTCATTTCTATTTATGCTTTAAGTATGGTAAAGTGCTTTACACACCCTCTCATGTCATCCTGATAGCAGTTCTATGAGGTAGACACTATAGGTATTATTACCATTTAATAAGATTAAGGCTGAATTAATGACATGATAAATTCATACATCTAGGAATTATCAGAATTCAAACCCACATGTTTTGTGTCTCCAAGTTTAGGACACTATCCATGAGATCACACTTCTCAAAGATCTAATTTTGAAGTAGTTTGAATCTAGTGTTGAGCACTCTGGTTTTCATTTGTACCCTTGTCTCCATCCCTTCCCATATTCTGAGAATATAATCTACTGATCATTTCCCAACCTCACATGTAATTGCTTTCTCAGTATTGCTTCTTGTCCCTTTGTCTACAAACAGCTCAAATCTCCCCTGTCTTAAAAACAAAACAATGAACAAATACATGGATCATTGAATGAACGAGTGATTCAAAACAACCCTTTCCATTACCTTTGCTCTGTTCTTGAGTATATTGACTTACATCTCCCTCCCCAATTCACTAAACATCTAGGAAGAACCATCTCAATTTGCTGTCTCTGCTTCTTCTCCCTATTCCTCAATTTGGCTTCCATCCTCCACCACTCTACTAACATTGTTCTCACTAAAATCATCAGTGGCCCCTTAATTGCCAGATGTGATGGATTTTTACTCAACCCTCATCTTTTTTACCTTTGGCAACTTTTTGACACATGGCAGTCACTACACTGCTACTGCTAGGTCAGGTGCAACAGGTCTCTCTGATGCAGAACTGGCTTCTCACTGGGCTTAGCCGCTGCCAAGAATGTTATTACAGTAGTCCAGTGAGAGGTGATGAGGACCCTCTCAGTGGGCTGAGCCAAGAAGATCCCTCTGCCTCTGGGTGGCAACTACTTCCAGATTGGACTAAGCAGGTTGCTCCACTACCTAACCACTGGGCACTTTACAGGGTATGGTGTCTCTATTCCATGGAACAGTCTTTGATCCAGTTTTGGTTTCACTGAAGTGAAACCAGAGTGTTCTTTCAAAGAACAATGATCCTTAGACCGTTATTAATAAAAGCTCTTTCTCTTTAACTAGCCCCACCCACCCACCTATAAGCTCGAGTTTTGTTACTTCTAAACAGGAGGTAGGAAAAGGCTAGCTTCTCTTATCCTGATTCAGGGGTACCTTCCCTTAATGAGGTACAGCGCCTTAATATAGCTAATATGTACACAGTTGTTTGCATGTAGTCTCCCCCATTAGAATGTGATCTCCTTGAAGGTAGGAACTATTTTTGCCTTTCATTTTATCTCCAAGACTCAGCACAATCCCTAACACACATTGTTCTTAGAGTCTTCTTGGCATATGTTGTTATATAGTAGATTCTGACTTTTCATGACCCTCTAGGCCATACTGGCCATGTGGTTTTCTTGGCAAAGATATTGGAATGTTCGCCATTTCCTTCTCCCGTAAAACAAACAGAGGTTAAATGATTTATTCAGGGTCACATAGTAAGTGTCTGAGGCCAGATTTGAACTAAAATCTTGCTAACTCTAGGCCCACCACTCTATACACTACCAAAGCTACCAAAGTTCTGAGTATATAGCAAGTACTTAATAAATACCTGTCATTATCTTCCTGATCAGCCAAGTTCCATTTTCCAGACTCTTGTTAGGTCTAATGTAGATGACTAGCTGAGGAGGAAGACACAGAAGAGGTCTGTGTGCTCTGGATTAAGTTTATTATTTTTGTTGGCCTTTTCACATGTAATTGAGCTGCTATTCAAGCCTCAGATACTTTCTCAGGTATTGTAATGGTAATTACAAAGGGAAAATCTTTCCCATTATTAATAGCCCCATTAAGTCACCTGGAGCCTGCGGTGGGAGGACTTTGCTGAATAGGTGGAGCAGGAAGAGGAAGAGCTAAGAGGAAGTGAGTCTTGAGAGCAGTCAGAGCTAGGAAGGATTCAGGCTTCTGGCTAGTGTGAGTGAAAGAGGTTGTTTGTGATTTGCTTAATGGAGCTGTTTGTGGGAAGCCTAGCAAGGGGAGGGCTTGGGGATGGTGTTGTTCTCTGCATTGTTATTGTGTATCAGTTTTTGTTACTATGATAGATTTGGCTTTCTGGTGTTTGAATAAATGTTTTGGTTCTGCCTTCCATGTGGAGAGTCTGTGGTATTTCCTGATGCAGAATTGGGCAGGATATTCATGGCCACCATAGGCACTGTGAATATTGCATTGGTTCTACAGGTATGGAATTTTTCCTTTGCATCTAAAAAAACCTTTCCTTTTTCCTTTCAATGTCTAGATAGATGGATGGATGGATGGATGGATGGATGGATGGATAGATGGATAGACAGACAGATAGACATACAAATAGATAGATATAGTTGGTATGGTAGCTGTCCATTCTCGAAGAGGACCAAAATGACATCACCATAATAAAGTGAAATTTCAGTGTTATCAGACCAACATGAGCTCGGAATGCTCTTCCACAGGTTGGGCACAGATAGTCCATGTGAATATCTGAGGTGGTTACTTACACACACACACACACACACACACACACACTCATACGTATATATACACACATGTATATGTATATACCAATGCTATATACACATACATACATGTATGTGTATATATGTATATACAACCATGTATTCATATATATGTATATATACATATACACACATATATATATAGACATATATATATAAACCTTCCCCAAATATAAAGAGAGCACAATCTTATGCTATTTTATTATTATTATGACCTTAATGATCAACCTTGTGTAAATAAGCCCCAGATTTTCATGCTTAGCTCCTATTTTGAGATGGCATGGCAGAATAGATAGAGTATGGAACAAGAAAGAACAAGGTTCAACTCCTACTCCAGATACTTTAGCAGTGTGACCCCAGGTGCTAATAATAGTACCTATATTGTGGGAGTGTTAAGAGGTTCCAATTAGATAACATCTGTAAAGTGTTTTGCAAATCTTAAAGTATTATAATTATTTCAACTGTTTACTATTACTTCAGCTGAACTCTAGCCCTGTATTCCAATTGCTGGTTAAATATCTGTACCTACACATCCTGCAAGTACTTAAAACTGAACATGGCCCAAACTGAACTCATTGTCTTTCCACCCAAAACATCTCCCACCTCCCAATTTCCCTATTTCCCTGTCATCAAGAGCTAAAACCTTGAAGTCATTTTTGATTCTCCCTCCTTCTCATCTCTCCCTTTCAAACTACAGAAAATCTCTCCCTGATACTTCCTGCCTTGAAAACCTCCCCTAATTCAGGTCTTTACCATCTCTCATCTGGATCACTGCAATAATCTCCTAACTGGTCTTCCTGATTTGTCTCTATCCTCAAAAAAATCTTTTAGATAGCTGCCAAAGGAATAATCAGTTGAATGTTTTGTGAAGTAACCTGTGAATTAACATATCCAGTTGCCTTTTCTCATTCTTTATCCTGCCTGATCATTTTCATTTAGCCTTTGATACTATTGCGCATGTCTTATTCATATGCTCTGCTTGCCCAGCTTCCATGACACAGCTTTCTCCCGGTTCTCCTACCTATCTAAAAATTCCTACTTATTCTCCTTTACTAGTGGTTTGTTTTTCTCCTTCTATCCCTTTTGTTCAGATGTTCCCTGAAGGTCTAATCTATCCAGAATAAAATGCAAACTCCTTAGACTTGAATGTAAAACCCTCAATAATATGGCTCCAACTTTGCTTTGCAGTTTCATTCTACATTATTCCCCCTCACAGAGTACTCTTTTTCCAGATGAAATGGCAATTAGCTATTCCCTCAGCTCATCTTACTCTCTGCTGTTTCTATATGTGTGTGAATGCACAAACCATCACCTGGAACAGATTTTCCTCCACATCTCTGCCAACTGAAAGACTTCTCTTCCTTTATCTCCCAGTTCAGGTGCCCATAAAGCTTTTCCTGAATCCCTAGAGTTGAAAAATGATCTCTCCTTCAAATTTCTTTTTGCACTTTTTCATGATCTCTCTTTCAATGTAATTTAAAAGTTGTTTAGGGAAATAGCAGATGATAAATAAGGTCTACTTTTTAAAAAAAATGGAATTGTAGACATTCATCCCAGAGAAGAGAAAGCTTAATGCCCAAGGAAATTTTTATATAGAGTCATCAGATTCCTTTATTTTTAATAAAGAATCTGCAGACATATAATGTTATATTAATATACTAAGAATTAGATCTACTAAGGATGAGGGAGTCATGAACTTGTCAGTGAAAAGTCTAAGGGAATACCCACCAGTTGGGAGATTTGACAAAAGTCAGAAGGTAGGAGTTGGGGCAAGTAGGCAGTACAGTGGATAGAGTGTCAAACCTTGACATCTAGAAGACTCATCTTCCTGAGTTCAAATCTGGTCTCAGGCACCTAACAGCTGTGTGATCAGGTGAAAATCACTTAACTCTATTTGCTTCAGTTTCCTCATTTGTAAAATGACCTGGAGAAGAAAATGGCAAACCATTCTAGCATCTTTGCCAAGAAAACCCCAAATGGAGTCAAAATGACTGAACAGCAAGAATAGAAGCTAGGAGTTAGGATTGTGCTGATTCCAATCCATCCTGTACACCACTTCCATTTCCTTACAACTTTCATCATTACTCTTCACACTCTTTAATCCTTCACCCCTCCCCCACTCTATTGCAGTGACATTTTCAAAGATTACCAATGACCTTCTAAAATTCATTTCAACATTTATTATACTCTTACTATTTACCTACCATATACATCATTTGATATTATTGCCTGAGCCTTCCTTAAAACTAACTTCTCCCTAGGAATCCATGACACTGTATATTCCTGGTTTCCTCCTACTTGTTTGCCCCCATTTTCTTGGCTTTACTTACTCTTCTTCTGTTCCTTAAAGGTGGGTGTCCCCCAAGACTATGACTAAGTGAACCTCCTTCTAATATTTACTAGCCCAGTCTGAATCAGCTCTGGGCTTATTATCCATCCTGCCCATATGTCTCATGTTTTCAATTATTTACCTTACTTGTCCTCAGATTCCTCTGGGAAGCCACCATTTATCATCTGAGCCATAGCTCCATATCTCTAGTAACCTACAGGATATCCTCTTGGATGTTCTGTATTTACTGAACTCAACGTCTCTAAAACTAAATTCATCATCTCCCCCTCCTTACTTCCCTATTTCTTTCAATCACAGCATCATTCTTCTCTAGCTGATCAGAATAGAAACTTTGGAGTTATCACTAACTCTTTCGTCTTGTTCATTCTCTACATCCTTTTCCTCCCACAAAGTTCTGTCAACTCTTCCTTCAAAATATCTCTTGTGTTTATCATGTTCTTTCCATTTATATAATTCCCCCAATCCAGACCAACACCTTGTCTAGTCATACAACATCTTCCTTACTGTTGTCTCTCTTTCCAGTTTCTTATCTTTTCCCACTCGTCTTCAAAAATAACCCTTTTTCATCATGTCACATGTTCAAAAAACTCCAATGGATTCCAGTTGCTTCATATTACTTTCAATAGTTCCCATTGTTTTCCACATCAGTTTAAAGAACTGAGACTGCATTCAAGGTTACCTACAATTTGACTGCTAGAGGCATTAGGTGGATAGAGTGCTGGCCGTGGAGTGAGAAAAACCTAAGTTCAAATCTGACCTTAAACACTTACTAACTTTGAGACCCTTGGGCAATTCACTTAACTTTATTTTGAAGAAAACTCCCACAGTTATTATGAGGAAAAAATGAAATAGGACAGTACCTTAAGAAATATATGCTTGTTCTCCCTGCACCATTCAGCTTTATTTCCGCATATTCCCTAAAATCTTGCTGTCCACACTTAATCCATGTTATTATCCTCTGTAACTTATGTTGAAGATACTTCTGACAACGCTGCCTCTGGTTCTAAGCCTTAAATCCTACGACCTATCTCTTCTATGATCATAATCTCCTATTTTCTCTCTCTCTTATTGCCTCCTCCTCAAGCTATTCTCCACCTTGATCTTTGGTTCTTCAGTCCCTCCCTGTGCTCTTCCTTGTTCGGTCTTCACTCCCCTTCCTTCCCCTTCTTCCTTCTGGAGTCATCGTTGTACATAAGACATGTTGTCTACTCTTAAATCTCTGGGGTTTTTTTGAGGATACTTAGCACATTTTAAGATTAACTTTAATCTCAGAATCACATATCCATACACCTATTTCCATTGATTTTTACTTAAAACTTAAATTCATGGTTTATCAGAATAGAGACTGTAAACAAGTATTTACCATGTCTGTTACATGTAACACACAGGAGCGGCTTTAAATAGAAATCCTTCTCCCTCCCTCAATCCCTCCCCCCTTTTTACAAGTACAGGTATCAAAACAATCCTGAACATACTCTTTTACTACTAGTAGTCGGTATCCACAGCTCTTCAAAAATTAAACAAAATTAGCAACAGTATTTATTGTACCTGCTACTTTAAACAATTTAAATTGCAGCTCTTTCACTAAGCAAGATGGATCAAATATGCCATTTATAATTTTCATTCTCAAGAAATTAGATTTCTGAAACATGCATTACTCCACAGCAATCTGATATTTCTTGTCATGCTTTCGTCTTGTAAAACCTGAATTGCATTTGGAGTACTCCAGGTTGATGCTTAAATGAGAGTGCCTTGATAAGAGGGGGGCAAAATTGTGCTGCATTTTTCTTCCCATTGTGCCTGAAAACATAATGGGGGTACATATATTAAATATATTCTTGCAAATGTCCTGGTCATGTATACCAGCTGGAATTCTTTTAATGTGTGGGTTTTGAATTGTAAGATTTAATCAAGATATTAACATGAGTAAGAAGGTTGTTTGAGATTTGTTAAAATTAATTGCTGTATGTTTGACCTTCTGGAGGTTGTGGAAGCCTCATGTTTTCTTTGGACACATTAGGCTCCTTAGCTCTTGAAGTACAACTTTAATGCTATAACAATTTTGCCATTTTGCTAACACTGGTATGCACCATGTATCCACCATTCCATGGGAATTGTTAATCCCATTCATATTAATGTTTGTTACAAATCTAATTATTGGTGGTTCTTCTGGGTATTTAGATCCACACTCTACATTCAGACTACATATTCTGTTTTCGTAGTTTATCCTTGGTGGCCCAATAATCATTTCTGTCACCTTGCAAGTGTCACATCTTCATCGTCTTCAAGTCCCCAGCTAACTGGTACCATCACCTACTCCTTTTTGGCCTTCTTCAAGTTCTTCTAACAAGTGAAAATTATGTGGAACTTTAACTCCTGTGGAGACCGCCATCTTCTCCTGCAACCCAAGACTTCTCTCTATTCTTGAATGTCTTAACCCCTAGTCATTTCTTGGTTTATGCCCTATTCATCCTCAGCTTAGATCATCTCTTCATTGTTATTACTGAGCTGCTGAGCACTGCTAGAAGAACTTAGGAAATCATGCTGACTGAATTCTCTACATATTTATACTACCTAACCATAACTGGGTTCTCACCACTGCATGGCTATGCTTTATTCATCCTTGATTGACTATCACATTTCCCACAATAACTATCCTAATCCTCTCCTCTCCTCAGGTACTCATCCAGGTGATGATCCATCCCTTAGTAGATGATGTCACCTCCTACTTTACTTTGAAAATTTATTTGATCCATCATGAGCTCCCTTAACTCCCCTCTTCTACACTTCAAAGTCTCTCTGTCTTAACTCACACTTTCCTTCTATCTAGTCTTGCTGGATGAGATAGCCTACTTCTTTGCCAACGTTAATCCTTCTACTTGTACCTTGATCATATCCCTTCCCATCTCCTATGGGACCTTGTTCTAGAAATCATTCTTCTATCTCTTCCTCTCAATTTTAATTGCCCTCTGTCTACTGGTTTCTTTTTCTCTTTATGTAAATATATTCTAGTATCTCCCCTGGCCAAAAGAAAAAAGAAAATACTTAGATCTTGTCATCTCTTCCAGTGGTATCATATTTACTTAGTGCTTCAAAATTCTAGGAGTAGCCTAACCTATCTGCTTCCATTAACTCAACACCTACTCACTCCACTACCCCCTTTGAACCTGACTTCTATCCCCACCACTCCAGTGAAATAATTATTTCCAAGATTATTAGCAACCCTTGAGTTAACACATCCAATTGCCTTTTCCCATTCCTCATTCTACTTGATCTTTTTTTAGTCTTTAATCTTGCTAGTCATCTCTTCCATCATAATATATTCTCCTTCCCTAGCCTCCATGACACTGCTCTCTCCTGGGTCTCCTACCAATCTAAAAACTCCAGGTTCTCCTTTACTAATGCTTCATCTTGCTCCTTCTACTCCTTTTATCTAGGTATTCCCTAAAGGTCTGTCAAAGCCTCCTTTTTGCCCCACTTATTTGTTCCCTTGGCAATCTCCCCAAGTAGATTGTAAAGCTACTCTCATGACTTTAATTACCATTATTATACCAATACCTTCCAAATCCATACTCTACTTTCTCTATGTAATTCTCTTCTCGATTTCTTTCCTTAGACCCAGTTCTTCATTTTTAACTGTCTGCTGGCAAATGGCACCTGGATATGCCATTGATACTTCAAAATCTGCATGTCTAAAACTTAACTCATCATTCTGTCAGCCTAATCAAATGCAACTCATCTTTTGCAGCACATCTCTAGTATGTTTTTTATTCATCATCACAGACACTCCAAATTACCTCTAGGCTGAAGCTCTATATCGTTTACAGTAGCTTCTGGTTGACACCTAGTTATATTCCACATCATACAGTTCCTTTTTCCACATCTGGATCTCCTCTTCTCCATTAGTCAGCTCTTTAAACTCAGAGGCAGACACCTCCACCCTGGCTTTTTTTTTCTTAACTCTGCTAATTCCTTACATAGTGTTTCGCACATAGTAAATGTTCATTAAATACTTGTGGAATAAGTAGATAAATTAGTAGTTTAAATTCCCTTCTCACCAAACTTTTTTTAAAGTGCCATTACATTATGCATTCATGACTCATGTGTATCCTCTTGTCTGTTCATCTCACCTTTCTAGTGGAAGTTCTAACTAAAAGTCGTGTCCAAGCATTAAGAACGTATGAAACAGTGTGTCAGGCACTTCAGATACAAAGAAAACCACAAAGAAGGAAGGTTCCTGTCTTTCTCAAGAACTGACATTCTAATAGGGGAGGACTCAGATAAGAGCATGATGGTGAAGTCCAGAGAATAAAAGATAGAACGGATCCCTTCCTCAAAATAAAGGTTCTGGGAAGAACTAGCCAAGGGAAGAAGGGAACTGCAGGGGCAGAAGGAGAAGGAAGTTTGGACATGATGACAAGTCAAAAGTATTGTTTTGTCCGGAAGTCACAGGTCAAGAAGGCCAACTTCCCATTCCCACTCTTTCCTAGTCCCTAAAGTCTCCATTTATGCTTGTGGAAATGCCCCTCTTTCACACATCCTCTTTACTTCTCTCTTGAACTTAAGAACAGAGAGGTTGTTATTTTCAAGGACTAGAGTGAGAGGCAGGCCTAATGACCTGAATAACCAAAAATTCATTGCTCTGTAGTGAACCTGGTAATATGGACAACTGCAAGTGGCAACAATAAAAACAACACACACACACACACACACACACACACACACACACACACACACACACATACATCCAACAGATATTGTGGAGGTACAGCTGTACTTCAGTTAAGCTGCTCTACCATTGGAGTAAACTCTAACAGAGAAAAGTACAATACATAGACAATCTACAACGTAGATTCAATTTCTATTACTACTTGTATGAATTTGAGCAAGTCACTCTATCTGTTCTGGTTCTCAGTTTCCCCACTGGTAAAATGAAGGGAGGCAGGGTTAGGGTGCTAGATTGTCTTTAAGAGCACTTTCAGCTTTAATTCCTCAGCTCTGAATGCAGATGCCAAGGAACTGAAGATTTTTTTTTAAAGCTAAAATTAAAAATATATATATTTTCTTTTTTGAATGATTTAAACAGAGTTCAACTAATTGTGGTTGTACCCAAATGTGAGTCATTCTCAGTTTACTGGGGTATTTCTAGCTCTGCCTCTTGTAAATCTCTGCTTTCCTTCAAGATTCTACTCAGATGCACGGCCTTTTCTGTACCTCTTCCTCTCTCCCTCTTTCTCTTCTAGAATAATCAGATATATACTCACCTGCAGTAGAAAGTAAGCGTCTTGAGGAGGCGGTTTTCGTGTATTCATTTTAACTCCCCTAGAGACTGGCACAGTGCCAAGCACGAGGTGTTTACTGAACACTTAATGGATTGGATTATTTAGGAGCAGCGTGCTGAGGTCCACGAATTCAGATTTCGTTCTAAATACTATGATAATAGTATTTCAACATAATTGATTTCCTTTGTAATGCTATGTATTATAATTTATACTTTTAAAAACATGTCGCTGAGAAGGGGTCCAGACTTCACCAAATTACCAAAGGAGATCCAGGCACACAAAAAAAGGTTAAAAACTCCTGCCCGTGAGTTTTACAACTAACGTACGCAGACAGAATGCAACAGCCTCGAGGGCAAGGTTTGCTTTGCTTTTGTTCTAAAGCCTAGCAAAATGGTTGGAATGGTAAAGCTAAAAGTTTTAGAATAAGGTAGGGAGAAGGCAATAACAAAGTAAAGACAGGTGTATATTTCAGAAAGCAAAACTTACTTCCCTGACCGGGAATCGAACCCGGGCCGCGGCGGTGAGAGCGCCGAATCCTAACCACTAGACCACCAGGGAACTTGGTGGAGTTTTTGCTGTAGACTCATTAGTCTCTTTAACCTTTTCACGTAATAAGTTTTGTCCAATCAACATCTGAATAAAGGTTCCACCCCTTCCTCTTTAGTTTCGGTTCCAAGGTCCAGACATTTCTCCTCTCTCCCGACTCTGCGTTGTAGTTCCCGCTTCTCTTTAATCTTGTTTTTGTTTTATTCCCACTCTATGGAAAAGCTTGAAACAATTTTTTTAAAAAAAGATCCGTCAATAAGAAAGTGACATCCTGCTTCCTGAGAAGAATTAAAATGAATAATCCAAAAGACCAGGCAACTTTGGGTTTGTTTTGTCCCTCGTTCCGCTCCTCCTCCACCCCACCTCCCGCCCCCATCTATTCTGTATAGTATTTTTAATAATACGGAAGGACCACGTTTTGTAAAAGTCTTATAAGGGAACGAGCTGGGGTTCAAAACTTACTTTTTCTGTTTATTATCTGCCAGACCTAGGGAAAGCCTCTTTGGCCACTCCTGGTATCAGATTTATTGGGGCTGGGAGCGGGGAGGGGAAGTAAAGGACTCGATAGCCTCTGGATTCTCTTTCAGCTTTTTCGAGGTCTTAGACGGCGTGCAATTAATATGAGTTTTTAAATGAACATTATTTTGGGATTCAAACTGGAAGAGATTTTTCTATAACATATATACACACACTTATGTATATGTGTGCGTGGATGTATATATACATTTCTTTTATGAACATAGTAGTCTCTCACATTAGAAAATGAGCTCCTGGAGTCAGGGACTGTGCTTTTAATCTTTCTTTGTCTCTACCCCTTTCCGGCTTTGGAATGTAAAGTCCTTGAGGGCAGGGACTGCCTTTCTGTTTGTATTTGCATCACCAGTCCTTTGCACTGTGCCCCACCATAGAATACAATGCCTGACGCATGGTAAGCACTTAATAAATGTTTGTGGATGGACAGACTGATAAACTACTCTGAGTTCTCTGCACAATTCAGTTCTACCCATAGTTTTCCGTATACTATATCAGATCTTGGCTGAGAACCGCTTATGAATTTGATCAAAAAAACTAGCCAAAGCATTAAAACATTTTGATCTATGTCCATGGTCCTTAGACAAAGCAACAGGAGGAATTTTAATGCCTTTATTTTTTAATGAATACCGATATGGCTGAATAAAAAATAAAGCTCCCATACAGAAATCAGCAGTTCCTTAGGGAGCAGTAGGCCACTCGATTGTGAGAGAGGGAAACTGAGTATGAATTTATCATGAGGATGTTGTTACAACAGCCTTTGGTGTTAAGATGTTATCATTCAATATAATAATTAAGGTGGAGACTGGATTTGAAATATTGTTTGGAGAAACCTATAATGATGAAAGAATCATTACATACTGGTACTAATTACGATTGATTTGAATCAAAGTGGTTGATTCAAAGAAGCAAAACTATTTGAGTGGAGATTTATATATACATACATACATACATATATATATATAATTATATAAATAATAAAGAGGTAAAGAACCACAGGAGAGAAAAGGGGAGGGGAAGGGAGAGAGAGAGAGAGAGAGAGAGAGAGAGAGAGAGAGAGAGAGACAGAGACAGAGAGACAGAGAGACAGAGAGACAGAGAGACAGAGAGACAGAGAGAGACAGAGACAGAGAAAGACAGAGAGAGAGAAGGTTAATTATTTATTTAGGTGGCAGAGCATATACCACCAGTCTTTTGGTAAAGAGCATTGTGGCAATTCAGTAGATGGAGCTCTTTCCTCTCATGTAACAGCATGTATACCCAAATTTCTTTTTATTTCCAAAGCCAGGAAAATATAAAGCAGATACTTCAGTTGTATTACATTGTCTGAATATCTTAGTATCTAATACAGTTTTGTTTAGGAAAATATAAAGCAAATACTGCAGTTGAATTACATTGTCTGAATATCTTAATACCTAATACAGTTTTGTTTACAAGCACCTTAAAAACAAAATTTAAAAAAAGAATAACTATTCACTTTTAGTTACTTGAATCAGTTTACTTTTTTTACCCACTTTTTTTCATCAAGAATGTAATAGTTTCTAAGATAATATCATTGTATGTTGGAAGGATTTATCACCATTTCCTAATTCAAAATAAGACACATTTATTCTCAATATCATTAAAGAAAGAAAAGTGAAGGGATAAGCAGAAAGCTTTTTTTAAAATTAAAGCATGCACTTATTTAATATATAATGTATATGTCTTTCCTTAGACAAACTAATGTGGGTCCATTACTTTGCATCAATTTCTCTCTCCTAATGAGTCCAATTAAGAAATATCATACCATTTAAATTTGAATTTGAGGGGTTACTGAAGAATTGTAGAACTGTGATTTTAACACTGGTACTTGTCAAATAATTTTCTTCTTCCATTGTACTGTTCAGAAACACTGTTAAAAGCATACCCCAAAACTGTTGAAACTATGTATCAGACTGGCTGTGTGAAGATTTAAAAATACTAAAAAAAAAAAAAATACAACCAAGGGTCAAAGCCGGATTTTAATAGTAACAGTAATAATAACATTAGGATGTGAATGGGAAAAAGTTATGGATTACGAGAATTGTGGAGACTGAACCACATTGCCTCTTTCTTGTAACTCAGTTTTGAATCTAACTCTTTCTACTCAGTTATGTCCAATTTGGACTAGAATAGCATGTAAACTTCTTGAGGGAAGGGACTGTCTCATTTTTACCTTTGTATCCCTAGTGTTTAATACAGTGCCTACCTGACATCTAGTTGGCACTCAAGAAATGTTTCTTGAATTGGAGTTGCCATGTTCACCTCTTCATGAGACTGTCCAGATTTCTTGTGAGAAAACTTTATTCAGTTATGGGAATTGTAATCTTTTATTGCATTGTTTGAATGTACTCCATGCCTGGGAAGTTAGACCACCTTTACTTATGGCTTAGGGACCCCTCACTAAGGACCTGCCTTATGCCATCCAGGAACCCAGTCTGATCCAAAGACTGATTCAAGGAGTTTTTCTTACAATTGTTCATCTCAAGCAACCCATATGTCTTATCTGAAAACTGGCCATGACTAGTCAGTCAGTTAATGTTTTCTTGTTCTTTTGATTGAATACAGACACTTGGCAGGGAATGGGACATGTCTTCTTCTGATTTCAGGGATTTGTACCAGTTTGCTCTCCCCTTCCCAACTTGGAAAGCCCCTAACCTTTACTACAATTAGAAATCAGATTACCTAATCTTGTATCCTAGTTTATATCCTGTTAATTATTTTCTTTTAATGCATAAAAATCTCTCTTCCCCTATATTTGGGGTCCAATGCCAAGCTGAGGACGTCTGGTCCTGATTTGTTATGCAATTGGCATGCATTGCTTAATAAATCAATATGTTTTGAAGCTCATGTGTTTGTTTCTTCAGTTGTTTCAGACTTCCCCCCTTATAGGACTATACTGACTTTGGCTGTATATCTATCTAAGTGCCTATCTGAGCCTCCACAGCAATAGATTTCTACAGATTGCAGTATTCTTTTATCGATACACCCTGAGATGCTCCTCCAATCATTCACTTAGAGGGTTGTTGTTTTTCCACATCCATTGCTTCATTCCAAAATGCTAAGTTTAGGCCCCTGAGATGGTAACTACAATATCTTAGATAAACAATAACCCTGACCTTCACACTCTTTTATAAAATGAATCATAGCCAAACATTATTAATGAGCATGTATATTGACTGCACAAGCACATCCATGAATATTAAGTAAATATGAGGGTTCCTGTGTCTGCCCATACTCCTTCAGTCTCATGAAGAGATGAATGTGGCAATTGCAATTCAATAAATATTTTTTTAAGTGCTAACTAGTGTCAGGCAGGCACTTGTGCTAGGGACTAGAGACACAGACAAAAATGAAACAATCCCTTCCCTGAAGAAGCTTACCTTCTATTCTAATTACTTGTGCTTTTTTTGTACTATCCCTTGGGAAATTATTTTTCTTACAACTTGTAGTTTGGAAATTCAGAGAAATGTAGGATTTATCCTCTTTGAGTTAAAATACATAATCTTGTTTTAAAAGCTCTCTTCCTTTTATCTTATTTTAGGTCATTCATATCTGTCTGTATGTCAAGCTGCACAGTTCTTTCTGAGATTAACATTCCTGTATTCTACCAGGTTACTATCAAAGAAGGTTTTTTCATCAAGTTCTGAAGCTTATCCTAATCTAAACTAGTGGAATATATATAACCTACATACTTAAGAAAACAGCTGGAAAGCTTAGGGTATTGTACCTCTGAAAATGGAAGTCTTATGAAAGTTCTTTTCCTGAGATAGTCATGTTCTGCAGAGAACTAGTAAAGACTTGGTCTATAATGTTGGCACAAATAAGAATGACTTCCATGTGTTCATCAGACCTGATGACAGATCTGATAGTGATCACCACATGCAAGTCAAAGATGTTTCTGCTGCAAGATTCTGGCTAAATAGACTTGCATGAAGAGAGAAAGTTTGTACTGCAAAGAGGATGAATGTCCACTTAAACTAAAATTTCCCTGAAGAGCAGTTACAGAATTATAGAATTTTAGAGATGGCAAGGACTGTAGAGATGATCTAATCCAATCTCCCTGACCACAGGAGAACTGGTCCTAGTTCCAGTTGTGGAATAACTTGTTTTGTGGTCTTGGGAAAGTTACAGTATTTCATTTCTCTGGGCCTCAGAAACATTCTGTGATTCACTACAGAAATTTTCTTTAAGACATCCCTATTAAATGGTCAATCAGCCTGTGCTTGAATACTTCTAGTGTTTTCTAGTCAACTCATTCAACTGTTGGAGAACTCTAGAAGTCCTCCTTCAGAAAAAATTTTTTAAATGAGTTTCTGTAATTTCAAACATTGGTTCTAATTTTTTTCTTTGGAGCAACAAGGACTAAGTAAAGGAGGACACATAGTCAAGTGTTGGTTCTGGAATCAGAGCACTTACATGCGAATCTTGATTCTGATACTACAGTGTGTGACCTTAGGTAAATTATATACTTTCCTTGAGTCTCAGTTTCCTCATCTGTAAAATGAGTGGGTTGGCCTAGATTGCTTCTGAGCTCTTGCACCCTTTTCTTCAGTAAAATTCTTAGTTTTCTTAGTTCATTCCTCCCTTGTCTAAAGTATCTCCCAGCAATGTTCCTTTTACATGCAAAGGAAGATGAAAAACATTTCTAACCAGGGGTATCCTGGTCCTGTTTCCTTCAAAAATAGAGCAGTCTCAGATATTTTTTAAATTAATTTTATTTGTTTTCAGTGTTGTACAATCATTACCATATAACTTAGATTATTATTTTTTCCCTCCCTCTCCTCTCTCTCCCTGAGACGGCATACAATTTTATATAGGTTCTACACATACATTCCTATTAAATACATTTTCACTATAGGCATGCTGTGTAGAAGAATCAAAATGAATGGGAGAAATCATCTAACAAACCAAAACGCAATACACACACACACAAAATGATCTGCTACATTCTGTGTTTGAATTCCATAGATCTTCCTCTGGATGTAGAAGGCATTTTGCCTTAGAAGACCATTGGGAATTTTTTTTAAGTCCTTGCATTGCTAGGAAGTTCCAAGTCTACCAGAAAAAACTCTCACACACTGTGGTTGTTGCTGTGCACAAAGTTCTCCTGGTTCTGCTCCTTTCACTCAGCATCAGATCATATAAGTCTTTCCAGGCCTTTCTGAAGTCTTCCTGTTCATCATTTCTTATAGCACAAAATGTTCCATTACATTCACGTGCCATAATTTATTCAGTCATTCCGCAATTGGTGGGCCTCCCCTTGATTTCCAGGTCTTGGTCACCACAAAAATGCTGCTATAAATATTTTTGTACATGTGGGACCCTTTCCCATTTTTATGATCTCTTGGGAATACAGTCCTAGAAGTGGTATTGCTGGGTCAAAAGGTATGCATATTTTTGTAGCCCTTTGGGCATAGTTCCAAATTGCTCTCCAGAATGGTTGGATCAGCTCATAGCTCCACCAACAATGTATTAATGTTCTAACTCTCCCACATCCTGTCCAATATTTATCATCTTCCTGTTCTGTCATGTTTGCCAATCTTATAGGTGTGATGTAGTACCTCAGAATTGTTTTGATTTGCATCTCGTGATTTAGAGCATTTTTTCATATGACTATAGATATCTTAATTTCTTCCTCTGAAAATTGCCTTTCATATCCTTCGACCATTTATCATTTGGGGAGACTCAGATATTTTTAACATGTATCCTTATGCACATTAAATCTGCACTTAAATTTGGCACAATAGGCTAAATTCTATTACTGGTGCCCAAATTGTTTTATGTACATATCATATCTTCCAAACTACATCTTGAGTTCAGAGAGCAAGAATCACCAGACTGTGCCACTTTTTAAAAATAGATAAATGAAGAAACTTCAAAGAGTGCTTAAATTATTTTATTTTACTGGAATTTCCTTACATTGACTATTGCTCTAAATAAGTCACTAGCTCAATGTGGAACTCTTTGTTACAGAGTTTTTTTGTTTGCTTTTACTGTAACAGAATTTGTTTTAATATACTTTAGCATAGGTGATACATTACATTGGAAAGATTAATGTATTTAGAATGGATCTAGTTTAAAATCCTAGATTAGATATGTGTGATTTGGGCAAGTCACTTACTTTCTCTGGGCCTCAGTTTTTTTCTCTATAAAACTAGGTGGTTGAACTAGGTGACCTCTAAGGTCCCTTCCAGTTCTAAATCTAAGATCAGCTTAGCCTATAGTTCCCTCTAGGAACTAGAATTCTATGACAAATCCCTTGTAGATTTTGTGGACTAATAATCTTCCTCTTTATTTTTCCCCTTGGAGGGCCTAGTCATTCAGAAAACAATGTTTATGTCTACATTTAGGAAACTATGAGCATTTTCCTAAGATATTATTTTTAAAATGTCTTTAATTTATAATTGCCTTTTTCAAAGCATACATGGTCTATCCATTCACAGAAATGATACAAGGTTATGCCTTCTCATTATATAAGAAAACAATTTTCAAAACGGTGATACAAAGTCACCAGTTATTAGAGTAGATTGTTATCTATCTACATGAAACAATTAGGGAACCCTTACTGGGATTAGACCTATGGTGCCAAAAACAGTTTTCATATACATTTGTTAAAAGTGTCTGAGTCTGTTTGTGAAAGAACATCACAAATAAGAAATACTTTTTGTACTTCTCTACAAGAGAAAGTAACATTGTCTGGAGTGATTGTAGAGTTGAGAAGTAGTGAATAGGGCAACCTCTAGAGATGGTTAGGGAACAGTGAGAGAAAAGATCCATCTGACTTAGAACCATAGATATAGAGCTGACAGAGGTTTTTATTTTAGTAATGAGGAAACTGAGGTACAGAGACAATACATGATATGCACAAGGTCACATAGGTAGTAAGCATCAGAGGCAGGATTTGAACTTAAGTGCGGCTAGATTGTGGATAGAAGCCTGAGTCTGGAATCTTGAAGACTTGAGTTTAGATCTGGCCTCACACACTTACTATGTGACCTTTAAAGTCATTGTTAAAGTCATTTAACCCTGTTTGCCTCAGTTCTTCATGTGACCTTTAAAGTCATTGTTAAAGTCATTTAACCCTGTTTGCCTCAGTTCTTCATCTATAAAATGACCTTGAGAAGGAAATAGCAAACCACTCCTATATCTTTGCCAAGAAAAACCCCATGGACAGTATGGTCCATGGGATCATGAAGCATCAGACACCATTAAACAATAAAAGCTCTAATTCCAGAGCCACCCACTGTAACATATGGCCTCCCTACACAGATGATGCGAGGTTAAATACATGAGATAAGTTTCATTTAGCCTTGCATCATTTCTTCAAAGTATAAAAAAATAAATGAAATCCCAGGATCACACAAAAGTCAGCCTGGCAAAAGTCAAGATAAAACTTCCCAACAAACTATTCTAGAGCTCTTAGGCTATTCTTTACCATTCCTAAGTTTCCTTAAACTCAATTTTCCAAAGCTTTAGCTGATGATGTTACATTATCTTGATTACAACATAGACCATAATCTTTTCTTTGACCCAATTTCAAAATCATAACATGTACATCTTATACTAACATGTAGCAACTCAGTTTCTTTCATCCTCAAATGACTTCCCTTTGGTTCAGCTAAACCCAAAATGCTCACTTTACTGATCTTACCCTTTGAAAAATATATACAAATGTGAAATAATTAAATGTATATGAAACCAAATGGGTTTTTTAAAATCATTACAGCAAAGCTCAAAACAAGGTAATAACATTTATTATGTTGTTTTAACAGATATTTCATTGTCTTGGGGCATATCTCATATTTAGAGTTGGGAGTAATGGGTGAATGCATCTAATATGTAACCTCTTAATTTAGTCATGTAGTTAGTTGGGACGTAGCTGTTGGGACGTATCTAATATCTAAAATATTATGAGAGAAGCATATTAGGAAACAGTGTAACATCAGAGGATAGAGAGCTGGCATTAGCTTGGTTCAAGTTCAGCCTTTGATTCATACTGGTTGTGTAATTATAGACATACCACTTAACCTCTCATTACCTCCATGAAACTATCTAAGACTCTAGGTTGTAGAACAACTGGTCAGTTGTAGTGATAGACTAAGATTCAACACAAGGACTCAACACTGAGGAAATCACATCTCTGGATACTATTTACAGATGACTGAAAGAGATTATAAACAGTAGGAGACTGTCAACTGTATTTTTTTTTCTGGTTGAACTTTGGCATGGGATTAGCCTTTAAAGAGCAAAACCCTGATATTTTCGTTAGGTAAGATAGTATTCTCCAATGGTTACAATGGAAAGAATGGAGTTTGAGTCAATTTTGTGGATATCAGTTCCAGTTCTGTTTGACCTGTGTGACCAGAGGCATGTCACTTATTAATCTGTCTGGGTCTAGAATTCCTCATTTATGAAATGAGTGGATGTTCAAGATAATTTCTGAGGCTGCATCAGTGAAAGTAACATTATCTAGACCTTCTTCAGATAGGAAAGAGTAAACAGGGAAACAGTGAGTATGGATCGATTTGAATAGGTATACAGCTGAGAGGGGTGGGGATTCATGTTTACCCATGAGGAAAATGGGTCTAGGGAAGGTTAACAATTCTAGTTCCAAATTTACAGTATGCTTCGATGAACATTACTAGGCTTGCAAAAGAACAGGAAGGAAATGAGATACTTGGTGTGGAAGTCTTCTCCAAACTATCAAGGCATACATTCAATTTCTGCTGAAACACAAAACCTCTAACCAACCTCTACTGTCTTGAGTTTACTAAATTCTAGCCTGCTGTACACTGTGGAGGGATTCTGATGTGTGTGTGTGTGTGTCTGTCTGTGGTGTGTGTGTGTGTCTGTTTGTGGTGTCTGTCTGTCTGTCTGTGGTCTGTCCATCCAGGCTTCGAGTTGCGGGTAGATTGTGACAACGTGACAAATTCCTTCCTAGATGCAACATTGTAAAGAGAATTGCAACTAAAATGAATTGTTTGCCACCCGGTGGCGCTTGGATCTGACCTTGACTGGAGAGAACTGAGAAAGGCTGACTTTGAAATTTAGGGAGATTAAAACCCCTCCGCCCCACGCAGAGCTGGCCACTCAAAGCCAGCGGAGACCTCGGAGTGCAGTGCCCTACAGTGTCCCTAGAGCCCGTTGCCCCCAGGCCTCCCCGCCTCAGAGGGCCCAGCCCAGGCCAGGCCTGCGCTCTCTTGCAGAGCCCTCCGCGGGCTCGCGCGCCGCCGCCCGCCGCCGCCCGCCGCGTCACAATGGGGCCGGGGCCTGGGAAGGCAGCAGGCGCGCGCCGCTGATCGAGTGCGGGGTGGGGTTGCTGCTGGCTCCCGGGCCGAGGCCCTGGCGCTCCGTGCTCTCGAGCCGAGCCGCGCGGCCCCGCCAGTGCCGGCGGTGGTTGGGGACTCTGGCTGGGGGTGGCGGCGGTGTCAGTCGCGGTGGTGGGGAGGCGACGGTGACTTGAACTCGCGGGGGCAGGGATGCTACCGCAGCTCCGGTCCCCCTCACTGCTGACCCGACTCCACTGAGGGCCATCTGGGAAGCGGTCCGGAGCGTGCCCGGGGCGTAGCGGGCAGAGCGCCCGGGGCTGCGAGAGGGACAGCTCTGGCAACGATGATCCTCCGGCAGGTGTCTGGGAGCCCGCCGCGGCGGTGCGGAGCCTAGGCGAGGCATGCAGCCGTAGCAGTCCGGCTCGGGGAGACCCCCTGGTACCTCCCGGGCCAGCGGCTTGGAACGTGGGGGGGGCCCGGGTGCGCGCGAGTCAGCCAGCTCCTCTGCCTCCTCCCCCTTCCCTTCCTCGAAGCTCGTTCCGCCTCCCCGCCCTCCCTCACCCCGACCCCTCCTTCCCCAGGAGAGAGCGAGAGAGAGGATGGGCTCCCCCGCTCCGAGCGGCGGCGGCAGCAGCTACAGCGGCATCGGTAGCTCCTTTTCCAGCGCCCAAGGCCAGAAATGCGTCTTTCCGATCACCTCCTCCCGGGCCGTCGGGATAGGCTTCTCAGCCCTGTAGGTGAGTAAGGACCCCAGAGAGCCCTACGCGTAGCGGCGGCTGATGTAGCAGATGCCGCCGCTGCTGCTGCAGCTGATGTCGCTGCTGCTGAGGCTGGGGAGGGATGGGGATGGGGGTGGGGTTCCGAGCCGAGAGGGGATACTCCCCAGCCGCCGGCTTTTCTCCAGAATGTGCCCGGAGGAGTCCTAATGGCGGGGTAAGAGCTCTGTCTCACTGTACAGCCGGCTCCAGGGCCATGTGAAGTTCAAGAATGTTTCCAAGAGGAGGGAGGGCATTGCTCTCCCACTCCCCCGGGGGAAGAACTAGGCTAGGGGGCGGGAGCAAGACAGGTGGCTTAGCTGGTGGGCCGTGGGTGGACTGACAGGTGGGTTCTACGAGTTCCACGGATTTGTTCTGGAAATATTCCTGCCCTCCTTCTCCAGCCCCAGGCGGTCGGCAGAATGGAGGAGCTTATTTTAGGGATGCTCCGGAGGAGAGTGTGGGCGTTTATGCATTTCATGGCTTCAGGTCTTTCCTTTTTTCTTTATCTGACAGGTCGAACTCAGATTAGTGCCTTTTGCTTCTTTATATGAACGTTTTAGGCCTACTTAGAGAAGGGTCGGCTTGCGGTGGAATGTCTTTCAAACTGTTAGCGGATAAAAAAGACTGGGATATTTCTATGATCCCTATCCCAGGGCCTCTGTTTATTGAAAAAGGCATATATATTAAGATTTTAAGATTTGCCCTAGGTACAGGATGTGGGGTGGGAATGTATTGCAGTGTTTCACTGAAGGGCCAGCAGTAGGCAATCATGTGTCCAGCTCAACTTCCAACCTGATCTTACTGCTTGTTAGAGAAATTGCATTTCTCTCTTTCAAGTTCAAAACGCAGAAGCTTTGACAAGACTATGTTTTCCTCTTACTCCTGTCTTTGATTTGAGGTTAACTTTAGGTGACTTGGTTCTTTGGAAAATGGCAGATGTTTAAAGAATCAACAAAGAGACCACAATTTGGAATGAAAATACAAATTAATCTCATTGTCAGTACTATCTCACTTAATTTTTCTTGTTTGTGGATGGCTCTCCAACTTGAATAATTTTCCAAAACTAGTTGTCATTTTCTGCCTTCTTGTTCCAGCCTATGGTGTATATATATTCATAGTTTTTTATGTTAATTATAGTATAATTTTCCTTCAAATCCCTAAATCTAAACTAATCTTGTCTAAGCTAGCAATTTTTCCACTGTAGGTGGTTATAACAAAACCTATTTCAACTAGAAAATCCTTAACCACTTAAAGGAATAAAATTTAAGTTTTAAATTTAAAAATTCAAGTTTCTTCAGTGAAGAAGAACCTTGGTTGAGTGCCAAGTTTACTCTGCTTTGTATTTGAGTTGCAAAATGATCTTTGGATATCTGTTATATTATAGGTGGTCAAAATCAAAACAAATCTGGGGAGTTCCTGTTCTCTTGGGAAATTCTAGTTAAATCTAAATTAAGATTGTAATACTGATCAGACTGTATTCTTATATTTGTATAGGTTTGCTCACAGTATAGCAGGTGTTTCCAGGCTAAGCAAGTCATTTCACTTCTTTGACATCTCAGTTCTCTCATGTGCAAAATGAGAGGGTTGAATCAAGTGATCACTAACGTCCCTCCCAGATGGAACATTTTGTGTTTTTATGAAATCACCTAGACAATCAATATAGCAATAGACATTGCCTGTTAGGATTTGTTTTCTACATTCCATAAAATCCCAGGATTGCTCTTTATCCCTTACATCCAAGGTTGTGTGTGACAGCTTCAGCTTCTTTCCAACTTCCGTGCTTGATGATCAGTGTCTCTTGAGATTGCTCAGTGGAGTGTTGTTGATTTCAGTTCCTCTCCACCATTATCATTATATATCTTTCTTTCATGTTTACATTACTGTTTGCATTTTTCCCCTTTTCAACTGATTAATTTCCATGCCTAGTTCTTATTTTATTTACCCTCTGTTGAGGGTGGGAAGAGTTGATTAGTGTTTTGCAAACTCATTATGTGTCAACAGTCTGTGATATGGCAGTCGTAGACTACATTTCCAGAAGGTATAATATCTAGGATATGTCCATATAGTTCCCAGTGTCCATATAATTCTACAGTGACACGTAGAATTGTTATTAGTTCTGTGTACTACATTTTACGAAGGACTGTTTCAGGTTAGAATTCGGTCCCAAAGAGGGCATCTTGAATGGTAAAAGGAACTGAAGTTAATATAAAGATCAATTGGGAAAAATGAGGAAATTTAGTATAAAGATGACTTGGCAAGGACAGTAGATGAAGGGTTGTCATATGACTTGGCCCCAGAGGGTAGAATTAGAAACAGTGGGTGGAAGTGGGTGGGGGAAGAGGCAGATATAGGATTGATCCTAGGAGAAAACAAAAACAAAACTTTGAGCTATCCCAAAATGGAACGAACTGCCTCAGTTGAGCCATCTCCATTAGAGCCTTCAGGCAAAACCCAGATGAGAGTTTGTAGGGAATCTTATAGAGGGAATTCTTGTGTGGATATGTGTTAAGTGAGATGGCCTCTGAGTTTGCTCCAAACTCTGAGATTCTATGATCTATTAGATTCTAAAAACATATGGTAATACTGATTTTAATCCCTATTTTTCTAGGCACATAACAGATGCTAAATAAACACATACTGAACTTAATTAAATTGAGTAGATATAAACACTTCTTCAGAATTTTCTGCCTTCTGGCAACACATTTTATTTCTTTCCATCATAGCTTTAAGACCTTATTAGGCAAAGATACTTATATTAATATCCAATATACTCTTTTAAAAAATAAGCCCTTTAGTCAACTGTCATAGATTTAGATTCTGAAGGAACCTTATAACTAGCCCAACTTCCTCATTTATAGATGAAAAAACTGTGACCTAGAGGGATAGCAGAGTCAGGAATTGAACTGAGGGCCTCTGTTTTCAAATCTAGTACTCTTTTCACTGTACCATTCTGCATTATCATTTGTTTGGAACCTCTCTACCTAATTGTGAAATATCTTAAAACAATATCAATGTGCTTACTGAGACTTTCAAGTCAATCAAAATGTTAAAAAATATCATTTTAAAGTATTTGGTGGCACATTTAAATGTATATATATTCAGTCACATGAACAACTAGAGGTTAACACTTTCTTAAGATTGCTAAACAGCATCTAAAGCTACCAGTTGTAGTGGTTTAGATAAGAAAGAGATGTATCACCAGAAAGGGAGGTCTTGGCAGCTAAGTAGAGAAGTGGATATAGTGCTGGACCTGCAGTCAAGCAGACATAAACTTAAATATAGACTCCCATGTTTTGAGGATCAAATGTGATAGTATTTGTAAAGCATAGCTGGAACATGAAAACGCTTATGGCATGTACCATTTATAGTCATGTAATAGCAAAAATCTAGAGAAAGGCCCCAATATATTGGTGAACTCTACATAGAAAATTTACAGGAAGACATGAACAGGTATCATAGAGAATGATAAGGCATAACTGAATTGTGAGCTGCATGTTTGGAGGGAATATTCCCACCAGAGATATCAAAGATAGTCAAAGTATCTGAAGCCAAATGAAGCAGTATATTCTGGGTATTTTATAATTAGAGCAACTTTTCAATTCTGAAAATTAAATTTAAGTTTATTATTACATAATTATATTTGGTAAAGATAGTATATATCCCTCATTAATCTTTATGAATAGAGTTCTAGTTTTTTTAATGGAGAGAAGTGGTACCCATTACAGAATATCTTGCAAATAATATACTTTGACCTTCGTAAGTTTTCTTTAAAATAATGAACAACTATAACTAGATTACAATAAATCCAGATTTCAGTTGGAAATGCAAATACTTCTCAATATGACTAATATAAAATTTTCTTTCTGTCAATCTACAAAGTAGAAAGAGTGCTGGACTTGGAGCCTGGAGACTTGGGTTCAAGTCCAGTCTCAGTTACAAGCTGTTTGACTATACAAAGAAAGGCAAGTTTAACTCTCAGATTCTCAGTTCCTACATCTATAAAAAGAAGACAATAATATTTGTACTTCCTACCACAAAGGGTTATCATAGGGCAGAAGCACTATAGAAATGAGTCATTATTGTCATTCATTCCAGAGTCTACTTTGGACAACCTCTATACTGGTCAAAAGAGGTGTGATGGTAAGCTATGCTGTTGTCCTGCAATTCTACAAATAGATGCTTGCCTTTTTGATCAAAGTTAGTAAAAAGCGTTTTTAAAACCGGACAACTTCAATGAAGTAAATTTTTTTTTGGCCAAGTATAAACTCAATCTTTGTAAGCAGAGTCAAGCATACACACAAAAAAAGATCATTTTGGTTAATAGATGTCTGTTGTATGTATGGGTAGGTCACAATATTATAGATTTAGAGATGGAAAGCGATCATCTAGTCCAACCTGTCCATTTTACAGTTGAGGAAATTGAGGCCTAGAGAGATCAACTGACTTGCCCAAAGTCATGTAGGAATTAACTGGCAAGGCTTGGATTTAAACTCAAGCCTTCTCATTTTAAAGCTCACATTCTTTCCTTAAAGTTAAAAGAAATGAAAGGAATAATAACTCTTCATGCTTCTTTAGCACTTAGTACTTGACTACTTTTCTAACTGTGATCTGATTCATGTGGCATGATCCTCTAGACCTAATCCTCCCTAAATTTCAAACCTCTATCCCATCTCTGATCTCTACCCAAATCTCTCTATATATTCATTTCCTTCCTTCCTTCCTTCCTTCCTTCCTTCCTTCCTTCCTTCCTTCCTTCCTTCCTTCCTTCCTTCCTTCCTTCCTTCCTTCCTTCCTTCCTTCCTTCCTTCCTTCCTTCCTTCCTTCCTTCCTTCCTTCCTTCCTTCCTTCCTTCCTTCCTTCCGCAGTCTATCTGTCCCACCAGCCCTCTACTACTTTTTTTCGGCTCTTCTTAAAAATTATTGAGCTAGCGACCTGTGATTTTGTTGGTATAGGGACCTCCCAGGTTAGGAAACTCCATGCTGGTGAGCACCTTTGATACTTAAGGTCTTAGAGTTGGCTAAAGTGCTAAGTTTAAGTGATTTGCCCAGCATCACTAAGGAAGCAGTATCAGAGATCTTCCTAACTTCAAGGCAGACAGTTGAACCTCATATACCCTTATAAACTCTTTACATTTTCTCACAATCATAATTTATGCATCTCTTAAAGCTAATTATTACATCACTCCTTAAGATTCATCAGATATTTGTAGTACATTGATATCTTGGCACAACTATATTCTATTTAATGTTGTATTTCCTTTTTATCTTAGGGACAAGGATGATCATCTTGATTGAGGAATTGTTATTTTTCTGTGTATTATTTTGAACTCACAAGGGTATTGTGAGCACTGCTGTCAAATAAGGCTTTGTAAAATGTCTCGGACACTTTACTAAGATGGAAGTAAATGAGCCAGTCAATGAACAAGCATTCATTAAATACTCACGATGTTATAGGCACTGCATTAAAACACTGAGGATACTGTGACACAAATGAAAGTCTCTGCCTTCAAGGAGCTTATAGCCTCTGGGGGAGATGAAGTACAACCATACAAATCTCCTGCATGTATACAAGGTGAATCCAAAATAGTTTGGGGAGGCAATGGACTGGCAGTTGGGGTAGAGATTGGGAGATAGCTACAGGTGACCAGGTAGAGCTTCATGAAACAGGAGGCATTTGAACTGAGTCTTAAAGGAAACCAGAGTATCTAAGAATAGGAGTTAAGAAGGGAGTGAATTCCAATCATGGGGACAGCCAATTAAAAGGCAAGAAGTATTTGCCAGTATTGTGGGAGGAACTGACTAACATGTAAGAAGTTTAGATAGGAAGGGGCCAAGCTGTAAAGGGCTTTAAATATCAAACAGGAGTTTCTGTTTAAATCTTGAGGGAGTCACTAGGGTTTTTGAGTAGGTTTGTGTGAAATGATTACACCTGTTATCCTAGGAAAATCAATTAGCAGCTGAGTGGAGAATGAACTGGAGAGAGGAAAGGCTTGATGCAGGGACATCAAAAAGTAGGCTATTGAAGTAATTTAAGCTGGAGGTGATGAGGGACTTAACTAAGGTGATATCTGTGTGAGTGGAGAGAGGATGGAATGAATGTGAGAACTGTTTTGGAGCTAGATAATCTTTGATGAATAAAGAAAAGGAGCAGTATTAATCATTTAAAGTTGCAGTTTTTCAGTCAATATCACTACACTGATAGGACTCTTTTATTAGTATCCTGAGACATACATTTTCGGTCAGAGCCAACATAAGAAATTGTTATGGCTGACTATGCATAATTGTTACAAAATTTTGTTTTACATTATTCATTTTTTTTAGGGGGAGATGAAAGCAAGAGAAGATAAATACTTGTTAATTTTTTAGAAAAGTAAATAGGATTGAATGACATTTTAAAAATAAGATAATTTTGATCATCTTGATTTTCTCTAATTTAAGCATTTTATCCTCATATTCTTTTTGAGGGTTAATATAATATTTTTTCTTGGCTTAAAGAATTCTTTTCTTTTTCCCTTGAGGGGGAAGGGAAGATTTTCCATCTTACCTCAGAACTGGAAGCTTTTTTGTTATAATCAGCAATTATGTGATGATTCTGCAAAGTGAGTGCCTCCCTTCCTTAGTCATGCTATTCAGGGCTTTTACTTTGTCTGCCTTTTAGATCATAAACTTGAAAAGACTAGAGTGTGTTGTTCCTTAATTAGAATTTCATTTTATTGGTGTAAATAGGTAGTTTTGGGTTTTCTCTAACTGGCTCAAGGGAGGTTTCTGTTATATCCCATCCATGTGAACAAACAAATGTGACCAAACTCCATGAAGAAGGTTGGATTCAGTATGGTGCAATGTATGAGTCAGGAGACCTGAGTCCTGATTCTTATTCTGCCATAAACTTACTGTATAACCTTGAATAAGTCACTTGACCTTTTGTGGATCTCATTCTTCCATACATTTTAAAAGAGTAGGTAGGTCAGATGCTAAAGTCTCTTACAACTCTGTTATGTGACCTCTTATTTAAGTCTACATGATACCTGTAAAAATGTGAACTGTGGGAATGAATTTTTCACTTATTAGCAAGCTTAGGTAGATACAACTTCAGATGTGTCAGAATGAACAAATTTTCCTTGATTAAAGACATTGAGAAGCCATTGGATATTAAGACGGCTTATCCTGATAGAGATTCTATCCTTGAAGCAACCACATTATAATATCAAAATAGTCAGAAATTAAATATTTGCTGCAAGTAATGAAAAGGGCATTGGAGAAGAACTTGGGTGATATGTCTCCTATACTGTTAGGGGTCAGGAACATTTGTCAGGCATGGGCAGGTTTATACCCAGAGGCACTTTTCTTTTTCTCATTCTGTATTTTCACCAAACAGACTTCTGATCTTAATTTGGTTTCCTAAGAATGCTTCCCTACCAGGAAGAGACATGTTTTATTGTAAATTATTAAATTGGCTTTCTGGTACAAATTAGTCTCCTGTGAGTTTGGCTAGCATGAGCCAGTTTTTCCCAGAGTCTGATCACCCCTGGATAAGTGTACCATGAAAGTTCCAGATCAGTAGTGTTAATGAGACAGACCATCGAATATAGAGAGAAATCATGAACACTTTTCTATCAATCTATCTTCTGCTACTATATGCACACATACTTCTGTCACTCTTGTTATATACTTTGATGGTTTCTTCTCTTTTAAATAGATTGTAAGAATATGATCTTTCATAGTCAAATTAGGAATGGTTTTTATTTCTGAGAATCAGCCTCATGGGATAGAACCGCTGGTGTGGGAGTCAAGGACACCCTGGATTCAGTCCCAGAGTGATCTCTAAACTGTTGTGTGATCTTAGACAAGTCACTTAATCTCTCATGTTCTCATCATTAAAATCTTAGGACTGAACTATCTGACTTCAAAGTTGTAAACTTTCATATTTCTGTGGTTCTGGGAATCACGTTAATTGTTTGAGTAACATTTGATTTTGCATAACATTCTTACATTTCAGATCTGTTTTTCATCAGGTTTTTTTTTTAATTGTCTGAAGCAGCAGCTCTTCCTTTTTTCCCCACATGTACTGTCCTTTTTACTTCCTTCTCATCCTAGCCCACATCTCACTTCTTTCATATTTGACTTCTTTGCTTACATTTTGTACTTTATTTCAAGATAAGATTTATTCTCAAGTATAAATTAGGAGAGAGGTAGAGACTGGATATGTGATTTCATGGGTATAGGCCACTCCCATGTAAGAAAACTCCTAGTACCGATGCAGATCAATATCTTCTCTGCAAATTCTAGTCTTTGAAAATTGCCCAAGAGTCAGTGACTTGCATGGGGTCACATAGCCCATGTGTGCTGGGTCTGAGGCAGGACATGAATCTAGGTCTTCTTGACCTTGCAACCAGCATTTTATCAATTACATCATCCTGCCTTTCTTTCAGGTAAAATACCTTTACTAATAAAAACATTGACATAGAAGTTAGTTTTCTTTAGAAAATGTAAACTAGAAAATGTATTAAAAATGAATTGATAATAGAATTTTAGAATTGTTATAGACCACACAGATCATTTATTCCAAATCCCACCCCCATATTATGATGAGGAAACAGTCCTAAATGGATTGCTTGTCATCAGAGCTGGCATGTGAAACAAAACCTTTTGCCTTGAAATTCAGGAGTCTTCTTGTTTTTTCAGTATTTTAATATATCTGTCATCTGATCAACATGGGTACTCCCTCCAATAGTGTATATTGCAATTGCTCCACACCTTCTCATCTTGTGTAATTCTTGTTCTTTTGAACAAGAAATCCTCCATAGAGAATCTATTTAACATTTTAGGGGTCTTCCTTTAGGCCTCTTGATATAACATGGGTACCAGTCTATTTCTTAATTCTATCTCTGCTGGCCAACATCATTTTTTTCATCATAAATATCTTTGATATCTTTTATGCCTCTCATGCAAAGCTCTTCATTGGTAGTATCTTTCTATCTATGTTTGTTTCAAGAAGATTGGAGTCACAAAAAGAACTGAACAATTTTTCAGTGAAATCTAGCTAATTCTCTTTTGCCTGTTCAATTCTGAGCTAGGTCTACTGCCTATCTGAAATGTTTGTCCAAGACATAGAGATCAGTCAGTCATTCAGTTATGAATGGCTCTTCATGATCTCATGGACCATACTGTCCATGTGGTTTTCTTAGCAAACATATTGAAGCAGTTTGCCATTTCCTTCTCTGGTCGATGGAGGTAAACAAAGATTAAGTCATTTGCCCAGGGTTACACAGTAAGTATCTAAGACCAGATTTGAACTCAAGTGTTCCTGACTCCAGGTCCGGCATTCTATCCACTGAGCCATCTAACTGACTATTATCCACTGAGAGATGAATTCTAAAGTCTAGTTGTGTGCCGTGAGATCAAAAACCTGGAATGGACCTGAGGCTATCAAATCCAAACCCCTTATTTTAAAGATAAAAAACTGAGGATCAAAAAGGCTAAGCAACATGTACAAATTCACAGGTAATAAGCATCAGAAGCAGGATCTGAACCCAGGGTCTCTGATTTCAGAGCCAGCGTTCTTTCCACTAGATCATGATGATAGCAAGCATTCATTATCCATTTGACTTTTCCTGTGTGGATAGTTGGGTGTCTTACCTCAAACACAGCACACATGAACAATATGACCCGATGTGAATCATTGAATATTTCAGTGCTCTCTCTTGGGCAACTTTCTAAGATTAGAAATTGCAGAGAAGGTACTGACCAGCATTGATGGAAGGAGTTTCCTTATCTGGGAGTTCTCTATACCCATGAAATCACACATCCAGTTCTGTCTTTCTCCTAATGCTCTCCAAATGATTTTTTAATGGCTATAGATCTTATTTAGGAACTTCTACTCTGTGCCTTAATTTAATTAAATTTAATTCAACAATAATTTACTTAATATCCTCTATGTACAAGGCACTTCATTTCAAAGACAAAATGAAAAATAGTTCCTGTGCTCAAGGAGTTTACATTCTACTGGAGGATGCAACCTGTTAACAAATACTTAAATTTTTAAAAATTTGAATAGAGGATATTAGAGAAAAATTGGTTGAAACTAGATCAATATATTCAGTACATCAGTACAATGCAATCTGCAGACAAAAGCATTTGAAGAAGACCTCACTATCTCTAATGGCTCCCTTCAACTTTTACTCTGCACTGGATATCTAAAGTGACAGTGACATATGCATTTATAATATATATATATATATATATATATATATATATATATATATATATATATATATATATATATATATGCATGGCAAGCTTATGTTTCACCATAGGTTTTACTTGAGATTGATTAGTTAATCAGCCAGCATCTTTTAAGGTGCTTACTATGTTCCAAGCATTATGTTAGGTGCATAAAGGATGTCCTCAAGAAACATACATTTTATAAGGCAAGACAAAATGGACATATAGAAATACATATTAAGTATATACCTAATAAACTTGGTGGAGGGAGGGCATTAATGGGGGATATCAGGAAAGGCATCATTGTGTTTGAGTTAACTTTGAAGGAAACTAGATGCAAAGAGTAAGTTTCTGACAAGAACAAAGCCATGAAAGTCATGTGAGGATCAGAAGAAATCCAGTTTGGCTGGAAGTTAAACTGTGTGAAGGGAAGTAATGTGTAAAATAAGACTGGAAAAGTAAGTAGGATCAGGTTATGATGAGCTTAAATGCCAAATGGAGAGTGAATATTTGATCCTTGTGATAATATAGACACAGGGGAATGGCATAGTATCAGACCAGTGCTTTATGTATATCACTTTAACAGCTTTAAGAAGACTGGTGTCTAGAAGATATAGACATAGATATATACGCACATACATATACATATATTTATATACACACACGTATACATATATATCATACATATGAGATATCTTGCACAAATATGTGTGTGTATAAAATTAGGAAGGCCAAATAGATACCTGCTGAAATAATGCAAGTGAGAAGTTATAAGGATGTGTAAACTAGGATAATGATCTTGTGAGTTGGGAGAAGGAAACAAAGTAAGAGATAGTGCTGAGAGCGATTAGAAGGACACCAAATATGGTTGGAGGAGAGGAGACATGGGTGCAGTCAAGCCTACAGCTCGTGAGAGAGATGCGTGCTGCGGTCAGGATAGGGAGCTCTCCCAGGCTGGATGAGAACAGATCATGGTGGGGACAGCTGCTGTTTCTACTTCTTCTGCTGCTGATGGATGAAGCCTGGTTGCTGTGGACATGATCATGGTTCAGGGTCACCCCTGAGTGAATTCATGTTTTGCCTGTGGTGAATCACATGTAGATCATAGTACTATTCATTCTCAGGAAACAAAAATACTATCTCTCTGTGAATCTTATCATTCTTTGGGTTTGGTATTATGTTGGCACTTAAAAAGTGTATCAGGGAAGGAAATTCAGAACTTCATCTTCATTACCCTATATAAGACAACTTTATCCACCCCAAGAAAACATCCAAGATTTTAAGGTGCCCCTTCCAACCCTCAAGATCTCATTGGCTATTGTCTTTGGTTGATTGATCTAGGTAGAGAGGTAGAATAAGATGAGCGTAAGATGAAAGTGGCTGCCCAAATAAACTTATTTCAAGCAAAAACATGAAATTCATACTAGATCAAGCAATTCAGTGAGAAACTTCAGTCGGTGATTTCTTATACCTCAGAACTGTTCAAAGAACTACTTAGAAGCCCAAAAGAAATAGGAAAGGGTGCTGCTAGCAAAGCCGGCATAGACACAAGCAACTAAGCCTTTAGCCTCCTGGCGTGACCCGAGTGATCCAGAAGCATATGGAGCCTGAGGATCTCTGTATCTGAGGCAGCAAGAGCTGAGATTCTACCCCAGCCTGGGAAACTAGGAGAAAGTGCTGAGAAGCATCAGTGACTAGCGTGGCTCAGAAGCTCTTAGAACTGGACATGTCAGGCCTAAGGGGTTAGAAGCCCCTACCTAACACTATCCAAAGACTCCAAAGAGGGCCCTGAATATTCTGAACCTCAGGGGTCTGCATGGGGTCTCCTACCGCAGATGAATTTATCCTAGAAGGTAGAAGAAGTAAACCTACAAACCTTAGCGTTAGCCAGGGTGAATCCACTGGACTGATCATCTCATACAAATGGGAAGCAAAAAGACAGAGCCTGACTTTTAGCACAAAGCCCCAATTCAGGAACTGAAACTGAAGAGATGACTAAGCAACCAAGACACTGAGCAGTATAAAAAAAATTACATCCAGCTTAAAAACAGAAAGTAACTCCATAACAATTGCAAGCAGTAATTCAAAGGAAAAAATTGATTCCCCACATTCATTTAGTCCAAAGGACTGCATGAATATATAGAATAAATGAAGCAAGAGGTTAAAAAAATTAAATAAAAACCGCAGAGGAAAGGATCAGAGTGAGAATCAAGTAGTTTAGAAGAAAAAGTGGTAAATCTTACCCAAGTAACAGTATAATGATTAAATACAAGTCCAAACAGAAATCAATGAACCCATGAGACAGCAGAAAATCCTAGAAGAAAAATCAAGAGATTGAAAAAAAAAGAAAATGTAAGCTAGCTTATTAAAAAAAAAAAAAGCAACACCACCAAAACCTGATCCATAAGATAGTCCCCAAAGAGATAATTTAAGAATCAGTGGACTCCCTGAAACCCATGATAAGAAAAAACCTGGACATAATATTTCAGGCAATAAGTAAAAACTTCAGATCCATTAGAACCAGAGGGTAAAGTAAAGACGGAAGGAACCCACTGATCCACCTCTTAAAAGGAACTCCAAAAGACAAAGTTCCAGGAATGACATAGCCAAAGTCCTGAATTCAAAGAAAAAACACTGTAACCAACATCCAGAAAAAAAGTTTTAGTACAAAGTATCTGAAGTCACAATCAGAATATTTGGCATCCTTTATTATAAATGAGAGATCTTATAATACAGTATTCCAAAATGCCAAAAAAAGATAGAATTACAATCAGGTACCAATTTCCCACTGCAAAGCTGGATATCATCCAGTGGGGGTGGAGAATGGATAGTGGAATAAAGGGTTTTCAAACTTTCCGATGTAATGAGAATGAAACTGAGTAGGGATTTTAAAATGCATACTCAAGAGAGAAAAGAAGTTTAGCAAGGTAAATTCATTTGAGCAATTGGAAGGGGCTGTAGGATAATGTAGTGCTAGCATTCCAATGGAGGAGAAGAAACAAATGTCCCTTGAAAATCTTAATGTTGTCAAAGAGTATTGAGGGAGCTTTATAAGAACAATAGAAGACCTGGCGCTCGCTTGGTTTTGTTGTAAGCTTTTAAAGAGGGAGACGAAAAGGGAGGAATATGCTGTAGAAAGTGGGAAGAAGGATTTGATGGAGCTTGTTTTCTCTCTTATGTTGGGTGCGTGAGAAGAAAACACAAACATGGAGGAGAATTAATAGGATGAATTGACATCAAATGAATTTCTTATCTGAAGTGGGCAAAGGAGAGTTAAATAGAGACATACGTGAACGAATACGAATACATCAACTCAACAGGGTTAGTTGAGTGTGATAGAGAGAGTAGGACCTGAGAGAAGATAACATTGTAGAGGAAAGAGCCACACACTAAGTGGTCTCCCTGATGCTGATGGAAGAGATTAAAAGCAAAAGAAAGAAGTGAGCTGGCATATAAAGGGTCAAATGGTTCAACCAATAGTAACATATGAATGGAATGAAATATTATTGTATCATAAAAAATTAAAAAGGTAATTTCAGAGAATCCTGGGTCATTTGAGCTGAGGTGAGCAGTGAAGCTGATTCTCTCTCTCTCTGTATGTATGTATGTGTATATATATATATATATATATATATATGTATGTATATATATATACACACATATATATACATATATACATACACACATACATACACATACACACATATATATGTATACATACATATATATGTATGTATGTATACATATACACACACACCATAACAGCAACATTGTAAAGACAAATGGCTGCCAAATATTTAAGTATCAATGAAATGACCAATTATTTCTACAGACAACCAATGATAAAGAATATTATCCATCTCCTGACAAAGGACATGGATACAAGGGACAGAAAGATACGTATGTTTTTGGATATGATCTCTTGGTGGGTTCATTTTTCTTGACCCTGCTTATCTGTTTATGGTTTTTTTCCCCTCAATTTGTAATTGAGGGGAAAGGGATGTCTACCAAATGGGGAGCCCCCCCCAGAAAGAGAGGGCCACTGAAACTGTCAAAAATGTCCAGAAGAGAAGAAAAGGAAGTTCAGAAGGAAGCCCAGGCAAACAGGATATTTTTGACTGATTTGTAGAATTTATTACATACTTTTTTAAATGAGCAGTATGAAATGAAAATTTATGGTTTTCTGTATTTTCTCTTTTTTGTGCGTTTTACTCTGTGTTAATGATGTTTTGAGTTATGAATTTAAAAAAAAGAAAAGCATTATACAAAATTATTTTTGTCATCTTTCAAGGAATCTTGTATAATCTTAACATATGCATAAGAGACAATGTTGGGAAATATGCTATCTAGCTTTGCCATACCAAATGTTTTTTAATAGTCAACAAATAAGCACAGGGGGATCTTACATTCTCAGAACCTTCCAACCAACTGTGTGACTTTAAAGATATGGTCTGTTATGGAGTGTAATTTTTTTAAAATCAATCTTTATTTATTTTCAGTGTTATACAGTCACTACCATATAACTTAGATTATTATTTTTCCCCTCCCTCTCTGAGACAGCATACAATTTTATATAGCTTCTACACATACACTCCTATTAAATACATTTTCACTATAGGCATGCTGTGTAGAAGAATTAAAATGAATGGGAGAAATCATCTAACAAACCAAAACACAATACACACAAAAAAATGATCTGATACATTCTGCGATTGAATTCCATAGATCTTCCTCTGGATATAGAAGGCATTTTGCCTTCAAAGGTGATTGGGAATTTTTTTTAAGTCCTTGCATTGCTAGGAAGTTCCAAGTCTAACAGAAAAAACTCTCACACACTGTGGTTGTTGCTGTGCACAAAGTTCTCCTGGTTCTGCTCCTTTGACTCAGCATCAGATCATATAAGTCTTTCCAGGCCTCTCTGAAGTCTTCTGTTCATCATTTCTTATAGCACAATAGTGTCCCATTACATTCATATGCCATAATTTATTCAGTCATTCCCCAATTGATGGGCATCCCCTTGATTTCCAGTTCTTGGCCACCACAAAAATGCTGCTATAAATATTTTTGTACATGTGGGACCCTTTCCCATTCTTATGATCTCTTGGGAATACAGTCCTAGAAGTGGTATTGCTGGGTCAAAGGGTATGCATATTTTTGTAGCCCTTTGGGCATAGTTCCAAATTGCTCTCCAGAATGGTTGGATCAGCTCACAGCTCCACCAACAATGTATTAGTGTTCCAACTCTCCCACATCTTCTCCAATATTTATCGTCTTCCTGTTCTGTCATGTTTGCCAATCTTATAGGTGTGATGTGGTACCTCAGAGTTGTTTTGATTTGCATCTCTCTAATCAAAAGTGATTTAGAGCATTTTTTCTTATGACTATAGATATCTTTAATTTCTTCCTCTGAAAATTGCCTGTTCATATCCTTTGACCATTTATCATTTGGGGAATGACTTGTATTTTAGTACTTTTGACTCAGTTTTCTATATATTCTAGAAATGAGGCCTTTATCACCGATGTTAGCTGTAAAAATTTTCCCAGTTTTCTACATCCCTCCAAATTTTGGTTGCATTGGGTTTGATTGTGCAAAAACTTTTCAGTTTAATGAAGTCAAAATTATCCATCTTCATAACACTTTCTATCTCTTTTTTAGTCAAAAATTCTTCCCTTCTCCATACATCTGATAAATACACTATTCCTTGCTCCACCAATTTGTCCATAGTATCAATCTTTGTACCTAGATCGTGTACCCATTTGGATTTTATTCTTGTGTATGGTGTCAGGCATTGGTCTATGCATAGTTTCTGCCACACACAGTGTAATTTTTAAAAAGAAAAACCCTTCCTTTTCTCTTCTCATACCTTCATCAATGATGTCCTTGATATGTGTGTGAATTATCCTGAAGGTTTTGTAGAGCTTGGAGAGTGGGCATACAGATTGGTAGTAATGTTTTTTAATTGCCCTTTTTGGTAATAATAATGTCCATTATTTTTTCCAAGAATCCGATATCTGAATATCAGCTACCTTGAGTCAACTCCAGTACAGACCACTTTTGTGTGTAGTGGGTCAGTTCAAGCTGCTGTTCTCATCTTTGTTTTCTGTATTGCCATTTCCACTTCTTTATGTAAAACACCAGAAACTGTGTTGTTGGAATGGCTCCGCTTCCCTTAATGGAGAAAAAAATGTTATAGAAATCTTTGACATATTTCCATTTTTCTAGTTTCAGCCTGGAATATTCTTAGGATGATTTGGCGTAATTGGTTTTTGTTGTTGTTTTTACCAAGCTTTCTGTTAACTTATTTTTCCTCTACCCCTTCTCACTGTTTTATGAGGCATATACTCATATACTAATCCTCTCTATAATATTTTACAAATTATTTTATATTTGTCTAGGCATGATGTTGTTTCTGCTATATGAGAGAGAGATACAAAGAGACAGAGAGATGGACAGAGAAAGAGAAATTGTTCTCAGCTTCCTGTAGAATAAAGCATATTCCCCATTCCTATCACTCTAGGTCTTCCATTATTTGTTTCTTTTTTTCCTATCGAACTTTAATTTTCATAGCTCCCTAAAATGAGCTATTTTACAGTGAAGCTGGTCTCTTCACATTTCTTTACACACCTTGTGCGTTTGCGTTGTACTGTTATTTTTTTTTTCTGTATATGTCTCATCTCATCAAATGACTATAAGTTCTTTGAGGGCAGGGGCTATGTCTTATGCTTTTGAATTTCTCTTAGTTCCTAGTACACCTCTCTTCAGCATATACTAGGGATTCAATAAATGCATGTTGAATATATTATAGATATAGAGCTGTGAGAAAAACTTACTGCCCATCTAATCCAACCCTTTCAATTTACAAATGAGAAAATCAAGGTCTAGAAGGGCGAAAACAAATTACTGAAGGTCACCTTGGTAGAAAGTAGCTAAACTGGGCTTTGAATTAAGGTCCTCTGATGCCAAATCCATTTCTCTTTTCATGATACCATGTTTCCTTCATAATATGTCTATTTGAATAGGAGAGTATCCAAATTATGTCATATGAGACAGTGAAAGGAACTCAGAATTCTGGACCTGGAAAAGAAAAGACTATATTTGAAAGGTTATTATCTAGAATGGAGATTATACTTAATTTGGAAGTGAAGCAGATTGGGGCTAAAAAATACAAGAAAGTATTTCTGAAAATTTAGAACTCTTTAACAGTGGAATGGGCTGACTTGAGAGATAGTAAGTTCCTCTGTCACTGAACAAGTTCATGAAGAGATGGACAATCATTTTTCAGGGATGGTGTAGAAAGAATTAAGTCACTAGAAGAAAGGGTTAGACTCTAGGGTTCATAATTCTTTCCAACTCTAAAATTCTATGATATATAACTGTTTTAATATTTTCAACTGTTATATACTTGACCATTTTAAAGTCTTTTTACCACACCCTTCATTTCTTTCCCCCCTGTTCCTCAACTCTATGATGTTTATATTCTCTAGATTTTACAGGAAAGAAAAAATAAAACTGCTTATTATATACGAAGTATTGCTAAAGGCTGAAAAGTAAATGTCAATTAGCAAATTCATTTTAGTCCTGTTTGCATCTGTTATTTCTGATCACTTGTTTGCTTACGTTTATGTATATGTTTTCACTAAACTTCTTGAGGCAATGTGTATTCATTTGTTAAGTATATTCAAATTTCACAAGTCTTCTATTCTCTGGAGGAGAATCAAGCCTCAGTACATTCCCCTGTTGGTACTTTTGGTCTAAGGTTGTATAGTTTACAAATTATTTTTATTTGCAGTAGAACCTGTTAAAAAAACTTGTCAATTTTTAATGGTTCTTCCCTGTTATTAGCTTCTCTTATGTCTTTAGCTACAGCCAACCAATAATGAAGGACATGAATTGGCAAGAGCACTGACTCTGGACTTGGGTGCCAGGGAGACACATGAGGACATGGGTTCAAATCCTGATAATTACTACGAGTATGATTAGCATGTGGTTTTATGTCCCTCCACCTCAGCATCTTCCTCTGTTAAAATGAAGAGAAGGAGCTTGACTAGACGGTCATTCTTGTCCATACCAACTATAGATCTATGAGGAGAATTTTTAAACTTGCATTGTGTGCTCAGAGTATGAGTGAAAATTTGGATCTTCCTCCTTGCCTTTGAGATGCTTATTTCCGTTCTAGTTGGAAAGATATGAAAAGCTAAAGAAACAATTAGAGAGTGACAGAAAGGGGTTATAAAGAATAGAAAATATGATCCAAGTAATATTAGTATGGTTTCATTATGTTAAAGTTATCACTCAAAATAAGTATGATGTTTGTAAAGGATTAATGCATTGTTATGTTTAAACTTTGGAATACTTCCAACTTTAAATTTTTTTTAGTGTCTGTGCTTAGATCTCCGTTGAGATTTTACCATTTGTCATCTTATTCAAACAAGATAGTACTTGGCTTATCTTGGGTGTAACAACTGCACATGTGAATCTTTCGGTTTTAATTGGACAAAATAATACTCTTGAGCATTTTTTGACATTTTCTTGACAACATATACAAGTTTTTATTTGAATTATATATAATTTTGTATGCATATATGTGTATATGTATGTACGTATTTCTGAGCACCAGACAAAAGAAGTATAAGTACTTAAAATATAATGTGTATATATATAACATAATATATATAATAATATATAATAAATTATATAAAAATTATATAATATAAAATAAATATAATATATAAAAATATAATATATAAATATAAAGTGCTTAAAATAAAAAAATAAATACAATGATATTTGCTAATATTCCTTTATGCTTTGATGTGTCTGAATCTCAAGAGTTAATTATGTCAAGAAAGATGCATAATCTGATCTTTGATGTTGGATGTTGGACTCTTCTTGGCTGAATAATCTTGACTTTGCAAACTGAATCCTTGAGCAAGCTACAAGAAACATAAACAAGAGAATATACTCTTTGTTGTTATTTGTGCTAAATGGACATTGTTCTCTCATTCTTTTATTCTAGATGGCTTTGGCATAATTGTTTGAATAGTCATAGGGACTGAACCTGTGATTTTATTGGAATAGGAAACTTTCATTCAAGCAGTTGTTTCCTCTCCCAATGCAGACTGGCACCTGTTTGCAACTTAATGTATTATAGTTGCCTAGAATTCTGAAAGGTTAAGTGACTTGCTCAGATTCACATAGCCATTGTGTATTAGAAGTAATATTTGAACTCCTGGCTTCCTGATTCCAAAGTCAGTTCTCTCTCTGTTATTCCATATTGATTCTTCAATAGAATAGAAGAGTCCACTGTTCCATTTTAATGCAAAGTAATATTGAATGTGCAATTTTGACATCCATTTCTAAAAATCCTTAAAGTAGTTTATAGATCAGAGTGTTTCTGTATTTTCCTATTCATTATGAATGTTATACATAATTTTTAGAGCTGACGTGGGTCATGTATGCTTTATACATAGATAGATAATAGTTGTGTAACTCTTTAAAGGATAAAGTACTTGAACTGTGTGCATGCTGAATGATTCAGTCCAGTATTTCTGAATGCTTTACTTGAAAGGCATATGATTAGCTCTTTCAACAATGCAGATTATTGGCTATTATATGCTAATCAGATTGCACAGGCAGATTTTCCTTGTTTCTAGTGATTTAGTACTGCTTCAGTCTCTGCACTTGATCCATTATTTTGAACGTACAAATGATGAGAGGCTTTTAAAAGAAATTATAGTCGTACCTGGGCTGTGTTATATCAAGTTTATGTAAATCTTGCAGAATTGTAGTAACAGTATGTTTAGCTTACCACTGGAATCACTAATAGTCTACTGCTGCCAAAAACCTTAGTGTGTTTTCTTGGCATGTAGCTATTTATTGGTAAATCTTTTATCTTTGGCAAGCCTTCCCTGACCATTTCATTCCCAGACCCCTCAAAGTACTTATTATATGTATGACCCATTCTGGCATTTGATTATGTTCTAGTTTGCATTGTTTTTCTAATTGTGACATGAGTGGTCAGTCTTATCTCTCTAACTTTATGAAGCCTGAAAACCTTAAAAGCAGGAATCCACTCAGCAATACCTTTTATATCTGTGGATTTTTCTGTATGTAGCCCAGGGCTGGGTGCACAATGTTCATAACAACCCAAGTTTAGGTAATGCTTTAAAGTTCTAAAATTTAAAGATGCTCCACTAAAATCCTGGTATTGACCACCCCAGTCGTGACTCTTGTGTCTTGACGGCAATATCCTGTGAAGTCAGTCATTCAATGAGTAAATATTTATTTAGTGCCTTCTATATACCAGCACTGTGCTAAGCATTGGTGATAGACAACACACAATAGGAACCTGAAAAGGGGAGAAGAAGGGAGAAAGGAAGGGAAGAGTATTGTTTAGTGTCAGGGAGCATTATGGAGAAATCCAAAGAAGTGCATCTGGATGGGAAATAGAAAGATGACTGACCAGGGCACCCTTCTTAACAAATGGAAGTCCTAGGAGGAGCCCTCCAGCTCCATCCTCCAGAGAGGGCCAGGGGCAGAAGGTACTTGTTGAGTACCAGGGCTGATGTGATCTTGCAAGATGATAAGGTTTCTGGGGATGTGTTGGAAAAACCAGAGCTGGATGGGAATTGAGATGACTGGTTAGGGCATCCTCCTTAAATGGAGGTTTTACTGGAAAACTTGCAAGGATGAGCTCACTAAGTTATACAAAACCAAGTCTAAGTTCAGAGAATCTGATCACCAAGTTGCTTCAAGGTGATAGAGGTTTTTGTCCAGTGCAACTCTTGTCCAGTGCAGCTACTAAGTTATTAGAGAGTTAGCAAGATGTACTGGTGAATTTATATATACACACACACACACACACATACATACACATACATACATACATATATGCTTACATATAATGGATATAAATTATATATAATACATATATATCTCATGTGTTTTATATATTTAAAAGTTTATACTTCCCCTTAAAGGTTTGTACTTTCCTTTACCACTATCCCCTCCAAATAACTTGTAAGGTAAGCAATGCAACTGTTATTGTCCCCGTCTTTCAAATGAGGAAACTGAGGCTCAGGGAGATGAAATGACTTGTCCAAGGCCACAGAAGTAGCAGAATAGGAACATGCATTGGAATCCAGGTCCTCTAGCTTCAAATCTAGCATTTTTTCTTCTATACTGTGCTAAAACCAAAATCGTTATTAAAAGCTTATGAGGACAATAACAAAGATAAGTTTTCTATTGATTATAGTCCTGTTTATGCATAGGAGGTATTCAGTAAGTCCATACTGAATGAAATAGTGTTGATATGCGTAGTAGTTTTTTCATTACTCCTCCTGCAGTGCCTTTTTTAGTCTGTATTATCAGTTTGAATACTGAGGCATATTGATGGAATATTTTTCAGGGTGCATTTCAAAAATCATATTTATAAACGGGTATATTTTAAGTGTGCTTTCAATAGTGACCAGCACAACACAAAATATATGTCATTTTTTTGTTGGAAGAATGGAGAATTGCTTAGTAAATGTACTTTATTGCTACTACTGTAGATAATATACCTTGTATTTGCCCTTCATTCTCAAAGAGGACCATGACATCAAGATGATGACATGACTTGCAGTTGACTTTAAGCGAGGGAGGGCTGTGCAAGGTCACCAGCCTCACCTTCTTCTCCTGTGCTATCTGAAATCAGTGGCCTGATGTTCATCAGGATGACTGGAGATGGACCAGGATGCAATGTGAGACCCTGGCCCTTTCAGACTAAGGTCTCATAGCATTCTCACTTTGAATGAGATACACCCATTCAATGAACAGGCTCATATAGCTTAAGTAGCTGCTCAAGGGAGGGCCTCTTTAACAAAAAAAAAAAAAGTCAAACTGAGAGGAGAAGACCCTCCGGGTTCCTGAGTAAAAGAGAAACAATTACTATTTAGTATTTAAATCCACTCAGTGCTGGGTGAGTGGGGCTTGTTGTCCAGTCTATGAGCTCCAGAGTGAATTGGCCAGGGTCTCCCTTTGCATCCTGGGCCATCTGCAGTCATCCTGATGAATATCAGGCCACTAGACTCAGATGGCTCAGGAGAAGAAAGTGAGGTTGGTGCACAGCCCTCCCTCACTCAAAGTCAACTGCAAGTCATGTCATCATCTTGATGTCATGGTCCTCTTTGAGAACAAAGGACAAACACAACCTATGAGTGAGTAGCAGTCCTCCTCCTGTGTTCTACCCCCCAAACCTGCCTTTTTTCCTCTGGGTTTTCTGGCTACATGTCTTGCTCAAAGATTAAGCCTCAAATCCAATTCACTCTGGAAGATAATAGACCTAAAATATGGTCAAATCCACTGTCTTAAAAGGCATTGCATTTATTTTTTACCCCAAAACTTAATCTGAACCTTTGATTGTGTTAATCACCTCTGATTTTTATGGTCTTTACAAATCTATCAAACAGAAAAAAGAAGAAAAAAATCTCTGATTTATCCTGTTTATATCTTGTTATTTGTATACAGTTATTTGGAAGTTGTCCTTCTTTTAGATTGTAAGCTCTTTGAGGGCAAGAGATTGTTTTAGCCTTTCTTTGACTCTGTGTGGGTGATTTGAAGAAGAACAGTAGCCTCAACAAAAATAGGGAAGTTAGAATGAGGAGGAGTTTTATGGGAAAAGATAATGAATTCTATTTTGGACTTGTTGAGTTTGAGATGCATATAGGACATCCACATGGAGATGTTCAACAGTCATTGTGTATGTGGGACTGGAGCTCAGGAGAAAGATGAATACAGGAGGCATTGATTTGGGAATTATCTTCCTAGAAAGGATAGTTGAATCTATGGGAATTGATGAGATTGGGGGTACAATGGATAGAGTGCTAGCCATGGAGTTAGGAAGACTTAAGTTCAAATCTGACCTCAGACACTTACTAAATATGTATCCCCCTAGGCAAGTCCCTTAACCTCTATTTGCCTCAGTTTCCTCCCAGGACTGAATCTTGAGATCCATCCACACAAAGGAGACAGGACATGGATGATGATTCTACAAGGGATTTTCAGGATTTGTCAGAGGGAAGTAGAACTCTGACAGACTAGTGTCAGGATACTGAGATAGAAGGGGAATATTAAAAAAGAGGGGGTCATTGACAGTGTCAGACATTACAGAGAAGTCAAGAAGAATGAGGGCTGAGAAAAGGCTATTGGATTTAATGATATATGCAGTAATAATTATAGTTAACATTAATAGAGGGCTTTATGTTTGCAGTGCACTTTCTATATATTGTCTCATTTGATTCCCTCAAAAATCTTGTGAGTTAGGTTTGCAGGTAAGGAAATTAAGAGTGAGAGAACTTAAGTGACTCACCAGACCCTAAATTTTAGAAAGGGGACAGAAGACTCTGTGCCAGGTAGTGAACTGCATGAGAAAGGAGGGAGAATGGCCTAAGGATTGATACCATCAGACTCTGGAGGAGATATCCCAGAACCTAGACACCAAGAGCCTCAGGAGTTGCAATCTTCCCCTGCAAAATCTTACCTTAACTCTACTGCAGAAGGGACCAGCCATTGCCCAAAGCACCAACACGCAACCACCAAGCAACTACAATCATGAGATAGGTAAGGCCAAGAGACACAGGAAAAAACAGCACCTCCTGATTATCAACCCAGCATTTTTTAGACTGTGGTCTGGACACTGAAGCATGAGCAAATGGAAAAAGTTTAATAAACCCTAATTTAGGGGAGCATGCCTTGTGGAGATCTGACTCCTTGACAGTTTCTTCAGCCCTTGCTTCCAGTATTAGTAAGCATCTCAACATACACAGGAGGGCCTGCTGTTACAGGTTCTTAGATCTGCTTTTGTAAAAGGAAAGGCAACTTTGGAGGGGTTAATAATTACTTTAATCAAGCACATGTATCAGTGTTTTAGTTCAAGGGAAAAGTAAACACCCTGAACTTCAGAGAAAATAAAGAGAAACCTAAATCAACGGGGCTTCCAAACTGTCTGACAGTAAGCGATACATACATCACAGATCAACAGATAAATGCAACTGCCTGACCATACATACATAGTTAACACTTCCCCAGCAGTCACAGCCATTCTTGACCTAAAAAAAATATAATTCTAATATTTTCAGATTGTTCAGCATCAGGAATAGATATAGTTCTATCAGTGGAATGACATCAAAGAAAATATATTATCATCTGCTTTGCCACTTTACCCTAAGAATTACTGGATCTTTTCTTCTGACTTGTAGCTGAAACCAACTCTGTGTATTCTCTTCCCAAAATTAGGATGTTACCTCTTTAAGGATGGCTGCTCTAACCTTCCTGTTTATATCCCCAGCATTTATCACAGTGCTCAGCACATACTAAGTGCTTAATAAATACTTTTTTTTTATTCATGCAGGTAATTTACACTTCTTATTATGCCTTGTACTAGATGCTCTATCTCTCGTCACAACAATCTTTGTACTGGCTGTCCCCAGACCTGGAATGTACTTCTACTTCATTTTACCTCAAGAAATTCCTTGTTTCCTTTAAAACACTTCAAGTGCCACTTTCTCTTGGAAGCCTTTTCTAATCTCCCAGGGCTGCTCTCTCCCATAATCTTGTAATTATTCTGAATGTATTTTCTCTGTGCTTATTTATATACTTGTCTCCCTTGATAGAATTTAAACTCTGAGGCAAGGACTAAGTTTTATTTCTGTCATTGTATCCCCAGCACTTAGCAAGACTGATACATAGTAGGTGCTTAATAAAGGCAGATTGCTTGAGTGCTTCATGAGTTGGTCACTTGTTAGGAGACTCTTCCCTTGCTGCTAATGACAACAGTATCTTTTGTGGCCACTGGGGAACTTTATTGCAAGCACCATGGGGCATGTTGTAACTATCCCCAGCCCTTTCCCTGAATAGTTGTGGTACATGGTAGGTGTCCAATAAACACTGACAAAAAGGATGTGTTCTTTTGTGGTCAGCGCGCTGAGATCCGGAGGTAGGCCTGTGTTCTGTTTTCAATGCTACTGATGACTTTCGGTATGATTTTCAGCAAATCATTTCTCCTCTTTCAGCTTCTCCTCTTCTTGTAGGTGGAAGAAGGTGTAACATCTGATTTCTCACATAGTAGTGAAGATAATAAGAGAATGTCTTTGAACCATTCAGCATCCTGAAAAGGAAGGCATTTCATGAAATCATAGAAATTTGGAGCTTGAAGGGACTTAGGATCATATCACTTGAGTCCCTAGAAAGATGACAAAGTGCCATTCTTTTATGTTATAGTTCATAGATTTCTTTTTCTTTTCTTTCCTTCTTTCCTTTTCCTTAAGGAGTACTTATATGGCATCTGTTTCATGAAGAAATAGATTATGTGACTTGCATAAAGTCACTCAGGTAGAAAATGTAAAGTTAGGATTCAAACCTAAGACCTATGCCTCCAAATCCCTCACTCTTTTATTACATTGTACTGGTTATCTGTATTTTTGTAACACATTATAGAGGACCTCACATGTACTCTCAATAGATAGATATAGATGATATAGATAGTAAGATAAGGAACACTTGGATCTTCCCTCCTTAAGTCCTCACCCACTTGTAAATTGAAGGGAAATAGGTAGACCAGTGACAAACTAGTGTACACCAGTGAAGCGCCCCCTTTCCCAAGTTCTGGTTCCCCCAAGTTCCCCCAAATCTCTCTTGGCACTGCTAATATGAACTATGCACCAAAGTTTTGTAGCTCCTAGTTTTCTTTACATAAAAAGGGAATGAATGGTAGCTATGAGAACAAAGACCAAAGGGGTGGATTATGAATTCATGGCAGTCAGTCAGTGCTAAGTACTTTCAGATCCAATAACTGTTTGATTGTCTTTTGCTTGGAAGGGAAGGAGTAGATAGATGCAAATGCCTTGGTAGTGGGTGGGGACAGTTAATTGCATTTTGCTCCCATTCCCTGCCTTGGGACTCAGAGAGCTATCACTGATATTCCCTCTCACTTCATAACAGTTTTCCCTTTTTGGGTCTTGCCTCAGTCTGATCAACATAGCAGATCACTATCACTTTGCCTGCAGCAGCAGCAGCAGCACATCATAGTCTCTCAGGAGAGGATCATTGGGGAGCAAAATACTGGGAGTAGACATTACTACATGATCCCAAGATGGGAGAGTGAATTCCATATTCTGCACTCCCAACTTGGCTTGTCTCCTTTCAGAATTTTTCTCCCAGAAATCTTTGTAATATTGTCCCAGATATTTGCACAAAGACCTTTCCAGAAAGCCTAGTTCCAAAATATCAGTAGTTGATGAATTCTGGGGTTGTGTTTCCATAGCAACATAGGTTACATTCTTATTTACTAATCTAGTTTCTATGGAGAAGCAGATTGACCAGAGATTATGCTTCAAATCAACAAATAGAGCAAGTACTTTGCCAAGGCACCAAAGAAAAATACTCTGATATATCTTGCTTGTGTTTCAAAAACTTAAAACATAATTCATTAGAAAAATGTTCACTAGTTGGATATTTGTTTTAATTTGATTTTTTACCGTGAACTTAATCATCAATAGACACAAACATTTCAACATTATAAAGAACAGAAAAGTACTGTATTTACAACTGTGACTTTGTTACTTGCAGTTTGATTTTTAAAGTTTATATTAAATTTTTCCTACTTGTATCTCTTTCCGAACTTAGTTTTGCTTTTTTTTATATGTTTTTTGAGTTTGGGTTTTTTGTTTGTTTTATTGATGCACTTTTCTTTCTTTCCTTCCTTCTTTCCTTCTTTTTTTCTCTCTTTTGGGCAACTCTGTTTCTATTCGCTAATTCCTCCATACTTTATCCCAAATAGAAAGCCTCCCTTTGGGAACAAATAAGTACAGACAAGCAAAAAAAATCAACTTAATAAACCCTGTCTGAAAATGTATACTAATTTTGTACCTCTGGTTGATTACCTTTCTGTCTAGAGGTGGAAAGCATGCTTCATCCTTAGTCTTCTGAAATGATGATCGGCTACGTGACTTGCTTAGGATCACGGAATCAGGGTCTGTCAGAGTCAGGACTTATATCTGACGAGGTCTTCCTGACTTTCCATACCACTATGCCACATTGCCTCTCAACTGATCCTCTTTTGGCATCCTCTCCAGTCCCCTTCTGGCTTTGAGTGTTGGTGAATGACTCTCATTTTTATATATTTGTATCAATTCTTTACATATCTTGGATATTGTTGTTGTTTAGTCATTTTGCAGTCATGTCTAACTCTTTGTGACTCCAGTTAGGGTTTTTTTGGCAGAGATATTGGAGTGGTTTGCCGTTTCCTTCTCCAGGTAATTTTACAGATGAAAAACTGAGGCAAACAGTGTTTAGTGACTTGTTTTTCTAGTGTCTGTGGCTGGATTTGAATCCAGGAAGAGAAGTATTCCTGACTCCAGGGCTGGCACTCTATCCACTGTGCCAGCCTAGGTGCCCAATCATGGATATTAGACTTTTATTTTAAAAATGTTTCCCTTCTAAATCTAACTACATTGATTTTACTCTTTGCAAAAGTTTTATAGTTTTACATAATCAACACCTTTTGTCTTTTGTGGTCACTGTTATCCTTTATTTAGTTAGAAATGCTCCCCTTAGCCATAGTAATAAAAAGTATCACTGTTCCTTTACTCTTTCAAAACTTTTTTGATCGTTGACCCAATTAATGACAAAATTTTGAGCGTACACCCCAACTGTATGTATTTATTTGTTCATAAAGTATGTCTTCTACTGAAGTCTTATGCTAATGTAATGTATAGTTGAGATATAGAGATGAACCTGGATTCCAAATGGCTAGGCTAGTAGAGCATAAGAAGGTCTCAGAATAAACTCTATATCACCTGAACAAGCTTAATAAGTCAGAGAGGCTCATTACCAGAAGGCTAGGTACCAGGTAATGAATTTTGGGAATACCCCAGTTCTTAAGAGCGTATTATCTTCTTCAATGGAAAAAGTAGCCACATTGATGAAATCATAGATTTTTCAAAGTATTCAGCATGTGTATGGGTGGGTGGGTGGGTGTTGTATGTTTATTTTCCTTTTTTTTTTTTTATTGAAGGAGCCATTCAAATTTCTAAAGCTCCCAAACATGGATGAAAATGAAACCTTGAATGAGAATGAGAAATTGCTGTATTGAGCCTTAAGTATCCTATGGAGGGGCAAAACCAAGATGACAGAGTAGAAGGATGAACCTGTGAAAGAGCTCCCCCATAGCCCATAAAATACCTGTAAAAATGACTCTAAATAAATTCGAGAGCAGCAGAAACCACAAAACAACAGAGTCCAGCCCAAGACAGCCTGGAAGGCTGACAGAAAAGATCTGTTGTACCGGGTATGGAGAGAAGTGCAGCCCATGGAGCACAGCCCAGCCTTGGCTGCATCGCACTAGAGGGAACAGGACTGAAGCAGGCCTCAGAGCATGGAATCCCCTTGCTCAAGCCAAAAAAGCCAAAGACAGCTTCAAAGGTCAGTGAGAAAGCTCTTTCACCTGGGAGAGAAGGGAATGCAGTCTGGCCCTGCCAGCAGTAGCCACTGCAGCAGCAGCATCCATTTTTGGAGTCTTCTGACTAAAGACTCTGGGGGAATTGAGCCACTGATCTGGGTCTCATCACTTAGTGGCTGCCCTGGGGTGAGGAGGAGCATTGGCAGTGGAGCTGGTGGAGGCCCTGGAGAGGGAACCCTACTTGCAGACTTTGGGCAGAAAAGTTTTTGGTTGCTCCCAGACAAGTGTGCAAGCCAGGAGAGGAGGAGACTCATTTCCCTTGACTGTGCCACCTTGGAGGAACTAAGAACTTACAGGTCCCTAGAGTATATCCTCCACTTGACAAAGGACTCAAAAGTCAAGTAACTGCTTGGGAAGATGTCCAAAAAACGGAAAAAAAATAAGACTATAGAAAGTTGCTTTCTTGGTGAACAGGTTGTTTCTTCCGTTGTTTCAGGTGAGGAAGGACAATGCATACCATTAGAAGAAGATATAAAAGTCAAGGCTTCTGCTGGCAAAACCTCCAAAATAAATATACAATGGTCTCAGGCCATGGAAGAGCTCAAAATGGATTTTGAAAAATCAAATAAGAGAGGTGGAGGAAAAATTGGGAAGAGAAATGAGAGTGATACAAGAAAATCATGAAAAGTGAGTCAACAACTTGCTAAAGGAGACTCAGAAAAATGCTAAAGAAAATAACACCCTTAAAAATATTTGACTAACTCAAATGGCAAAAGAGGTCCAAAAAGCCAATGAGGAGAAGAATGCTTTAAAAAGCAGAATTAGTCAAATTCAAAAGGAGGTTCACAAGCCCTTTGAAGAAAATAGTTCTTTAAAAATTTGAATGCAGCAGATGGAAGCTAGTGACTTTATGAGAAACCAAGAAATTGCAAAACAAAACCGAAAGAATGAAACAATTGAAGACAATGTGAAATATCTCATTGGAAAACAATTGACCTGGAAAACAGATCCAGGAGAGACAATTGAAAAATTATTGAACTACTTGAAAGCCAGGATCAAAAAAAGAGCCTCAACATCATCTTTCATGAAATTATCAAGGAAAACTGCCCTGATATTCTAGAACTACAGGGTAAAATAAATATTGAAAATATGCTATAGGAGAAGCTATTCTTACAGGCACATTTTGTTTTGTTTCTTAGCTGTCAAAGTTACACTGTGATCAAGATCTAAACGTGGCAGTTATATTTGTGTATTAAGAAACATATTATGGGGAAAACAACTGAAGGACATCTTGGGTACATTTGGGTGTTTGTAGAGCTGACTGGTTGAGTGAGTGTAAAAATACCAGAAGAATAGGTGAAGTGTATGTGTCGGTTTAAATAGAGGCAGCCCCAGAGTTTAGTCTATATATCGAAAACAATCTTCAAAAGGAAAGACAGCATAGTAGGCAGCGCCTTAGATTTACCATCAGAGGACCTTGGCTTGAACCCAAGTTCTGACTTTTGGTAAATCACTCTCAAGGCCTAACTTTTCCTCATCTCTAAAATGAAGGGGGTTAGATTTGATCTTGAAGTGTCCTTCAAAATTGATGATGCTGTAAAAATATATATGTGTATATGTTTGTTTATTATGAAGTTGATTTTATATTTCTTTTAAGTAATTTTTTTCTTTTTTCATTTTTATCATTATCAGTCTTCATCTTTGTCACTTACATTATCATTAGGTTGTTTAATACAGGATTATCCTTTACGCTTTGTATAAGTCATATATTTGGAGGCAGAAGAGTTTTGGCCACTATTTAGACTGGTAAGGCAGATGTTTAAATTTTAAAAAGCAACATATGTGTCACATGTACCAGTACCAATTTGACACACCTGTGAGATGTGACGTTGCATCTAGATAGCTCTTTTCTAAAAGTGTTCTCTTAACAGTGTCATGGATGCAGATAGTTAAGTCCCCTGGTGGTTTGGAAAATAATCTTCATTACAATACTTTTTTGAGATAAGGTCATTGTATGTGCCATCATATACTTAAACTATGAGTTGAATTTAGAATTAATCAGCCAGTAATAAGTAGCTACTATGTACTGGGCACATTCTGCTAGTCTCTGAATGCACAGATAAAGTAAATGAAGCTCCCTTCTTGGCAAGAAGCTTATGTTCTAATGGGAGAGATAGTAAGCACACATTAGAAACATATATAGAGTAAATATAAAGAGAATATATGCAATTAAGTACAAAGTAGTAAACCGCAAGATAACTTGAGAGGGAGGGGGCTAACTGTAGGGGAGCTCAAGCAAGGCTTTTGTGTAAAAGGTGGTACTTGACCTACAACTTGAAGGAAAAAAGAGATTTGTGAGGCAATAGTAATGACAAATTCCTTACCAGGCATGGGAGGTGCCTATTGCAAAGACATAAAGATACAAGATGAGTGTTTATATGTGAGAAACAGAGAGAAAGTCAATTTGGCTACATCACAGCATATGAGAGAGGGAGTAATATATAATGAGACTAGAAAGATAGTCTAGGGTAAGAGTGTGAGGGTTTTTAAAAGTTAAACAAAGGAGTTAATATTTCATTCAAAAGGCAAAAGGGAATTATTGCATTTTTCTGAGTAGGGGAGTGGTAGAGTCATATCTATGCGTAAGGAAAATCACTTTGGCAGCAGCGTGGAGGGTATATTTCACTGGAGAGACTTAAGCAGGAATATCAGTAGGAAGTCATGGCAGTATTCTAGGTAATGGCAGTATTCTAGGTAAGAAGTGATGAGGGCCTGAACTAAGATGGTAACTGAGTGAGTAAGATGGTAACTATGTGAGCAAGATTACAGAGGTAGAAACATCAAGATCTGGCTACTGATTGGATATGTAGTGTGAGGGACAGGGAGGGTTGAGGATCCTGCCATAGTTATGAACCTGGGAGACTGGAAAAATGGTGCTGCTTTCACTGGAAATAGTGCAGTTTGAAAAAGGGTGGGTTTTAGGGTAAAGATAATTAATTTCTCTCTTAGACATGTTGAATTTGAGATATCTTTGGGACATATAGTTTCAAATGTCCAATAGACAATTGGTAATGCAGAAATGAACTTTAGGAGAAACTGGCATAAAGTAGTGTCCTTTTCTATGGAGCAATTTGTTGTTGTGTTAAAGTTACCCTGGGGCATAGATCTGTTCAGAGTTCTGAGAGAAACACTAAGAGTTCTGAGACATGATTGCTTATTTTTTAGCACAATGAACCATAGTATTCTAGGATGATATGGACGTCAGAAATCTTCCATGATTATGAGACAAATGTAATTTATCTCATTATAGTCAGAAAATGGGGATTCTGCTACTAACTATAAGGTAAGGTAATTTCATTCATAGAGAAGACTTAGGAGGCTAAACTTTAAAAGGTGAGAGAAAGGTGAAAAGACAGATTTCAGAATTATATCAGTTAAGCTTAATGCTGGAAGTGATAGGTAATACAGTTGCTGTTGAATAGACCTGCTATGCAAAGGAACGACTTGGAAGCAAAGAATCAGGGGAGTCATCCAATGAATTGAATATTTTGGCTGAGACATCATGCCTAAGTGAGGTGTTAGTCAGGTATACTGCAGTTCATCAGTGGAAGAATTTTTACAACTTACTGAACAATTGCTCTTACTTTTAAAAAAATTTCCCAATAAGGAACTTTTACAGACAGTTTTTGATATAGAAAGAGGACATCAAAGTTTACAGTTCCACATTTGTGAGTTACCCTAAATATGACATTTCCTTACTCCTGTTCTTTTTAGCAGATTTCTGTAAGTATATGCACATTCTCCCCTTAGACATGGAGTGCATTAATGGGATAATATGACCAAGGTTTACATGTGTATTGTGAGGTTTTTAGTACTTATGCATCCACCTTAATATGTGGGTACCTGTTATATTATTCCTTTTACCTTATTGTTAACTAAATTATTATGTTTAAGATCTAAAAGTGTTATGATTTCTACACGGGAATGCACTGGTAAGGGCTCAAGTACTAGATTAGTGAGTAGGAATGTTTCCCTTCAGCAGCATCCTAACCTCTAGGATCCTAAAGAACTAGAGGGTCACCACATGGTGATCCAGACCTGCCATGGGAGGGCAGGTTCAAGTAAGCAAACCAGCCCATACAATGAGTAGGCGTCTCCATGCCCCTGTGAAAGGTGTGAGGCACTGCACACACCATATTTACATTGGGACTGGCTGCATCTGTGAAGCTCTGGCAGAGAGATTATAATTAAACCCATGGGAGTTGATGAGTTCACCAAAAGAGAGTGCAGAGAAAGGGAAGACTATGAAGACCTGGAACTTTGGAGGACAACCCCAGTTGGGAGTCCTGATATTTGATGATGAACTAGCAAAAGAAACTGAAAAGGAAGGATTTAGACAGATGAGAGGGGGAAACTAGGAGAGAGAATATTGTCCAGAAAGGAGGTAATATCTAAAGAGAGTATTGTCACAAAAACCCAGAAAGGGTAGAGTATCTAGGAAGAAAGGATGGTACAAAATTCATTTTTGTTATTTCTACCCAGTGCTCTTAGCTTTATTCTCTGGGACCAAGCACAAGCTTTATTCCTCTTAGACTTAGTTGTTTTCAGTCATGTTCAACCCTATGTGACCTTTTGTGGTTTTCTTGGCAATGATTCTGGAGTAGTTTGCCATTTCCTTTTCCAGCTCATTTTACAGATGAGGAAATTGAGGCAAACAGGTTAAGTGACTTGACCAGGGACATATGCTAGTAAGTATCTGAGGCCAGTTTGGACTCAGGCCTCCCTGACTCCAGGCGTAGCACTCTATCTACTTCTTCATTTCACTGCTCTTTCAAAAAATTAAATACCACTATCATACCCTTCCCCTCCAAAACTGTCTCTTTTCCAGCTTAAATATCCCTAGATCTTTAAACTGATATAATATACATCTGTATATATAACATACATATGTATGTGTTCATACGTATCAGTTGAGCATATATCAGATTACAAAAATATATATGTATATAAAATATTATATCAGTAGAGCATGATTTCTAGTCCTCTTAACATTCTTATCACAGTACCTGGCACATAATAGCTACCTATTAATAAATGTTGATTGATTGATCACTCTCCTTTAGATGAGTTTGGTTTATAGTATCTGTATTCTCTTCATCATTGACATTGCCAATACCTAAGTTCAAGCCCTTATCACATTTTGCTGAGACTATTACAGTGGTCTACTTATTAATAGTATCTGTCTCCAGTCTTCCACCACTCAAAACACACACACACAGACACACACACACACACCCCTACGTATTTGCGTATGTGTTGTGGCATCCTATGTGACGGATTAATCTTAATCATAATACTCCCTTTCTTAAAAGCCTTCACAATGTAAAGAGCAGGTTTCTTAGTTTGCTGTTAGCCATCTAGACCCAATTTTTCTATATCTCCCACTGCTCATCTACATGAAATCTGTCCAGTCTATCAAAACCTATCCTTTTTGTCATTCCCTAAACAAATCCTTCTACATCCTTATAATACAGACTCAAATGGCCTGTTCTTTTTTTCTAAATGTTTTTTTAAATTATTTTTAGTTTTCAACATTCACTTTTTCAAGATTTTGAATTCCAAATCTCACCCCCATCCCCACCAAGACAGCATGCAATGTAATATAGGCTATACAAGTATAATCATATTAAACATATTTCCATATTGGTCATGTTGTGAAAGAAGAATCAGAAGAAAAAGAAAAAACCCTAAGAAAGAAAAAAAGAGAGAATGCTTCTATTTGTATTTAGACTCCATAGGTGTTTCTCTGGTTGTGGGTTGCATTTTCCATCATGAGTCTTTTGGAGTTGTCTTAGATCACCGTATTGCTGAGAAGAGTTAAGTCTTTAAAATTTGATTGTCTCACAATGTTGCTGTTACTGTGTACAATATTCTTCTCGTTCTGCTTCCTTTCCTCAGCATCAGTTCATGTAAGTTTTTCAGGTTTTTCTGAAGTATGTCTGCTCCTCATTTCTTATAGAACAATACTATTCCATTACATTCCTGTACCACAACTTGTTAAGTCCTTCCTCAGCTGATGGGCATCCCCTCAATTTCCAATTCTTGGCCATCATAAAAAACTATAAATAGTTTGGTATATGTGGGTTCTTTCCCCTTTTTATGATCTCTTTGTTAGTGCTGTTGCTAGATCAAAGGGTTTGAACAGTTTTATAGCAAATGGCAACTTGTTAGTGAAGACTTTCTTAATCTCCACAACCAGATACAATCTTTCCCTCCTCTTGACTCCTACTTTATAAGATTTAGTTGTGCTACTCATATGGCTATCTTGTTAATATCTATTTTGTGTACAAGTTCACTTGATTACAAGTTCCTTCAAGTCAGAGACTGTCTTAAAAATCTTTGTTTCATGATGTGGGTGCCCAGCATCATGTCTTACACATCGTAGGCCACTCAATGATTACTTGTTGGATGAGTTAAGGAATAAATTTGTAGTATATTTGGGGCCAAATCATGTAGGATCTTATATGGTAGGCAGAAATATTTAGATATGATGCATTAGACAATAGGGGAGTCACTGATGGTTTTAAGGCAGAGGGGTAAAAGCAGGAAGAGGAGTCTGGTGACAACTTTTCAAAATTCTTCTTTATGAGACATGCATTAGAATGACTTTTGGTTAGCAGCCAGCCTTTTACAGAATGGATATAGCAGGTTAACCTTCTTAAGTCCTACTTTTAATTTTAGGATCATAGCTACATAACTGAAAGGGTAATCTCAGAAGTCATCTAATATAACTCCCTCTTTCTACAGATAGAGAACCTAAGACATTAAATGACTTACCGAAGGACCCACAGCTAGGAAAATGAAAGAGTCAGAATCTGAACCCACATGCTCTGACTCCAAAGCTAATGCTTTCCCCACGACATCATGTTTTGAAAATTGATGTTAGGTATTTGCATTTGTAGGTAGAGTACTGATCAAACATAATACTGGTTTTATTTATTTGGTTCCTGGGGAAAGCATATCCCTTTCAATCATTTTATGTACTTTTCTTTCTTTGTACTTATTATGAGATAATATGAGATAAAAATTCATGGTAGCATTAGGTATTGTAGCAAAAGTAGGGTTTAAATTCTAAATTGAAAACAATCAATGCAAATTGATAGTAGTTATTGTGACCAATTTTTGAAAGAATTCTTTTGCCATAAGAAAACTCCTTTCACTTATGTTCATACAGACCACTTTATTTAAATAGTGTAACTCCTCCTAACATAACTTGTATTTTTGTGGAGTTAGTGTTTTGTGTCTGCACCACCCAACCTGTATTTCCTGGTTAAAGTTTATCTACTTGTCATGGGGCTTACACTGCTTTGTTCTTGATCTCAACAGTTAAGAGCTCATTCATTTACTTCTCTGTTGTGTTTTTTATTTCTCCAGGGATATGAAGCACTGATTATAAAGGACTTCCTCAAATACTCACTTTGCACTTTTGACCAGGTATCATGGACACCAAGGAAGAGAAGAAGGAACGGAGACAAGGCTATTTTGCTCGGTAAGCATGTGTTGTTCTACACAATTATTTCATTGATTGAAAAAAACTGGTTGAGTGTACTTTGTCCTCCACAATTACTGGGTCTGTCATGTTTCAAAACTGTAATCAGCACAGCAGGTAACGCACTAGGAGGAGTTAAATAAATTTTCTTCAGCATTTTTCTCACTTGCATTTGATTTGTCTCCTGTTCTTTCTTGCCTTTGTCAGATTTTCCAGGCCTATTATCATTGTTACTTAGAGAGTGCAGCTGTCATTGTGAATTGAACTGCAAATTGCTTTTGAATCCCACAGTTAGCAACCTACCATGAATTTTAAGTTTTAAGTGCCTAGCTCCTGCTGCTCTGTAGTTTTACTCAGTTAAGCTGAAACTACAGTACTGAAAATGTGTGACCTAGTGACTGACTGCTGCTTGTCAGCTCCAAGGGGTCTGTTATGAACATTTTCATAGGTAGATAGAATGACAACTTCTAATCTACACTTGTTGGGTATATACAGTTCAGCAGGCATTTACTAAACACATTTTACATGCAAGGTATTGTGTGCTAGGTGCTGTATGTACAGAGATAGAATGGAATATGGTTGCTAATGTTATCTGCATTACTAGCTTGAAATTATGATTTATAGACATAAAATGTATTTTGACAGTTTTTTTTAATTGTATTATCATTATAGAAAACATCTGGGAATCACTTATGAGGCTAAATGTTTTCAGAACACTGCCTGAGAACATAGAACACAAATGCATATTACTATATTTTCAGATGAAATTTGAGAGTAGGTTACATTTTAATGTTTTGAAAAAGTACCACATATCCTCTCTTCCATATGCTTTTTTTCAGATCTAGACATAAGAGCTTGTCAAATTCTGCCCAATTTAAACAGAATACAATTTCATTGGAAAATAAAAATGAAAATAGAGGTTCCTTTTTCAGTTTTTTGTCAGAAATTGGTAAACTATAGTTTATAAAAATAGAAGGAAAAAATTGCAGTTTGGAATAAAAAACCTTTAGTGCAGATTATAGAGAAATGAAGTTGATCTCTTAAAAAAGGGATTTTTCTTTTAAGATATAGTCAGGCTTCAGAGATGAAAATAGCATTGGATGGAATAAATAAAATGGTTCATAACAATAGACATATTGTACCAGAGGGTCATAATACCTTCTCATTCTGCAGGTAAAAGTAATGAAAGACAAAGTGAGACTGAGAGACATGAACCTTGTGTCAAAGTTAAATTTATATGTAAATATATATTATATATATTTATATGTATGTGTACGTTTATATACATATATATTATGAAATGCAGAGCACAGAGATTTTTAAAAATTGGTTTAAGGGTATCCTCTTTATTTCATTTTTAACTTAACTATCCTTTAAATCAGAAGTGAAATGATGGATGATAATTAAATTTCTCAAGTTATAGTAGTATGCATCTCTAAAACACTCAATTGAGTAAACTTCCTTACTAGGAGAGTATACCAGTAGCTTTTATCCTGGCCCTTTTCTATTTCCTCTCTACCTGATTCCTAGGGTTCAAGTGTCTCTATAAAGACATTCCCAAATACAGATAGAAAGTGCTGTTCTGTCTTCTGCACCCCAAACCCACATTACCAATAACCTGAGGGAAATCTCCTCACTGTTAGACCCAACATGTCCAAAACAGAACTCATTTTTCCTAAGAATTTACCTACTTCTTTTTGTGAGTACTTTTATCATCCTAGTCATCCAAGTTAGCAACCTAGAATTATTTTTGACTTTTCCCTTTCCCACACCCACCATAATCAATCATTTGCCAAGTTATAGCAATTCTACCTTGATAACACTTCTTGTATGCCTTTATATCTTTCTATGTACATAGCCACTATCCTACTTCAGCCCTCATTACTTCTCACCTAGTTTGTTGTAATAGTTTTCCAAATGGTCTCCCTGCTTAGTATCTCTGCTGTTTTTGATTCATTCTCATATAGCTGCCAAAATAATCTTCTTAAAGCACAGCCTTTACTGTCAATTCATCAGTCACAAACCTTTAATAGTTTCCTATTGCCTCAAGGGTAAAATACAAGTTCCTCAGACTAGGATTTAAGTCACTGTCTAACTCTAGCCTAACTTTTCAATCTAATATCATACTATTTCCTCCCCAGCCAGACCAGAGTGTTAGCTATTCTCTAACAAGAAACTCAAACTAACCTGTTAGCTAATTTGCTTTTGTACATTTCTGTAGGCCCATTCTGCAAGTCTGGAATATATTTCCCTACTCACTCCTCCCTCTCAAAATCATTGTCTGTCTTAAAGACTCAGCCCTGTAGCCACTTTCTCCATGAACTAACCTTTCCCCTTGTTAGTGTTTGATCATTATTCAAATTACCATGTATTGTGTTTACATGGGTTATAAACATGTTATGTCTATCACCACCCTGAATGCAATGGTGACTCCTGTTAAGGAAAAAGTCAGACTCATATTTATCTGTGTTTTCCCAAGGCCTAGCCTATACCTTGCCTTTGTCTGGTAGTGAATAAATGCTTTTTGAGATGAATTGAATACCATTCCTATGAACTTGATTTGACTTCTGAACAACTCATACTATACTAAGCATAGGAGGAAAATAGTAAAAAAAAAAAAAAAAATGGGGGAACAGAGTTGTCGAATTTTGCCAATCTGCCTTTCATTTAAAAAATAGCAATACAGATATCTCCCTGCTGGTGGTCCTAGGACATGAGAATAAAAACAAAAATATTCCTGATTAAGCTGTGAAAACAGTAAGTCAAAGGTATAATAAGATGATCTCAGAAAATGGGAAATCGATAACTTGACTACCATTGTGAAGTAAATCAGAAAAAGAAAGGAGGGGGAGTAAGAAGCATGAAAACCAGTTAAGAAGACAGCTTCAAGGTTGAAATACTTTCTGATAAATAAACTGAAATTAGCTGAAAGGGTAACTGTCAGCACACAACCAGCCTACTGGAAAGCTGCTCTCTGAAAGCAGAGACCAGAAAGCATTCTTTAGAATTGGCTGCCTGAGTGCTAGAATGCAAAGTCAGGCCAAAGAGTAAGACCTACCTAATACAAGCAATTATAATTTTCCCTTAGAATTGTAAATTATAGACCTTCCTTCTTAAAACTAAGTTAGTATTAAAACCAAATCAACCTCTAACATCTGGCCAGATGCACTGTCTATCCCCACAATCTTGATCTGAAACCACTGTAGGGATTTTTGTTTGTCTTGGTAATCTATAGACTTTCCCATTCTATGAAATGAAACCTTGAAGGTTACTTTTGATACCTCTGTAACCTTTCTACTCACTTCCCCAAGTAACCACTGGTTTTTGTTGTTATGCAAGCTAGTGTGGCATGTAGTTTAGTCAACATTGTATGACTGTGTATGGTAAATACTTTGTCTTTTTTGCTTCTCCTTTGCACCAACTTCAGTATCTAAAATTAAGCCCCTAAAGAAGTTTATTAACAATATTTTATTTAAATTTACTAGTAGGAGCAGCCTTGTTCATCCTTCACGCTGGTTTAGAAATAGTTCTCAATGTAGCAGAGAGAGGATTGTCATAGATAATTTGTATCTGTCCCTTGTCCTGCTCTAATACTTTGTCACATGCAGTTTACCCAAATCATGTCACTTAATGTTCAACATCCTCAGAAAACTAGGTAACTAGGTGATATAGTAGAGTACTGGGCTTGGAGTCCGGAAGACCTGAGTTCATGTCTTGCCTAAGACATTGTATGTGTGACCTTGGGCAAGTCTTTTTTTTTGTAGAACTTTTTTTTTTAATTTAATTTTTCATTTTTAATGCAGTTCATATTGCATAAAACAATTCCACATTTTGGTCAGTTGATACTTTTTTTTTTAAATGTTTACAATATAGACCACAAAAAAATTGTTTTTTTAGACATTAACCGAGACACAAATAATAACTCTGTATGCTAACTTCACAAGCCCTTGACCTAATTGTCTCCACAGTATTACTAAGAGTTAAAGGACCCTAACTTATTGTTGTTGGTCTAAAGTCCTAAGCCTAATAGCTTAATTTTAGACTTAACCTCAGATGTTCCCCTACCAACAATCTATGATTTATTAAATCTGGTATTAGGCTTACAAACCTTTTGACTATAGGAAATTGCCACTAAGAGTAGGGACTTGGGCAAGTCTTTTAGCCTTTCTTTGCGTCAATGTTCTCAATTGCAAAATGGGGATAATAATGGACCCTACTCCTCAGAGTTGTTGTAAGGAACAAGTAAGATATTTGTAAAGCACTTAGCACAGTGCATGACCCATAATAGGTGCTACATAAATGCTAGCTGCTATCATTTTTATTATTTTTTGATGTACTTGTTTCTTATTACAAATTGAACTCATTGGTTGAATTATTACAAAACTATGGTTCTATTCTCCTGATAGTCTCTGATTCTACTACAGGAATAGGACTAGGTCTCTGATTTTACTAGTATAGGGAAATCTCAGGTGAGAGAATTCCCTCTTTCCATGCAAGTCATCATCACCCCTGTGAATCAGAGTCTTAGAGAGCTGCCTAGAACTAGACCCTAGAGAGATAAAAGAAAGATGAAAAGGTCCATTATATACAAAAATATTTATAGCAGCTCTTTTTTTTTTTTTTTTTTTTTTGCAAAAAACTGGAAACTAATGGGGTTTCCATCAGTTGGGGAGTGGCAAAACAAATCATATCATATGAGTCCAGAGGAGTATTATTGAGCCATAAGAAATAACCAAAAGGACAATTCAAAAAAAGTATTGATCATTGAGAACTGAGCCAATCTGGATACAGAATGAAGTGGGCAGAACCAGGGGAACAACTTCTACAACAACAACAACCTTGTAAAGAAAAAGAACTTTGAAAGACAGAAAACTGATCAACACAATGAACAACCATGACTCCAGAGGATCAGTGAAAAAGTCCACCTCTTGACAGAGAAGTGCTAAGTTCAAGATGTAGAATAAGATGTATATTTTTGGATGTGGCTAGCGTGGGAATTTGTTTTGCTTTGCTATGCATATTTGTTATGTATTTCAATTTTTTTTAAAGTTTGTATGAGAAATGGAAGGGAAAGGAAAGGCAGAGACAGGTACCCCCCAAAAAAGCATGGAGAAGGAGAGAAAAAAAAGATAGTGGAAACAGAAAAGAATAGGACACAAGCTAGAAAGAGTTCCAGATAACCAGAATTTTGAAAATTATGTGTTAAATGTATTACATATTTTAACAGATGCAAACGGTAAAGAGACTCAAACTTTCATTTCTTTTCATTACATATGTGCCTAAAAATGTTCCTTTTATTTGTTGTTTGTTTAATTTAGAAAAAAAATTAAGGGAAAGATGCTAGGTAGGGCACTAAGAGGTTAAGTGATTTACCCAGAGTTACACAACTGAATGTGTGAGAGGCAGGACTTGAAAACAGGTCTCCCTAATTTTGAGGCCAATTCTCTATCCACTTTACCATGCCACCTCTCATGATCATACTGTGCTTCATTCATATTTTTTGGTTAAATGTTCATTTGTCGGCTAGTTTGGCAATGTAGCTACCACAGATAACATGGTTTTTACTGGAAAATGCTTTTAGAATTTTGAACCACTGACTTAACATAGAAACTTTTGGAACACAAACCATTTGTAATCCAGTAACTTCTTGTACTTTCATGATTACTGGCTCATTTAACTCAGCAGACATTCATGGGCTTCCATCAATGTTCAAACAAGGGTTACAGAGCATGGGTGGTCAGATTCTTTGTTTAAATCTTAGTCTCCGCCCTCCACTGTTCTCTAAAAGAAAGTCTTTGTAGTAGAGCAGAAGACTTGTAGAAAATAACTTGGCGTTGCAAAGTATCAACTTGTTTTAAAAACTTGGAAAGACAATGACCAGGTTAGGCTCATGAATCTGGAACTGAAAGGAACCTCAGAAATCATCTAGTCCACTCTCTTAATTTTCACCTAAAAAGAAACTAAGGCCCAAAGAATCAAAATCCTTTTGACAATGTCATAGAGATAACAGATATCCAAGGTGGAATTTGAATGAGGTTCCTCAGTGCTCTTTCCTTTGTATTATGCTGCCTCCTTCCTTACTGATCAGTGATATTAGTAAAGAAGATACCAGTGGTTCTCATGGACATGTCTATTTCTTGATCTGGGGAGATCTCTGTGTAGAAGACAGAATCTCATTATTTTCTATAACTCTTTCCTCATCACGCTTGTGCTCTGATAATGAATGTAAAAGATAGTGACTGGGATGATGTTGTGTGAACATTTCATCTGTCCATTCCCAAGAAGGGATGGAGAGGATCACAGAAGATAAAATTAAAGTTTTTTGCACAAACAAAACCAACGCAGCTAAAAGAGAAAACGAATAGGGGGAAAATCTTTATAGCAAGTTTTGCTGATAAAGGCCTCCTATCCAAGTTATTTAAGGAAGTCATTCAAATTTATTTGAACAAGATCCTTTACTTAATAAATAAATGGTCAGAGAAGATGAAGCTTCAAAGGAATAAATTCAAGCTATCAATAACCTTATGAAAAAATGCTTTAAAAACTAATAATTAGATAAATAAAAATTAAAATTACTCTGAAATTCTACCTCATACTCATCAGATTGGAAAATATGACCAAAAATGGAAAAGGACAGTTGAAGAGGCTTTGGGAAATCATACAAATGAGTGCTTTGTTTCAGCTGTGAATTGATCCAGTCATTCTAGAAAGCAATTTTGAACTATGCCCCAAAAGTCACTGAACCATTCATGCCATTTAACCCAGTGATACCACCACTAGACATATACCCTCAAGATATCAGAAAAAAGGAAAAGGACCCATATGTTCAAAAATATTTATAGCAACTTTAAACAAAATTATAGCAAAGAACTAGAAACTAAAAAGGTACCTCTCATTTGGGGAATAGCTAAACCAGTTATGGTATATAAATGTTATGAGATGTTGTTGTCCAAAAGAAATGACAAAACAGAGAGTTTGAAACAGAGAGTTTCAAAGAAATCAGAGACAACTTACATGAACTGATGCAGAGTGAAGTAGACAGAACCATGGGAACAATTTATACAATAACAACAGATTATAAAAAAAAATAACTTTGAAAGACTTCAGAACTCTAATCAGTGCAATGACCAAGCTCTAGGAACAGTCAAGAGGCCAGTTACCCACCTTCTTACAGAGAGATGTTGAACTCAACTTCTAGAACAAAACATGAACTTTTGGACATGACTAACGTGGGAAATAGTTTTGCTTAATCATGCATATTTTTATAAGGATTTTTTTTCTTTTTTCTTTTCCTTTTTCATTTGGAAGGAATATTGGAGAGAAGGAAGGTTGAGATAGGGTTTCCCTCCCCTCCAAAAGAGAAGAGAAGAGAAGGAAGACCCAAAGGAATCACGGGAAAGCAAATCAACTTTGAAAGTTACATATAGCATTTATTATATACTTAAAATGAAAAATAGACTACATTATGTGGCTTCAATCTTCTCTTATATAATGTATATGGAAATGTTCCTTTTGTTTGGTGTTTGTTAAGGAAAAAGTAAAATTAAATATTTATATATATATATATATATATATGTATATGTATATATATTTGTCCTTCATAAGGTTAAAAAGTGGATCTTTTCCCAGTAGCTAATGCAACACCTCAGAAGACTATTTAGTGGGCTGAGGTTTTTACCTGTTTAATGCTATTGCCTCTAGTATGAAATATAAACTCCTCTGTTTTTAAAGCCCTTTATAACCTAGCCCGAAGCTATCCTTCCAGTCTCATTCTGCACTTGGTGATCCAGACAGACTGGCTTTCCTCTCTGTTTCTCATACATGACACTCCATCTCCTATCTCTGTGCCTTTGCATTAACCATCTGAAATTCTTGGAATGTTCTCTTCCTTACCACTACCTCAGAATCCTGTTTCTCCTGTATGATGAAATTTAAGCACTATCTTCTGCCTTAAGCTTTTCCTGACCCCTACTTATCCCAATGTTAGTGTCTCCTTCCCAAACTGCTGTGTTTATATGTAACTTCTTTGTGTTTATTCACTCTATATTTATGTTGTATATTTACCCATGTGCTTATTATCTCTTCTGTTAGAATATAAGACCTTTTGTGATCAGGGATTGTTTCATTTTTTGTACTTGTATCCCTAGCTCCTAGGACGGAGACTGACACAAGAGTGTTGCTTAATAAATGCAAGTTGATTTATTGATTACCTAATTTCAAATCTATCTGATGTGATTTTTAGGTACTATAAGGACTTGTATCACCAAACCATAACCATTCCATTTTTCCTAAGTTGTTAAGACTTGTCAGCCGTTTTTCCATTAATCAATTTGTCTAATCTGTTTTAAAAATTGAAGAGAAGCAAAGTGGCACTCTAATTTAACCCAGTGACTATATATATAGTTTGGTGTTAATGAGACTCTTATTATCATTCATCATAACTCAGTTATTTTCGGAAAACCTTAATCACTTAGTAGATACAAAGTACATACTAAGTATTGAGTGTCATGGTAGAACCAAATGCGTATTTCTCTGCTTAGTTCCTGATTCTGGTTCCTGAATCTTGTCATCATATTCCCATTCTGTGTCAGATGCTATGCTAGGCACTCTGGATATAAATACAAAGAATGAGACACTTCTTATTCTTAAAGAACTTATCCCTGACCTTCCTCTTCTCTTTTCCCTTTGGCTAACTACTGAAGACTGAGAACTGAGACAACTCAGATATTTTATCTGTATGGGCTTTTTTACTGTAGTCCCCAGTGTTGCCACTGTGAGGGCTGGCTCTGGAGCCAAAGCTCCCTCTTCTTACTTCAGCTACTACACACGTAGGGCTCAATTGCCTCTGAATCAGTCCTGATGCACACTCATCCCCAAGACTCCCTTCCCCATCCCCTATACTTCTGCAAAGCGAGGTTCAGCATGCAATTATCCTTGAGAGTAGGGGCTGGCTTTTGCCTTTTTTTGTATTACCAGCACTTAGCAGAGTACCTGGCTCATAGTAGGAACTTGTTATTGTTGTTGTTATCAATAATAAATGATAATTACATTTATTAAGTGCTTGATAATTTGCAGAACAGTTTACATATGTTATCTTGTTTGTGAGGTGGGTGTTATTATTTTCCCCATTTTACAAATGATGAAATTGAGTCTAAGATAAGTGAAGTGACTTACCTAGGGTCACACAGTAAGTGTCTAAGGCTGGATTTGAACTTAGGTCTTTCTGACTCCTAGTCTCATACTCTACAGAACCACTACCAACTTTTGATTTGACTTGATTTATGCTCCTGCTGTACTGGGATGTGCATTGGCCATTGCCTGTTCATGTATACCATAAATCTAATCATCTGAGATGCCCAAAAGGTGAATACATACTTAAATTTGGCAGCTTGTCTGTAATTAATCACATTCAATTAGAGTGGCCTGGCAACTTGCAGTTTATACTAACTACCTCTTCAAAGATCATACTAAAATAATACACAGTGCACGTACTCCATATACTCATGCTAACTAAGCTTTCAGCATTCTCTCAGTGAGGACCAGTTTAATCACATCCACTTCTAACCCTAACCCTAACCCAATTCTCTTAGGTAAGGGAGGAAAAGAGGAGAAGAAAGAATTGTTCATTCCTTGAAAAGGTTCCTGACACCCCACTTTCTGTCAGCCCATAGCTACTAAACCTTCAGATCTATCATTAAGGGAGACATAAAGATGAAATGATACAGTTCCTGCACTCAAAGAATTTATTTAATAGAAATTTTCTACTCTAATGATATCACAAATATGTGATTTCAAAAATTTATTTCCTTCACCCATACAGATTTTAACTTCTTCATGCCTTCTCATCGTTTGTAATCCTTATCTGTTTTTTTTTTCAGTATATTGTCGACAAAAGATTTAACCCCTGGAATAAAAGCCATACTCAGCATTTTCTTCTTCTTCTTTAATTATATCTGTGGTTCCAGGTCTGTCCATCAGTTTTTAGTCTTACTTCTTCACACATGATTAACCCTACCTCCTGTCAAATCATACATATCCTCTGTTTTCTTTTATACCACTTCTCATACACAGTGGTCATTTGTTAATATTCTCCAATATCCTCCCACCATAAATCTCCCTTGATTACTTTTGTAATTTTTATTGTCCTTGGATCATGGTATCCTATAATTACAATCTATTTAGCACTAATGTGAAAATATTAGTGTTAAAAAGATATACTTTTACCACAACAAGCAGTTTGGGAAGCACTGATTATTTTCACAAAAGCAATCCAGCTTTGTATTGGCCCAACTCCCTGTCTTCTTCAGTGCAGTATCCAGGATAGATAGATACCAAGCGTCCTAAAAGACTTAGTGTCATTTTAAGGTATTAAAGCTTAAAGACTTTTGGGACACCCTGTATTTTGATGGACTAATCAAAGGGATTATTTTTCTCTCTGTATACCATAGTTTGGGTAATAAACATTCTTCATCATCATACTTTCAGTGAAAATGTTTAGTCCATTTTTTTATATTATTGTAGATTTCACTCGGGAAACTTTATAATGTTCTAAGGCTCAATGAAATTAGTATAATATCATCCATGAATAGGAGCACTTGGAGAAGCTTGCTATCAATAGAGAATTGTTCTCTTGTTTGAATTCTATGCTGGACATCATACATTACACTAAGGAACATTTTATACTTGCTAAATGACAATACTGAGTGAAAAATTGAAAAATATATTTCCTTAGCCATATATGCCAGAATTATATAATTTTAACCCATGTGAAAACTCCTGTTCAAAAAGAGCCTTCAAAGTTTTATTAGGTTCAAATAAATGAACAGCTGCAAAAGCATTTAAGTGCTTACAGTTTGTTAGGCACAGTGCTATACAATGGGCATATTAATACAGAAGAGTAAGACAGTGTCTGCCTTGCACCCCAATGAGGGGAAACTACACATAGATTTGGAAAGAGGGTTGTCAGAAAGAAGGCAACAGGGTTTGGTGATGGTTGGGAAGTACATGGTTGCCTGGGCCCCTGGCAAGATAAGACAGAGTTTCGCCTTTTGGAACCCAGGGTCCCAAGGGTGGAGTTCAGCTTCTGGCAGAACGAGGATGAAGAGGATGTCCAGAGTGTATAGGCAGTATGATGTAGAAATGCTTTTTCTGAAATCAGTAAAATGGCAGGATCCTTTACTCCTCTCAAGCAGCTGATTTAGGAAGTCATCGGTGAACATGTGCATTTTCTATTCTCATGTTTTCATTAAGGATACTTTTGATTAGTACGAAGACTATTCTCCAAAAGATTTTATGCAGATAAGAAATCAAACATTTGTATCATTAGTTTCCGTTATCTTTATTCTTTTGGAATCTTTCCCTCTCCAAGAGACCTTAAGTATTGCTTTCTGAGTACTTTTAAATTTGCATTTTAGCCTGCATATTATTTCTTTTTATTTTAGCTATCATTTGTATTATTATATAGTTTTAACTAAAACTTTTGAGATACCCAATATAAAAGAAAATATAATCAGTGGAAAAGCTGTAAATATACAACACTCTCATTTTTGTGTCTAAAAGTCCTGTTAGTTCTCCTGACCATACAAAGCCTCATTGATACAGATATGGTTCCTTGAAACAGCTTTGCATTTAGTGGACTATTAATAAGTAGTTATTAAATTGCATTGAGTATTATAAACGCTTTTAAAGATACTTTTGTTTTAAATAAATTAAAATTAAAAACTAAGATTGAAGCGAAATCTCAGTATATAAAATTCTGGACTTGGAATCAGGAAGATCTGAATTTGAATTCTATCTCTGGCATTTAAAAAATGTGTGACAATGAGCAAGTCAGTTAAAGTAGAGATAACTCTTTACCATCAATGTCCCCTTGAATGAAAGGTCCTTGACATATTAAAATAAATGAGATTAATCAGTTGTCTGGCTTATATTGTTACCTTCACTGATTAAACAGAGTGACCTTAGAACATGATACTGAATATACCACCAGAATATGATAAAGTGGAAAAAAATTCTGTGAACATTTGATAACAAAAAAGAATTTAATGAAAAACGATTTTTGACAATGAACCTTACCTCTGGTCTACCCAAAATATTATGAAATTCCGTTTTTCTTGGAAATGTTCCCATTCATCAGAACTGCCTGAAAATCCTTATAATAGCATTTGTAAAGTGGGAGTATAAACATTTTCTTTCAGTCTTAAATTTTCTCAGTACTAACTTTTGCAGTACTTAGACCATGTGATTAGCAAACAAAAGTAAACTACCTCTGTTCTAAAGCTATTTCCCATGGAAAAACTGTTGGCATCTTTTTAGAAAATTATTACTGTTTGCCAGTTAGAATGATGAGACTCTTGCATGAACTCTTAATTTTGTTTACTGCTCATGTTTCCCATTGGGTTGATTGAATTAGAAGCAGGCAGTTCACAAGGAAACTGTTTACACAGAGCGTGTAATTCATTGTCAGGCAAAATCTCCAAGGTCAAGTTTGGATACAGTCTATGTTTCCAGGAAATTGTTAACTTTTTCAGAAGACAAGAGCAGGGGAAAGGGAGCATAAATATTTAGCTGTTAACACTTTCATGTCTTGATATCCTGCTTTACTTGTTAAGAATGATTTTGGAAAAAATTTGACATGATGCTACTTTAGATGGAGGTAAATAGTGCAAGTTAGATTGTAAGGCTATTTCAGTTTGAAAATATTGCTCCTGAATTTGTTTTATTCAAAACACCTTAACCCATTTCTCTAAGAACAATTTTATAGATCCTATTATTGCAAGTATCACATCCAAGGGTTCAGTGCTACTTACCACAGTGATTTTTAACCTGACTCCATGGACCCACAATCGGTCTTTGTATTGATTTCAGGGGACCTGTGAACCTAGACAGAAAAAAAATTACATCTTTATTTCAATGTAATTGGTTTTCTTTATAATCCTATGTATTTTTATGCACATAAAAAGTATTCTGCTAGACTGCCAAAAGGGGTCATCAGACATACACACACACACACACAGACACACACACACACACACACACACATTAAGAATCCCTGTTCTAGTTGCTATAAAATCAACTTCCCAAAATAAATAATCAGTACATCTTTCTATGATCTAAAGCTCTAAAGATTTATCTCTGTACTGGGCAGCATCTTGCTGAAAGACCCCACAAATTCTTGACAAAAGAATGTGAACTAGCTAATACTCTTATCTTCTACCACCTGCAGGATACTACCCAGCACAATGCAATCCCATTCCCCACCTTGGCTTTTTCTCTCCCTTCCAATTTTATAAAAAGAGACTAAGTTCATGGAATTTTAGAGTAGTCAGGGACCACCTTTAAGAACAAATGCTCCTGAATTCTAGCATACCTTTCCAATACTAATAAAATATTTCCTCCTAAAAGAAAGAAAAACTTGCATAAAAGATAATTTAAAAAAAGTTAAAGCCAGTATGCTCATCACTTTTATTTAAACTAGAGAACATATCAGCTGAATTGGTATGAATATTAACTCTATTACTTATTATGTAGGTGGTTTTAAATGAGTCATTTAACCTCTCTAAGCCCAAGTTCCTTCATCTGTAAGTGAAAGAGTTTGAATTGGATCAGAAGTTCGTATCTTGAACTATTTTGGCATTCTGGTAAAGCCTAAACCTCTTTTCAGAATTCTATTTTTAAGTGCACAAAATAAAACTAGCAACTTCCCCACAGATGAAAGGTTCTACATAGTGTTGCAGAGGAAATCAATTATATTGAAATATAGTTATCAAAATGTAAAAAAAAGCAAATTCACAAGACCCCAAGTTAAAAACTCTTAGACCAGATGATTTCTAAAGGCCTCTTCAGTTTTAAATTGTGTGATCCCATTACTCATTTCTTCCATACTTGGACCAAAGCCTTGAGATAATTTTTGTCAAGTGCATTTCTAAGCCTTTGCTAGTTATCCATGGTTCAAAATCTCCAATAACTTGAAAAAAGTAAACTCTGGGCCAAGAAATGCTTTTATTTCACAATAACAAGAAACTCATTATTTACTTCCGTTTAGATGACATTGATTTCATTGGGAAAAAATGTACCTCCTTTTCCCTCCAAACCCACCAGAAAAATAAAAGTGAAAATTCTTATAGAAAGAGTGGGCACTCTCCCCATATCTAACATAGGCTTTTTCATGCCTTCTTCCATTGGTTGCCTATCTAGTGCAGTGCCTGAGATAATTCAGTAAATATTTAGCATGAGTCCCCACCAAGACAGTGTCATGACAGATTTGATAACAAATGAAGAATTACATATTTGATTGGAAAGAAAAGGCACCAGCAGAGGTGGCTTTGACCTAGAGGGTCTACTTTTGCTAGAAAGAATATCCTGTATTTTGAAGAACTTGCTACCCATTTGATTTGCTTTGGTTTCAGATAAAGATAGCTAAATAAAGCATTTTATTCTAAATTAAGATGTAAAACTATCTTTCTTCCTTATGTTACTCTTTTTCCATTTAACTCTTATTTTTTTCCCTCTCTTCTATTATGTTGAGTCATTCTTTTTGACTTTATTACTCATTTTTTTTCTCAAGAAATATGATTCTTCAATCTGCATTGAGGGAAGGAAAAAATATTTCAGTGTTAGTCATCAAATGATAATGGCCCTCTTTGCCATCATGAAAGAGACTTCCTATTTTATTAATGGAGCCTGAGTATTGGGAGGAAGCTTTGTCAAAATGTACCATTAAAAATTTCTCTCTCTTGGGAAAAGTGGATGTGAAATTATACCCAGCTTGAGTCTATTTTATAATTTTCCTCCTTTAATGTGTAGTTCCTCTTTCCATGTTTTATTGTGTGATATGAAGCTGTCTCTGTATGGATTATTTGGCAGTAACCTTTATGTCAAATGTGAAATATTAATAGTGAAAGAGGAAAAATATGCTAAAGTGAAAGTGGTAAAAAAAAAATTAGGGTTTGGAATTTTGTAGTCAATATAGAGGAAACTTTATATACCAGCTTATTTTCTCCAAGGAGACTTTTTTGTAGTTAAATCTGATAATGTTAAAATTACGTCTGTGTCTTCCTGGTTGAATGGATATGTAATCTTGTTAACATTATGTAATTATTGAACATTTCTTGAGCTTGACTCTTCATGAAGAAATACAACTTAAAAGACACTATCTCTCCTTCTACAAGTTTACAGATTTAAAAAAAATACAAATGGGCATATGATTCAACTTACAATAGTATAAGATAATGATATGAAATGTTTTGAAAACCTTAACATGAAGAAATTTTTTTGTACACTTTCCACTGTTGATGAAGTATTATGCTGTATTTACTAAGAAGACAGAATAGCACCTGTTCCTTATATCCATATAGTTAAAAATTACTTTTAAGATGTGGGCTGATTTGATTTAATTGATTCAGCTCAAATCTGAAGAGAAACTTGAGGATGTTTTATGGTGTTTAGTATATCCAGGAAAAATTGAACTTTACTTTGTATAAAACCCACAAGAATGGCATGACTCTTATTACCTAAGTAATTTGACTTCTAATCTTCCGATTCCTGGTTGACCATGTCATCTTTCTTTCTTTTTTGATGGATTCTTTTCATTCTCTGTACTAGCCATGCTTCTCCTCACCTTCTGTAACTTAAAGACATACATGGCAAGATTATCAGGCTGCTGATCTAAGACTGAGAGGATTAACTGATTTACTATGCTGTTTGTTACAGCCTATCAGGATACAAAAGGATCTTAACAATTAGGAATGATGGGTCAAATACACATATTTGAAGAGAGAAAATTTTTAAAATCTAATCACTTACACAAATAAAGAAAGAATCCATGAAGTATGGGTAGTCAATGGTTCATATGATATAAACTCAGAGAATTTAGCATACTTTTTATTCCTGCCAAAAATGCCCACTAGATTTTTCTCCTGATATGAAATTCTTTTTTTAAAAATGTTATTTATTTTATTTTTAATTTTTGAAATAAAACAAACATTTGCATAACATCATATAATAAAAAAGATGATTGTATATGAAACTGCAAATCTCTTATGTATAACTTGCTTTTCCTTTTTAATATATAATATATTATATATATTATATATATATATAATATATATGTAAATTTTTCCCCTTTTCCCTCCTCACCAGAGATGGTTACCATTAGACACAAATATGTGTGTATGTGCGTGTAAACACAGATATATATATATACACACACACACACACACACATATATATATATACACACACACACATATATATATACACACACATATATTTATATGTAAAATTACTGTATATATACTTCTTGTTATCACTTCTTTCATCTGTCCTTTGTAGTTAATTTGGGAATTTATAATAGTCAAAATGACTTACTTGCTCACAGTTTTTAAAACAGTGTTGCTGTTACTGTACACAGTGTTCTCTTGGTTCTGCTTCTTTCACTGTTCATTGTTTTGCACAAGTCATCCATGTTTTTTTAAGATCATTGAGTTCATCATTTCTTGTAGCACAGTAGTTGATGGGTATTCCTGAAATTTCCAGTTTTTTGACACCAAAAATAAAGTTACTATAAATATTTTAGAAGATATAAGTTCTTTTCCTTTTTCCCTAATCATCTTCGGAAATATATCTAATAGTGATATTGCTGGGTCAAAGGGTACTGGCAGTTTACCAGTTCTTTGAGCATAATCCCAAATTGTCATATAAAATGGTTAGATCAGTTCACAATTCCACCAATAATGAATTAGTGTCCCAGTTTTTCCTTTATGCCATTCTGTCTACCACATATATGCACGTATCCTCCCAACTCCAGAAATGTACTCCTGCCTTATTTCTCCCTAACAGAATCTCTAACTTCCTTCAGGGCTTTGGTACCTTAGGTGCCTTTCCTGATCTCCCCAGGTAAGAATAATTTTCCTTTGTAAATTGTAGTGTGTGTGTGTGTGTGTGTGTGTTTTTGTAGGAGCTTGTTTTGTAGTTATTGGTATCCCTAGCACCTAGCATAATGCTATAAGCCTTAAAAATTAATATTTTTTGAATTGAAATTGCTTTGGCTTGTTTGATTAACAGCACCTAGTGATTTAATTTTATGATATCACCCCTCCATCATTTATGGGGTATTCATTTATCAACAAAGTAAATTTATATTAATTTTATTTTGGTAATTTTTGAAACATACTGGAAGCCACAAAGTTAGGGTTGGAATTCATTATTTAAATAATAATTTTTATATTTATATATTATTATATGTATTATATATAATGTTAACTTAAGTTTAAATGAAACATTTTGAATTAGTTTACATACTAAAGAACTATTTTTTAAAAACACCTTTTCAGTAGGATAAAGATAGTCCAAATGAAGAGGGGTGTGAAGGTCTGGAATTTATGGTTTGTAGAAACATTTTCCTTTAGTACTTAGGAAAAAAACAGGTAATCCTTATTGCTTGGAGATAACTTTGAAAGTCCTCAATGAAGAGGAATGTGAAGGTTTGGTATTTATGGTTTGTGGACATTTTTCTTTAGTACTTAGAAAAAAAGCAGGGAATCCCCACTGATTCAAGATAACTTTGAAAAGTCCTCAGATTCCCAGAAAATGGGAATTCCTTTTTTCCCCCCTGAGACAACTGTGTGTGGCAAGAATTTCCCACAGATTATAAATTCTTTTTAGATTCTGGACGAGATGACTGTATGGGAGGAGCCCCTGGGACTGTCTTGGTGTCACCAAAAAGGCGGTGGCTAGCACTTGAGCCTTGGGGGCTTAAAGTTATCCATACCCAAGCCAGCTATGTTTTATATTTGCTTAAGTATGCTTTTTTCCTCCCTGAAAGAATTTGTGCTATGCAATTATATAATGATTTTAAAAAATCATGTCCATTGTTTTGTTTTGTTTTTTGGCTTTTCTTTCTGTTCTGTATTATTAATGAAATAATAGTGGAAAGAAGCCAGCAGAATATCTGAATTCCAGGTCTGAGTCTTCTACTAACTACCACTGTGACTTTAGACAAATGACTAAACTGTTCTAAGCCTTAGTTTTCTCTTCTCACAAATGAAAATGTTGGACTTCATATTTAGGATTACTTTCTAATCTAAAATTCCACAGTAATGTTAAATAATGTGAAGACCATTCTTTGTGAATGGAAAGGGGGAGGGCATCTTAAGAACTCTTGTGGGGAGGAGCCAAGATGGTGGAGTAGAAAGACTCATGTATGCTAGCTCTGAATCCACAGCCCATAAATTTCCTGTAAAAAGAACTCCCCACAAATTCTGGAGCAGTGGAACCTGCGCAGAAACACACTGGAAGAGATTTCTGTTCCAGAGAGCCCTGGAAAGCCATCCACAGGGGTCCATTGTGCCCCAGAAAGTGGAACCCATACCTGCGCTGCCCTGGCTGCGCGGCCCCAGAAGAGCAGATCCCAGCAGACTTCAGGGACGGAACCTCCGGCAGCCACGAAGGTCCCTTCACCCACAGGCTCTACAGGTCAGTGAGAGAGACTTCTGGGCTGGCCAAGAGGGGAGCGGGGTGTCTCCATGACTCGGGCCCCCTTGGGAGGCAGCGGCAGAGGGAGCGCAGAGGCAGTGCTGGCAGACCGGGACTCGGAGCAGGTGGGGGCTCAGGGCCATTACTGAAGATCTCTGCATAAACCCCCTGAGGGAACTGAGCCTGGGAGGTGGCCCTGGCCCCACCTGAGCACCAGAACTTAAACTCACATTGAATAGCAGTCGCTCCCGCCACGGACAGCCCTGAGGCTGGGAAGCAGTATTTGAATCTCAGACCCCAAGCACTAGCTGGGCAGATCTAGGTGGGGGTGGAGAGGAATCTCAGAAGTCAAGTAACTGGCTGGGAAAATGCCGAGAAAAAGGAAGCAAAAGGAGACCATAGAGAGCTACTTTCTTGGGGAAGAGATGTTCTTTCCTCCCATCATTTCTCATAAGGAAGTACAATGCTTGCCATCAGGGAAAGACGTGGAGGTCGGGGCCTCTCTATCCCAGATGTCCGAGGTGGATGTCCGGTGGGCTCAGGCCATGGAAGAGCCCAAAAAGTATTTTGAAAATCAAGTTAGACAGGTGGAGGAAAAACTGGGAAGAGAAATGAGAGAGATGCAAGAAAAGCATGAAAAATGGGTCAATACCTTGGTAAAGGAGACCCAAAAAAATGCTGAAGAAAATAACACCTTGAAAAATAGGCTCGCTCAATTGGCAAAAGAGGTTCAAAAAGCCAATGAGGAGAAGAACGCTTTCAAAAGCAGAATTAGCCAAATGGAAAAAGAGGTTCAAAAGCTCACTGAAGAAAATAGTTCTCTCAAGATTAGAATGGAACAGATGGAGTCTAATGACTTTATGAGAAACCAAGAAATCATAAAACAAAACCAAAAGAATGAAAAAATGGAAGATAATGTGAAATATCTCATTGGAAAAACAACTGACCTGGAAAATAGATCCAGGAGAGACAATTTAAAAATTATTGCACTACCTGAAAGCCATGATCAAAAGAAGAGCCTAGACATCATCTTTCATGAAATTATCAAGGAAAACTGCCCTGAGATTCTAGAACCAGAGGGCAAGATAAGTATTGAAAGAATCCATCGATCACCACCTGAAAGAGATCCAAAAGGAGAAACTCCTAGGAACATTGTGGCCAAATTCCAGAACTCCCAGGTCAAGGAGAAAATATTGCAAGCAGCTAGAAAGAAACAATTTCAGTATTGTGGAAATACAATCAGGATAACACAAGATCTAGCAGGTTCTACATTAAGGGATTGAAGGGCGTGGAATAGGATATGCCAGAAGTCAAAGGAACTAGGACTCAAACCAAGAATCACCTACCCAGCAAAAGTGCGTATAATACTTCAGAGGAAAATATGGTCTTTCAATGAAACAGAGGACTTTCAAGCATTCTTGATGAATAGACCAGAGCTGAAAAGAAAATTTGACTTTCAAACACAAGAATGAGAAAAAGCATAAAAAAGTAAACAGCAAGGAGAAGTCATAAGGGATTTACCAAAGGTGAACTGTTTACATTCCTACATGGAAAGATAATATTTGTAACTCTTCAATAGTTTCAGTATCTGGGTAGTTGGTGGGACCACACACATACATACACACATATGCACACACACATGTACACGCATGCATGCACACATACATACACACATGCACACACAGAGAGAGACAGAGTGAATTGAATAGGATGGGATCATATATTTAAAAAATTAAGGTAAACGGTGAGAGAGAAATGTTAGTGGGGGGAAGAGAGGGTGAAATGGAATGGGGTAAATTATTTCTCATTCAAGAGGCAGGCAGGAGACTTTTTAGTGGAGGGAAAAAGAGGAGAGCTGAGAAAAAAACATGAAGTTTACCCTCATCACATTCGACTAAAGGAAGGAGTAAAATGCACACTCATTTTGGTATGAAAACCTATCTTACAGTACAGGAAAGTGGGGGAGAAGGAGATAAGCAGGGAGGGACGGATAATGGAAGGGAGGGCAATGGGAGAAGGGAGCAATTTGAAGTCAACACTCAGGGAGAGACAGGATCAAAAGACAGAATAGAAACAATAGGGGGCAGGATAGGATGGAGGGAAATATGGTTAATCTTACACAACACAACTATTATGGAAGTCATTTGCAAAACTGCACAGATAGGGCCTATATTGATTTGCCTGCCTTCCCAAAGGGATTGGGTGGGGAGGGAGGGATGGGGAGAATTTGGAACTCAAAGTTTTAGGAACAACTGTTTAGTATTGTTGTTGCTACTAGGAAATAAGAAATACAGTTAATGGGGAATAGAAAGCCATCTGGCCCTACAGGACAAAAGAGAAGATGGGGACAAGAGAAGGGAGGGGTGATAGAAGAAAGGGCAGATTGGTGATAGGGAAGATTAGATTGCTCAGTATATTGGGGTGGGGGAGGGGATAAATGAGGAGAACATTTGGAACCCAAAATTTTGTGAAAATGAATGTAAAAAGTTAAATAAATAAATTTATATTAAAAAAAAGAATTCTTTCAAAGGAGGAAAAACAAACAAATGTGATCAATAAAAAAAAAGAACTGTTGTGAAATGTAAACATAAAGAACACAACCCATGGTGAAATTAGAATTCCAAGGTAGAGTTTAGCATCTGTAGTGCCCCCTTTTAGTACTTTTCTCCTTTTCTCCCACCCCCAAATGGCTTCCATCAGCTTATCAAACACTAACATTCCTGTGAGAGAAGACATTTCTTTTATAAGTAGATACTAGGTTTTAAATAAATTCACAGTCAGTGAGTTTCAGTCAGTCCATCAAATATATAAATAACTGAACCTTTTCTGATTTGATATGAGAGATGGGGTTTGAGACTAGGGTACTCAGGCCTTAAGTTACTTTGTTTGTATATAATGATTTGCGTTTTGTCTCTGCTCTCCCACCCCTCATTAAATTATGAGCCTTTTGACAGCAGAGATTGTTTTTGCCTTTCTTTCTTTCATCTTCTGCTAAGTTCTGGGGATACAAAGAAAGGCAAAACCATACTTTTTACCCTCACAGAACTCACATTTTGGCGGAGGACACAACATTTGAATAACTCTCTACATAAGATATATAAAGAAATAGTAGATAAAAAGTAATCTTAGAGGGAAGGTGGAGGTGGGGAGGGTAATAGATACGGTGGATAGGTCTTCTAAAGAAGGGGAACCAGTTGAACCAATCAAATTACTGCCAGTAAGGTCCAAACAAAATATTCTCCCTTGGTGGATATATCTGTCTTCTCATATAGATTTTTTAAAAGAATATCATCATAGGGATTGTTGTTATTTGTCCTTCATTCTTGAAGAGCACTATGACATCAGGGAGGTGATACCGTGACATGCAAGAGAATTGGATTTAAGTGAGGGAGGACTCTGAAAAATCACCAATCTCACTTTCTTCTCTGGAGCCATTTGTCCTGTGGCAAGCCCTGGTTGCAATAGGAGACCTTGGCCTACTATTCAGGAAATCTATAATTGAACAAGGATTAACAGATCCTTGATGAATCTGTTAATCCATCAAGGGTTAACAGATGGATTTGCCTTGAGCTGTATTGATGCTCTACCCCTCTAACTCCTTCACCTATACCCCTCCCCTCAAAAAAGAATGTTAGGCCTCTAGCATGTTGATAGTTTATGGAAGGTCTATGGGAGAACATGAACAAGGATAACACACAGGATGAGATGAGAAGGTATAAATGTATTATGATATGTACTAATGGAGAGAATTCTTACTTCAAGATCATAGAACTATTGAAATGTAAGAAGTATTGATGTGATAGTAATGATCCTAATTTCCCGTACATTAATTTAGAGTCATACTGTGTTAAAGTGTAACCCATGGCCCAGGGCTCCCCAAGACAGACCAAATTCATTCCTGAGGACAACACAATTCCCACCATGACCCTCTGTGTCTCTCTCATCCCCCACCCCCAATTTTCATTTTCTGTCTTGGGCTCATTGCCTCCACCTATGGTTACTCCACGAAAATCTCCTAATGAACTCATGATGTGGCTTCTGTCTAATGCCAGTGGATCTAGATATTGCTATTGAAAGTGAAATTAATTATCGCTGTCTCCTCCTTCCTTGCTTTGTCTCTGGAGATTTAATCAGGCACAACCTATTAAAACAGCTCATTTTTTTAGTGTTTTATGTCAATGTGGCCCTCTTTCCTACAGCTTTATGAAACTTACATTAACTGAAAAATTAAAGATACAATTACAGTCTCTAACAGCCCCCACTTAGAAAAATGCCAATAGGTTTGGTTCTCAGTTTTAAATAAGGTTTCTGTTTATCTGTAATTCATCCCCTCTTCTCTTTATAGTTAGGTTATCAGAATATTTGTTTAAAAAAGCAATTAGAGTACAGTGTCTTTTAGTGGTTAGAGGAGAGTAGGGTAGAGAAGGACATACCATTCTTAGAATTTCCTTCAGTCCTTGAAGAGGTATAACTGTTGATATCAACCTGCTTCTATTGTTCCAAGATGTCCTCCTTGATCTCCACCTTCTCTGCTGCCACTGAGCCCAGCTTTTTCTTTCTCCTTTTGCCTGTTGCTGTTAAGCTCCTTACTCATTCATCTCAGTGTGTCTCTCACATTTCAGCGCTCTCACACAACTCTTAAAACAACCCTAGAAGGTAGATGCTATTATTATCCCCATTTTACAGTTGAGGAAACTGAGGGGAACAGAAGTTAAGTGGCCAGGGTCACACAACTAGTAATTGGTTAAGACCACATTTGAACTCAATTATTCCTAACTCTAGGTCCAGAGCTTTACCGTCTGCCTCTAAGAAAACTTGACCAACAACTTTTAAGTATCATTTTATTTTGAAACAATTTAGACTCAGAAATGAAATTATGACTTGATTATTTTACTTAGCAAAGATAGTTGAAATGGGTTTCAATTAAGTTGTTTAGAGGTAAGTCAGCAACTTGATCATAGATATGTAGTTACAGGGATAAAATATATTTTCCAGAAAGAAGCTAAAAAAGAGAGTGTATTGGGCCCTTACCTTTTGTCTTAGTTCATTTTCTCCAACACCTTATCTCTTATGTGTGTTGTAACTATTACCCCTTTAATGGTAGCTCCAACACTTTTTTGGCCCAATGCCTAGACCCTGGAGCTTTTAATTTATCAGTTTTACCTACATTTTTCAGTCCTCAATGTGTTCTGTGACTGAATTAGTTTAGGAAACATTAGTCTAAGTCAGTTTTCACCTTCCTTTTCCTGTTTATTCATTGACAGAAAAGAATTGGACTGGCTTTTTCATTCCCAAAGCATTTCACATTTAGAATAAAAATTTCCAGAGGAAGAAAGCTGTTCCCCTTGAATTATTATTTTCGGTATTCAGTATTAAGGCAGCTCACTGGCATGCCATTTTCTAAAACCTCATTAGCAATAATAGTTCATTCATTTTTCATTCTTTCAATAACCAGTTGTCTACTGTGTGCAAAGTACATACTTGGTACTAGGAGATACTTAGTCCTTAATCATCTGTTTTTACCTGTATGAAGAGAGTGGGTGGAAATAATAATGACCATAAACCAGAAGAGAATAAGAATGCAAATTGTCATGTAGGGTCAGAGGAAACAAATATCATTTCTGACTAGTGGCTTTAACTTGACTATTTTCTACCCTGCTACAACCCTTTCTGACCATGGACAGTGCCAGCTTGCTTGTGTAGAACCTTCAAACCTCACACCTGAACCATTGCAAAAGCCCAGTGTTGCCCCATGCCCCTGTCCCATGTTTCTCCCCTCTCCAGCTGTCAAATTAACCTTCTAGAAATTAAGGTTTGACTATATCATCCACCCCGCCCCCATTCAGTAAATTCCAGTGGCTCCCTATTATTTCCAGGATCAAGTATAAAATTTCTGTTTTGCTTTGAAAGCCCTTCATAATCTTGTATCTTCCTACTTTTCTGGTCTTATACATACTCATCTACCTATGATACTGACCTTCTTGCTGTTTCTTACTCAGGACACTAAACCTCCTAACCTAGAGCATTTTCAATGCCCACTACTCATGCCTGGAGTTGCCCTAGCTTCCTTCAAGTCTCAGTTCTATCTCATGCAAAACTCTTTCCTAGTCCTCCTCAATCTTAGTGTCTTCCCTCTGAGACTACCCCCACCCCCATATTGTTTGTACATAGTTTGCATATTGTCTCCCCCATCAAACTGAGCTTCTTGGGAGCAGGGACTATTTTTTGGTTTTGTATCCTCAGTGTTTGGTACAGTGCTCATGGAGTATGTTAAGGCGTAATAAGTACAAGGTGACTTGACTACTTCCCCATTCTTTAAACCAGACTCTGAAGACTATTTCTTGGATAAACGAAGCTACCCAGCTCTGAGCTCCCTTAGACTATGTTTCTTTACTGCCATTTTCCATCCTGTTACCTCATAGGTATTTCCTTTCTCCACTTGCTGTGATTGGGTAGCTAGGTGGTACAGTGGTCAGAGTGCTAGACCTGGAATCAGGAAGACTTGTCCTCCTGAATTCAAATGTGGCCTCAGAAATTTATTAGCTGTGTGACCCTGAGCAAGTCACTTAACCCCGTTTGCTCAGGTCTTTATCTGTAAAATGAGCTGGAGAAAGAAAGAGTCAACCACTCTGTCACCTTTGCCAATAAAACCCCAAATAGGGTCACACAGAATCAGACATGAATAAACAATAACAGCTTGCTCTGATAACCATGGTAAAATTAACAGATCCGGGTCATATCAACGGGATGCCCTGTTGTCCCACTCACTATCCCACTGACTTCTCAGACCAAAATGCCTGTTCCTGGATACTACTCCCTGGTTTAAATGATCTGTCTCTGTTGGAGTGCAAGGGAGAGAAGCAACTAGGTGGTGCAGGGAATGGAGCACTGAGCCTGGAGTCAGAAAGACCTGAATTTGAGTTCAGCCTCGGATAACTTATTAGGTATGTGATCCTGGGAAAGTCGCTGAACAGCTGTTTGCCTGAGTTGCCTCTGCAGTAAATGAGAATAGTAATTACATCTATTTCCAGAGCTGTGAGAAACAAATGAGATAATATTTGTGAAATTGATTAGCACGGTGCTTGGCACAGAGTAAGCACTTAGTAAATGCTTCTTCATCTAATCTGGGACTTAAAGAATGGAAAGTGTTTTCAAAAATTCTTGATTGGCAGGGGAAATCATTCTAGGTAAATTAGTCAGTCAAAAAGAACTTATTAAGACATGTACCAGATCTTGTGCTAGTTATTTGGGGATACAAAGACAAAAATGAAAGACCTTGCCTTCCAGGAGATTACGTTCTATCAGAACAACATGAGTAAAGGACTAAAAAGGAAAGTGCCCTATGAGTAATTTAGTCAGTTAGTAAATACTAATTTAAAATAATTTATTTTCAAATTCCAACTTAGAAAACATATGTTAGTATTCTTTGTAAAGTCCCTGAGTTTTGAATACTTAAGCTTTACAAGCCAAGTGATAGGGATGTGTGATAGTAAACAGTTAAACTGTCAGTAAGCAGGCATTTATTAAACACCTTCTAAGTGCTAAGACTTATGCTAAGAACTGGCTATACAAATAAAGGCAAAATCCAGTTCCTGCCCTGAAGGGGCTCGGTGTAATGAAGGAGGCAACCTGCAAACCGCTATGTGCAAACAAGATAAACACAGGATCAATTGGGTGTGGTCTCCAAGCAATGACACTAAGATGAAGGAGATCCGAGAAAACTTCTTTGTAGCCGACGCTGGAAAGAAGCCAGGGAATCCAGGAGGTAGAGATGAGGAAGAAGAAAATTCTAGGCATGAAGGACAGTCAATGAAAATTCCTGGTGCCAGGAGATATGGAGTGTTTTGAATATAGGGGAGTGCCTTTGTCAGACCTTCATTTTAGAAATATCAATTTTGATGCTGAAATGGACCAGGGCCAGATGATGCAGGAAGACCAACCAGCAGGTTATTGCACAGCAAGGGAATTCTGGTGAAAATCTGTTTTTTAAAATGACTAACATAATTTTAGATAAAGTGAAAACAGCTAAATCTTTAAATTTTGAAACATAGAGGTTTTTTCTATTGTACTTTCATGGATAGGTATGTACTAGTTCCCACATCTGTTTTGAATGAGAAATGTTAGCTTTCAGCTTGCAGCTAGTGAGTGACCTTTGTGTACTAATTCTGGGGAGAACAGACTTTTGCTCAAGGTATAGGAGTCTACAGAAGGAAAACAAGCAAAACTGCCCTGATATTTTCATGTAAACAAGCTCAGTACAAGTCTGTATAGGGTTGATAACACTTCATAAATGTCCTCTCACTTCCTCCTCAACTAGCCATCCCCATCAGTGTTTGGATGACCTTTTACCTCAATGCACTGAGAACTATTCTGGAAAGTACAGAAAGGTAGTAACCAGTACTAAGCTATATTTTCACTAAGAATTAAAAGATGTACCTAACAGGTAGGAGCAGCTAGATGGTGCGATGGATAGAACACTGGACTTGGAGTCATAAAGACTTCTCTTCCTGAATTCAAATCTGGTTCATACGCTTACTAGCTGTGACCGTGGGCAAGTCACTGAACCCTGTTTGCGTCAGTTTTCTGTCATCTGTAAAATGAACTGGAGAAGGAAATGGACAGTATTGTCAAGAAAATCCCAAATGGGGTCATGAACAGTTAGTCATGACTGAAACAACTGAACAACACACACTTATTTTGGACTGATATCTTAAAATTGGAAGAAAGAGCTCGGGTAGTAAGGTGATACATCTAGTTTATGCTCATACCAAATTCAGGAATACTTTCTACAACCTTCCTGGCAGGTATTATAAACCTGGGAGGTATCACAAACACTTTGTACATAAGGTTTAGTTTGTTTCCAAGCAGACTCCAGGTCTATTGCTTTCTCTCTGAACACTCTGGGTAGAGACTGATAAGGTCTTGGAACACTCTTGCTACTTCCTTATCTCAGCTACTAAAATTCTGATGTAATTTCTTGAGGATTTGCAATAGGATCCGTAGCCTCCCAGACCAGCTTCACAGGCTGGTCAACACAGAAGCATATTCAGAGATATTCACTCAGAGGGGCAGGTAGGTGGCACAGTGAATAAAGGTGCTGCACCCGAAATCCAGAAGACCTGAGTCCAAATATGACCTTAGACATTTACTGGCTCTATGACCCTGGGCAAATCCTGTTTGCCTCAGTCTCCTCATCTGTAAAATGAGCTGGAGAAGGAAATGGCAAACCACTCTAGTATCTACACCAAGGAAACCCCAAATGGGTTCACAAAGAATTCAGTAGGACTGAACACATTCACTCAGAAACCTTTTTTCCCCCTCACATTCATTCCCCTCCCCCCATTCCCCACTCAGTCAATTTGATTACTTGTCCATTCTCTCACTCCCTCCATTACATATTATACTTGTCCAAGATATAGGTCTGACCTTTCACCTTCCCTTCTCAAAAACTTTCACTACCTACTACCTCTAGGACAAAAGTATAAACTCTTTAGCTGGGCATCGAGTACCTCTCACAGTCAGGCTCCTTTCTACCTTGCCTGCTTTATTTCTTAGAACTGTCCTTCACAAACTCAGTAGTCAAAACCAAGGGTTCTTAACTTTTTTTGTGTTGTGAATGCCTTTGCAGTCTAGGAAAGCCTATGCACCCTCCTCAGAATCTTTTTAAATGCATAAGCTAAAATACACAGGTTTCCAAAGGAAAACAATTATACTGAAATTCAGTTATCAAAATATTAACAAAAAACAAACAAAAAAAATAAGCGGTAACCACTTAAGAATCCCTGGTCACCAAACAGAACTATATGGATTTTAGCTCAAAACAGGTCAATATTTCTATTCGTATGCCCAACAAAATGTTGAATTGTCTATCTCCTGTCTCATGATATAATCTCAGGCTTGCCTCATGCCTGTAATGTTCTTCTCTGTCCCTTTCTGTCAGCAGCAAAGTCTTTGTCTTCTGTCAAAACTCAGCTCAGGCATGATCTCTTTTATGAAGCTTTCCTGACTGTGAATTGGTAGTGTGCATGTACTCTCCCTTTCTGTCTCTTTTCACTTTACCTTGTACTATATTTAGTTGTTTGCATATACATATTGTTTCTTCCTTTGGTAGAATATTATAAGCACCTTGAGGACAGGGAGTGTTTTCTTTTTGCCATTTTATCTGCTCTACTAATTTGGTATCTGTTCAGCTCATTATGACCCTGCCATAGTCCTGTCTTCCAGGCCATATCTTTTTCTATCTTGTTCTCAAAGCTATCATGAAAGACTTTTTCAAATGTCTTATTGCAATGGAGGCATACTTTGACATTGTCCCTGTCCAAAAAAGGGAAATGTGGTTAGTTTTACATAACCAGCAGTAAACCTATGATATCTCCTAGGGATGATAATTTCCTTTCATGTTACTGCAAGTGATTTGGTTGGTAATTTGTTCCAGAATTTTTTGGGGATTAATATTAGGTTCCTTGTTCAGTAATTTGTGACAAATATCTTTTCCCTACCTTTAAAAAAAAAATCAGGTCAGTTCTCTGCCTTCAAGGTTTTGTTATATGATTCTTCAAAATGATTGAGAGTGGATATATTATCATATCCATAAGTTTTTTCAGTACCTTGAGATGTGATTCAGTTAATCAAAAATCATTTATTAAGTGCCTTCTGTGTGCCAGGAACTATGCCAAGTCCTGAGGATCCTCTCTAGTTCTAGATATTATGCTTGTCACCTTTTTTGACTGCCATTTCACTTTTGACTCACATTGAGCTGATGGTACACCACAACCTTCAGATTATGTTCTACAAATTGCTGTCTAGCCAAGACTTCTCTGTTTTATGTTTCTAAAGTAGTTTTTTTTCAGCCCAAGTGTAGGCTTTATATTTATTTCATTTATATGTCATCTTCTTAGATTTTGTTCAGTCTTCTTATGTGCAGAGATCCTTTTGGATCCTCATCCAGTCTGTTAGCTCCAGCTTCATTTCATTGGTAAATCTGATAAGCATCCCATCTTGCCTTTATTCAAATAAGTGACTTTTAAAAATCTTTAAATAACCATTACTCTAAACTAAGCACAGATCCCTGAGGCACCCTACTGGAGACCTCCTTTCAAGTTGACATTGAATCATTAAATGAACTATTAGCTTTTTGGGTACCGTGTTGCCATTAACCCTAGATTCATATAATTTTACTTTCACTGAATCCAGGTCTCCATGTTTTTCACAAGAATAGCATGAAAGGCATCATTAAAATCAAGATAAACTGTAAATATAGCATTCTTTCATCTAGTTCTCATTGAATCATTCTAACAAAAAAGGGAAAATAAGTATAGTTTGATACTGACCTGTATGGCAGTTCTTGCCTGGACTACTACAAGTCTTCTGACTTCTCCCTACTTCATCTCTCCATTTGAGTCCATCTTCCATTCAGCTGCCAAGGTGACTTTTTTGAAGCATAAGTCTAAACATGTCACAATGCCTACTCAGTAAACTCCAGTGGCTCCCTGTTATCTCCAGGATCAAATATAAAGTTCTCTGTTTGGCTTTTAAAGCCATTCACAATCTGACCTCTTCATCCCTTTCTGACTTTTTTATACCTTATTCTGTTCCATGAACTTTATATTACACCTACACTGTCCTACTTAAGGATGACTCTCCATCTCCTATCTGTGCCTTTGCAATGGCTAAATTCCCTGCCTGGAATCCTCTGCACCCTCATCTCCAACTCAGTTCCTCTGGGTTCCTTCAGGACCCAGTTCAAATCACACGTTCCATAGAAGACCTGTTATGATCTACATTCTCCTCAGTTTCTGAAGCTTCCCTTTTCAAATTACTTTCAAATAATCTTTATATATCTTGTATATACTGAGATCTTTACATATTGTTTCCTCCTTTAGAATATACACTCCTTGGGGTCTTTTTTCCTGTTTTTGTTATTACTTCTTATAGATTCCCAATGCTTGTAAGATAGTAAATTCTTAATAAATGCTTAGTGCAGGGGTGGGGAACATGTGGCTCTCTGGGTCTTCAAGTGTGGCCCTTTGACTGAATCCAAACTTCACAGAACAAATCCCTTTAATTAAAGGCTTTTTTTCTGTAAAACTTGGACCCAGTCAAAAGTCCACACCCAAAGACCTAGGTTCCCCACCTCTGGCTTAGTAACTTATCAAAGAAAAGGCATACAGGCTCTTTGTGATTACTGCTTCATTTTCTATACATTCATACTGGCTGTCCCTTTAATAATAGACATTAGAGTTTTGCCAGGATTTGGAATTAAACTCACATCCTATAGTTGATAGATTCCATTCTCTTTCCTTTCTTTGAAAATTGAAATATTTGTGCTTCTAAATTCCTGTAACACTCATGCCATTCATTCTCTACAATCTTCCCCAAGCCCTAAAAGTGACTCATGAACACCATTCTTTCAGTACCTTGGGCTGTAATTGATCTGAACCTGGTGAACCCATCAAGGACAGCTAGGTCATCTTTTAAATATCTCCCTATTTATCTTTGGTTTCAATTCTGCATTAACTTTATTTATTTTGTCTTTTCTAGTCCAAAGAGTACTTTCCTTGGCAGAGAAAACAAAACCAAATAAGGGTTGAGTGGTTCTTTTTCCTCTTTGTCATCTTTTATAAATTCCTCCTCTCTCCTGAACAGTATCTTTATCTTATTTGTTTCCTCAATATAGCTTTAACAGCTCTTTGTGTTCTGCTTAACTTATTGTGTTTAATTAACCCTGTCTGCCCCAATTTCTTCATCTTTAAATGGGGACAATAGCAGCATGTACCTTTCAGCGTTGTTATAAGGATAAGAAAATATTTATAAAGCTCTTTGGAAACTTTAAAAATGCTCATTATTGCTATTGTTAATTGTTTTTAGCATTCCTTGCTGTCCTAAGATTATTCTGAGCTTTAAAAGCCCTGGCAGTGTTCTTATAGAATTTTAAAGTTTTCAAAGATCCTTACTTAACAATGTTATGAAGTGTAGGTGGCTGCAAATATTATTATCCTTATTTAGCAGGTGAGGAAGTTTAGAATCAGAGAAATTAAGTGGCTTAGCCATAGTCATCCCTGGTACATGAAGCAGGATTTGAACTCAGGTCTCCTGACTTTATGTCCAGCATTCTTTCAGCTATTTCTTATTTGTCAGTCAGAATTAATTTAAGCTTTTTTTTTTAATTATTCTGCCTTTCTAGGCCCAACTTAAAAAAAATAAAGACATTTATTCTTTAAGAGTATTTCCTTTTTGTTTATGTCGTAAGAAAATAAGCCTTATATTTTAACCCTTTTGTCTATGGTCTAAAAATTCAAAATATTAACAAGTTGTTCTGTCTCTTCAGCAATGATGCTAACTTGCTATACCATAAGATCTCTTTTTTAGAGATTATAAACTTGCTGCCTCCTGTCTTCCTCTATCTCCCCTTCCAATTTTCTCTAAGATCTACTCCCTGCTATCCTAACAAACAAATGACAGAAAACTCACTATATCCTATTATTTGAACAATCAATGCATCCTCCTAGCATTGGTTTTTAAAAGACTGTTTCATTTTGATATCACCTTAGAATTTCTTCTTTTAAAAAAATGTGATAACAAAATAATGGTTTAGGGATTTAGACCTGTTTATTTTATCTTAAATTGATCAGTATCCCAAATTCCTGCCTCATTAAATACACATTATAAAACTGCTTTTAAAAAGACTGCTCATAAAATCAAATATTCATCCAAAAATCCCAAAGATTCCCATGTTTTCACATGAAGCTATGCTATGCAAGAAAAACCTCAGTTGATCTTTATTTTGCATAAGACAGGAAATTTCTAAATAGAATAAAAATGGAATGAAAACAATATTTAGAGATAGGGAAAAATAAATAAGCTCTTAATAACTAGTGAGAAAATTTAATATATTCATTATACATAATGAATATATATAAGCAAATATATTAAATTTTTAAAAATCACTTGGTCAGGCAAGAAAACTAAGCTTCAGGGCGTGCTGACAGACAAACATCTACCAGCAATATATTATTAAATATACATTATAATAAATATATATTAAATATACAAAGGATTTTGGTGAAATGACTTTATTCTTATGTTTGCATTTAAAACACATCACTAAATCTCTAGAGAGACTCAAAATACCAAAGAACACATTACTTGGGGAATTCAGAGAATTGGAAAAAAAACATATTTGTAAAAGAATGTTATGTGTTCAAAACACAGAATTAAGAATGCATTTAAAATGCATTATAGAAGAATGGACAATTATTTAAGTACTAAAAAATGGAAACTAATCACCGAGTTTAAAAGTATTTTCTTTTTACTGTTTTCTTGTAGTTCATCAAATTGTTTTTTTCCACAATTAAATAACAGGTATGTGACGCTGCCAAATAGCACTACAGAAAAGAAAAAAAGCACAACTTGTTTATATTTTGAATTTTTAGACCATGGACAAAAGGGTTAAAATATAAAGCTTATTTTCTTACGACATAAACAAAAAGGAAATACTCTTAAAGAATGAATGTCTTTATTTTTTTTTAAAGGATATTATCATCTACTTGTAAACTTTGATATGCCTAACTAAACTCATAATTAATACCTTTTATAAAATAGTATATTACTTAAGCTAAACTGTTTGCAAATCCAAGTTTTCAGCAGAAATGTTGATTTATTCCTAAATTCACTCTTTAATAGGGTATTCCTAAATAATAATGGGACAAGTCACTTCATTACCTTCAACCTCAGTTTCCTTAACTATAAAACAGGAATCATAATACATGGACTCTCTGTTTTACAGGGTTATTGTGAAAAATTTCTGTTTCAACCTTAAAAGGACATAGGTTATTATTTTCAGGTGAGCTTTTTTTCCCCCTCTTTGATCATCTCTGAATACATTTTGTATACGTTTAAGAGATTTTACTTATTCATTGAGTTATATTTAAGACATAAAATAGTCCTATTACTCAGTATGTTTTCTGTTTTAATTCTTCATAGCAGATCTACTTTGTTAAGAGGCTTATTGCTCTGTGAGATGGCTTCAGGAAACAAGAATTTTTCTGTTCCTCCACAGGATGTGTGTCTGTGCAGCATGTATTGTTATATCTGGATGCTATTTCTAGCAGATTTGGAGGATTTTTTTTCTAAATTTTAAATGTTTTACTCAAAAATGAATTGTTTGCACTAACTGACAAGAGATTACAGACTGTTAGGTATTCTAAGGAAGTCAAGAGCATGGAAAAATATTTTGGCAAGTTTTCCAATTTCCTTTGACTCTGCAAAGGCTGTAATTTATTTAAACAATGAGTAAATCAGATTGTAATCACTAAAGATGGAAGAGAGCTTTCCCCCTTTTCAGATACATTTAAAAATCTATTTTTGAGTCATTGATAATAGTTCCCATTTACATAACATTTTAAGATTTACAAAGCTTTTTCCTCAAAATAACCTTAACCCCATGAAGTATATAGTCTAAATATCATACCCATTTTACAGGTAATGAAATCTTAGAGCTAATGTTTTCATGAGGGGTAGTATTGTATGGTGGACAGAGCTAGCCTCAATCTAAGTCTCTAGTTGGATGGAACTTCAGAGGCCCTAACTCCAGGACTCCAGTTCTCTGATTTTAAAAATAAATAATAGGCTCAAAGAATTAAATGACTTATTCAAAGTCATATAGGTAGTATGTGTCAGAGTCATGTTCTAAACCTAGGTAGACCCAGTGTACCTGCCACTGCAATGCATCATGGCTTGTCTCTGACACGTGCTTGCTATGGGACCCTGGTCAAATTAATTAACCACTAATTTCCCTCATCTTTCTAAGATGGCAGATTGCATAACAGTTATCAAATTAATTAACCCCTAATTTCCCTCGTCTTTCTAGGATGGTAGATTGCATAACAGTTATCAAATTAATTAACCCCTAATTTCCCTCATCTTTCTAGGATGGTAGATTGCATAACAGTTATCAAATTAATTAACCCCTAATTTCCCTCATCTTTCTAGGATGGTAGATTGCATAACAGTTATCTGATCTGTCTTGTGTGAATCAGGAATCTAGGCCCATCAGATCCTATGCCTACTATTTTGTTGTGCTTCCAGAAGCCTGACATTGGTGCAAAGAACTCTGGGTAGCTTAGGCACTGGATCCTTGGAGGACTCTGGGAAAGTTCTTGCCTTTAGGCAGGTGGGGACTTCGAAAGGTTTGTACTACTTGCTTGTGTAATTTTTGATAATCTATTTTACATTAATATTTTATTCTCTGAGTGGTCTAGAGGTTCCCACAGAGTTTGCTATACTTCAGTAATTCTTCTGAATATATCCATTAATTTCATGAACAGTTCTCTTGATTTATTCTGTGCTGTGCCCTTCCTATATTGTGCCTCCTACCTTTGACTCTTTTTCTCCAAGATTATAAAAAAGTTTCACATTGCTAAAACATTTGAGAGACTCCCACATTGAAAGAATCTCCTTTTGGAAATTCTGTGATGAGTCTCTCCCATATGACCATACTTGTTTATAAAGAAACATATCTTGGTCTTGTATTTAATTGAGTACTGGTTTTCTTTTCTTCCACAGTTGGTCAGGGGAATTCCTCACTGAATTCCTTATACCAATAATATCACAAATCCCGGTGGGAGAAAGTCAGTATATTTTCATCACAGTATTTCAGGGCATGCCCTATGAAATTTCTTTGATTCTTCCTCTAAAACTATGGCTTTATTTCTGGTTCCTTGCAGCCAGTTATTTAGTGGTGCCTCTGTTTTTAGGTAGTTTAGAAGGCACAGCTGTATGGATAACTCTGAATAATACTTTGGGAATGCAAAACCATGAACCTTATGCTTTATTTCTGTTATGCACAAAAGTTATTTATTTGATATTCACATCACTAGTATATACATAGGTAGATGGGCAGCTAGGTGGTACAGTGGATGGAGCATTAGTGCAGGAGTCAGGAGGACATGAGTTCAAATCTCACCTCAGACACTTGACACTCATTAGTGGTGTAACCTTGGACAAGTCACTTTAACCCCGATTCCCTCATCCTGGGTCATCTCCAGTCATCCTGATAATATCTGGTCCCTGGATTCAGATGACTCTGGAGCAGAAGTGAGGCTGGTGACCTGCACAGCCCTCCCTCGCTCAAAACAAAGTCAAATGCAAGTCATGTCATCATTTCTCTGATGGCATGGTCTTCTTCGGCCTCAAAGGATGAGCACACACACAGATAGATAAATAGTGTGTATATGTGTGTATTTGCTTATGTGTATGTGTGTAATTATTAGGCAATTTAATTAGGCAAAAAAATTAATCAAAGTTGTCTAATGGGAAAAGGACTGGATTTGGTGTCAGAAGATTTGAGTTCAAATATGAACTCTGCTACCAGGTCAGTTAACTTTTCTAGACCTCAGTTGTCTCAACTATAAAATGCAGTACTTCATGGGATCATAGACCCATAGAGGGACCCCGGAGGTCATTTAGTCCAATCTCCTCATTTTATGATAATCTCTAAGGCTCTTTCTAACTCTCAACATTATGCCCTTATGAAAGTGAAAATAGTTAATTTACTTTTGACTATAGATAAACCAAATAACAAATATGGCACAGAAAAAAAATGAAGTACAAAAGTGTACTACTAAGTGGCTTAGTAGATAAGAGTGCTGGGCCTGTAGTCAGGAAGACTCATCTTCCTGAGTTCAAATCTGACCTCAGGCACTTGTTAACTGCAACTCTGGACAAGTCACTTAGTCCTATTTGCCTCAGTTTCCTCATTTGTAAAGTGATCTGGAAAAGGAAATGCAAACTATTCCAGTATCTTCCAAGAAATCCTTAAATGGAGTCATGAAGAATTGAATATGACTGAAAACAAAAACTACAAAAGATACAAAGTGTCTCTGAATGGTTCTTAATGAAAACTTTCTTTCACTTTATCTCTCTCTTAGAAACAGTAATGACTCCAGAGTGTGCACGCCACATTATCAGTACTTACTGTGGCCATTACTGGTAGCAGCTGTGCCTTTAGCCTATCTGAGTCTCAGTTTCCTCATTTTACAAAAGGGGTCACATATTTGCTCTAGTTACCTGAGGAGACTGTTGTCAGTGAAGTGCTGTGTAAACTCTAGAGTGGTTATGGGAACATAAATTGATAGCCTATACTTATTTTCTTACTTATTTAATAATAAGTGATATTTTATTTATTTATAATAATAAATAAATAATAAAAAGCTTACTTTGTTTTTGTCAGTACTTCAGGCACCTGAGAGATATTCCCTACCCTGCTTTCACTTCCAGAAATTATCACATTGACTCAAAGGATAAAGAAATCTAACAGGTCTTCAAGTCACTCATTTTACAGATGAGAAAACTCTGGATTTGAGATAATGTGACTTGCCTTAGGTTACATGGAAAACTTGGAGTGAAAAGAGTGACTGAGCTTGAACCCTCCTTTGGCTATTTCCTCCTTTTTTCACTTTAAGGGAAGTACTTTGCCTCTCTGGGCCTCTTGCCTTATGTTTAATGTGTGTTCTTAACCTGGGGTCCATGACCTTAGTTCTTTTTTAACATGTACATTGTGATAACTGTATTTTATGATAATTGACTCCCTTTGCAATCTTATTTTATTTAAAAATATTCTGAGGAGTCCGTAAGTAATTCCAGAGTGTTAAAAAAGGCCTGTGATACTAAAAAAATTTAGTAACCCCTGGACTATATGATCTCTAAGTTACTTTCTAGCTTTCAATTCTATTATGTTTCCTATAAGAGCTAAGAGTAATAGCTATTGCTATTATATAGCACTTTAAGGCTTATGAAGTACTTTATAAATATCACATTTTATCCTTACAACAACAGTGGTAGTGCTATTATCATTTATTATCATCCTCTTTTTATAGATGAGGAAACTGAGGCAGGCAGAGGATTCATGACTTACCCAGGGTCATATAACTTAGTAAGTATCTGAGACCAGATCTAAATCAGTCTGTATTCACTGGACCATCTAGGTGCTCACATTCATAGTAGAGATGGATTTGGAAGCCAGTGTTCCAACTGCTGATCCAGTGCTCTTTTCATTATTTCAAAGATGGTAGACACAATGTAGAGTCGCTCTTGAACCCCTACAGTCTGGTTACTGAAAGCCTCTAGAAGTTACCAACACAGTTACTACTTCTTGATTTGCATAAGGAAAAATTGGAAAGCAGAGGTCATTGGAGGGCAGAATTAGGCTTTAATTGCCTAACTTTGACCAGTAATCACTTCAGTAACCACTACCAGAAGGAAGATTGCCTCCCTGAATTAACAAGGACAATTTTTTGTGTGCATCCTCTCCTGACTGAGGATCTATCTTTGGGTAGCTAGTTAGGCCGAAAGGAGAGCCTATGTTACCACCAACTCTGGATATTTATCACTTTGAGTGTATTTGCATCAAAAAACTTAAGCTTGAAGTTTTTCTTTTATAACTGAGTATACTTGTTTTCTGTTCTATTCATTTTTTCTATTCTATTCTATTCCATAGTAGTCATTATTATAATTTAGAGCAAAGTAAAAGGAAAAAAAGTAAAAAAAAAAAGATTTCACAATTCAAGGAGTCATCTTGGGACCAGGTACACATTTAGCAATCTGCCTCCTCTTTCAATGATTGACCCTTCTAAGTCCTTTGGTACTTTGACCATTGTCCTAAGAAAAAAGATTTTCAGCACATGTTTCATGGTACTACTTTTCCTCCACTTCTGTAGGTTAATTTTACATGTGAATTTGATTTGATTTTATATTATTGCAGATTGGAATTTTCAGTAGAAGTTGATGAGTGGCCATTATTAGGCAAATCCCAAAATGAGGTAGACTATGTAAGGAGCTTGGTCCTCCACTAAATATTTTAGGTTAATGTTGCCCTGGAGAATGGAATAATAAATGACTTTGTGCATATAACAACTATCGTCAAGAGTTAAACAGAATCTTCTTTGTGCTCAGTAAGAGATTTACTAGGATTATCCAATTCATTCTTATATAACTGAAGAAGAGAAGAAAGGAGATGAAAATCTGACAGAATTACCTTAAAGGGAAGAGGATGTTGTCTAGAAAAAGAAAGTGAATTAAAATGTATGTCTGCAAACATATATGTATACACCAAGGACCTTTAGCTCCTACAATAGTTTCCATCTTTGCTTAAAGGGGCTCTTCATTAGCCATGAAGAGTGCTGTGCTGTGATGAGATACTAGATAGATTCAGCTTTAAGATAGTAAAACTAGTCATCAAATAAACCTTGAATAGGATTAGTCTTTAGAACATAGAAATTACAGTGATGGCAACTAGCAATAGTGTTCTTTCAGCAGTACTCAGTGGTTCAGTACTCAACTGAACTGACTCATTGACATTTGAGAAAAATAAAATCACTGACTTTTTGCTTTTTAGCGGCCTTCATAGATAAATTTAGCTAAAAGGGAACTCAATTGAAAGGGTAAGGTTTTAGAAAGCCACAGAGATCTAAGGGAAGGAAAAAGGAAGGCAATAAATATTTATCAAGTGCCTACTATGTGCCAGGTACTGTGCTAAGCCTTTTACAAATATCTCATTTGAGCTAAGGTGACTACATACAAAAACATATATAAATATATACATACAAATCTGTTTCTTCCCATCCTTTTCTTCTAATCCCCTCCTTGATTGAAACACTTTACGTAGATACTATCCATTAAAAAGTTGGGATCTCTGCTCTAAAATGAAATGGAGAATTGAAAAGGAAAGTGTTTGGTGTTGGAGAACCTCCAGGCATGCCCAAATTCTATACTTACATGTGTAAACACAGCAAGAATGGTTAGTTTTAATTACTGCTAGCTGATGCAATTTCATATATAAATGTATCTGCAGCCATGATCTGTGATGGTCTGATTCCATATTCTTAGTTACATTACGTTTTTATTCCTTCATTTGCCCAATATTTTTGGAATGTCTCCTTGTGCATAGTGCTCTTGCTAGGCCCTGTGCAGGATTTAAAATAGAAAAAAAAAGGTTTGATTTCTTTGAATTCTAGAAATCTTTATTCCAACTCCCATCTACCTTGATGAGTCAGATCCTTCAGACAAGGCTTGTGACTACATTTCCCACTCTGTGTTCTAAGGATTTTTCTGAGGAGCAATGAGAAGTTCTTTTGCTGTTGACTTGAGGCTCCATTTTGAGCTGCATTTCTCAATATTAGCCATTACTTTTTGTTTGGTTGTTTGTCCTTCATTCTCAAAGAGGACCATGACATCATGGAGGTGATGCCATGACATGCAAATGAAGTAGATTTAAGTGAGGGAGGGCTGAGCAGAGTCACCAGCTTCACTTTCTTCTCTGCAGCCATCTAGGTCCAGTGGCAAAATATTGATCAGGAAGACTGAAAATGGCCCCAGGTGCAGTGGGAGACCATGACCTTTTTAAGATAAGGTCTTTAACAGATCTCAGTTTCATTGAGGAAACACCCATTCAATGATTAAGGCAGGGTAAGAAATGTGGCAGAGAATGGCCTCTATTACAAAGTTAAAAGAAAAAAAAAGCCAATCCAAGAGTGGAAGGCATTCAGAATTTCTGGCCAAAACATAAATAACTGCTATTTACATTCACTGAGGGAGTGAGGGTATGGGGGGGTAGGGCACAAATAATGACCAAGTCAGACTTGACCTGGGATCTATTGTTGGCCAATCAATGAGAGCTATAAAGGTTTACAGGCTAGATTAACCAGTACTGCTAAGTACCCCCATAACATTTTTTTTATTTTTAATATTTATTTATTTATTTAACTATTTACATTCATTTTCACAAAATTTTGGGTTCCAAATTTTCTCCCCATTTGTCCCCTCCCCCCACCCCAATACACCAAGCAATCTAATTTTCCCTATCTCCAATCTGCCCTCTCTTCTGTCATCCCTCCCTTCTCTTGTCCCCATCTTCTCTTTTATCCTGTAGGGCCAGATGACTTTCTATTCCCCATTAACTGTATTTCTTATTTCCTAGTAGCAACAACAATACTCAACAGTTGTTCCTAAAACTTTGAGTTCCAAATTCTCCCCATCCCTCCCTCCCCACCCATTCCCTTTGGGAAGGCAGGCAATTCAATATGGGCCATATCTGTGTAGTTTTGCAAATGACTTCCATGATAGTCATGTTGTGTAAGACTAACTGAATTACCCTCCATCCTATCCTGCCCCTCATTGTTTCTCTTCTGTCTTTTGATCCCCATGTCCCTCCCCAAGTGTTGACTTCAAATTGCTCCCTCCTCCCATTGCCCTCCCTTCCATCATCCCCCCCCCTTGCTTATCTCCTTCTCCCCCACTTTCCTGTACTGTAAGATAGGTTTTCATACCAAAATGAGTGTGCATTTTATTCCTTCCTTTAGTCAAATGTGATGAGGGTAAACTTCTTGGTTTTTTTTTTTTTCTCAGCTCTCCTCTTTTTCCCTCCACTAAAAAGTCTTCTGCTTGCCTCTTGAATGAGAGATAATTTACCCCATTCCATTTCACCCTCTTTCCTCCCCCTACCTTTCTCTCTCACCATTTACCTTAATTTCTTTTAAGATATGGTCCCATCCTATTCAATTCACTCTGTGCTCTCTGTCTCTGTATGTGTGTACATGTGTGTATGTGTGTGTGCGTGCATGCATGTACATGTGTGTGTGTGGTTCCACCAACTACCCAGATACTGAAAAGTTTTAAGAGTTACAAATATTGTCTTTCCATGTAGGAATGTAAACAGTTCACTTATGGTAAGTCCCTTAAGACTTGTCTTTGCTATTTACTTTTTCATGCTTCTTCTCATTCTTGTGTTTGAAAGTCAAATTTTCTTTTCAGCTCTGGTCTTTTCATCAAGAATGTTTGAAAGTCCCTCTGTTTCATTGAAAGACCATATTTTCCCCTGAAGTATTATACTCAGTTTAGCTGGGTAGGTGATTCTTGATTTGAGTCCTAGTTCCTTTGACTTCTGGAATATCCTATTCCACGCCCTTCGATCCCTTAATGTAGAAGCTGCTAGATCTTGAGTTATCCTGATTTTATTTCCACAATACTGGAATTGTTTCTTTCTAGCTGCTTGCAAGATTTTCTCCTTGACCTGGGAGTTCTGGAAATTGGCCACAATGTTCCTAGGAGTTTCTCTTTTTGGATCTCTTTCAGGTGGTGATCTATGGATTCCTTCAATACTTATTTTGCCCTCTGGTTGTAGAATGTCAGGGCAGTTTTCCTCGATAATTTCATGGAAGATGATATCTAGGCTCTTTTTTGATCATGACTTTCAGGTAGTCCCATAATTTTTAAATTGTCTCTCCTGGATCTATTTTCCAGGTCAGTTGTTTTTCAAATGAGATATTTCACATTCTCTTCCATTTTTTCATTCTTTTGGTTTTGTTTTGTGATATCTTGGTTTCTCATAAAGTCATTAGCCTCCATCTGTTCCATTCTAATTTTGAGAGAACTATTATCTTCAGTGAGCTTTTGAACCTCTTTTTCCATTTGGCTAATTCTGCCTTTGAAAGCATTCTTCTCCTCATTGGCTTTTTGAACCTCTTTTGCCAATTGAATGAGCCTATTTTTCAAGGTGTTAATTTCTTCAGCATTTTTTTGGGCTCCTTTACCAAGGTATTGACCCGTTTTTCATACTTTTCTTGCATCTCTCTCATTTCTCTTCCCAGTATTTCCTCCACCTGTCTGACTTGCTTTTCGAAATCCTTTTTGAGCTCTTCCAAGGCCTGAGCCCACCCGACAACCCCTTGGGATGTCTGGGGTACCGAGGCCCCGCCCTCCACGTCTTTCCCTGATGGCAAGAATATATCCTCATCATCAGATCTGAAAGGCGGGATCATTTGCATCTGCTCAAAAAAGCTCTCTATAGTCTTATTTTTCTTCCCTTTTCTAGGCATTTTCCCAGCCAGTTACTTGACTTCTGAGATTCCTGTCCACCCCTGCCTAGATCCGCCCAGCTAGTGCTTGGGGTCTAAGGTTCAAATGTGCTTTCCGCAGCAGGCACGGCTGCTATTCAATGTGAGCTTTAATTCTGGTGCTGGGGTGGGGGCAGGGCTGCCTCCCAGGCTCAGCTCCCTCAGGGGGTTTATGCAGAGACCTGAAGTTCTGCCTGCTACTCGGGGAGTCCCAGGGCCGCCGCTGCTGCCTCTGCCTCCGCTGCTTCCTGCCCCTGCCTCTGCCTCCGCTGCTTCCTCCCAAGTCACGGAGACATCCCGCTTCCCTCTCGGCCAGCTCAGACGTGTCTCTCACTGACCTATAGAGTCTGTGGGCGGAAGGACCTTCCAGGCCACTGGAGGTTCCGTCCCTGAAGCCTGCTCCGATCTGCTCCTCTCGACCGTGTGGCCAGGGCAGCGCTGGGGTGGGGGTCCGCTTTCTGGGGTGCGACGGACCCTGGGGACGGCTCTCCAGGGCTCTGTGGAACAGAAATCTCTTCCACTGTGTTTCTGCACACCCTGAAGTGATCCAGAACTTGTGGGGAGCTCTTCTTACATTAAATCTATGGGCTGTGGGTTCGGAGCTCGCATACGTGAGTCTTTGTACTCCGCCATCTTGACTCCACCCCCCCATAACATTTTAACAATTAAAAATCAATTAGGTTTTCCAAAGGTATATTTATTGAGAAAACATATCAAGAAAGAAATATAAACATTTCCATGTGACACCTGGGAGTACAGATGGTATGCCACTTTATTCCCTGGGGAAAGTAGGTTCAACCTTAAAACAATTGCTAAAAGCCTTCTCCTCACCAAGTTCATTTTCAAATATGACATACCCAGTGGATAAGTCACTGTGTCTCTCTTGGCTGACTTTCCTGCTAAGCGGGATCAGATAGGACTTTTGTCCTTATTGGGCCCAGATGTTGGAAGAATTTGCCATGGACTTCACCTCCTAAACTTCTGATGACTTGTTCTCCCAATCTTTTGATGCTCACAAGGTTACCACATAGTCAGTACTCCTCTTCAGAATAGGAAAGACCCAGTGTAGAGTGTCAAAGAACAGAGACCTGTATTCATTCTTTGGGGCCTGGGGCCTCTCGTTTCAGAGACTTAGAGCTTGTCTCCTTCATTCACTGTAAGCAGGCAGCAGGAAAAAGAAGGAACTTTTCCTGGACCTTGTGATGCGTGCCATCAGTACACTAAAAGTCCATTTCTTTGCCATGTGATTAGCAGACATGAAGTTAGCTGTAACTAAATAGTTGTCACCGCACACATTCTCAAACACAAGCAGGAATCAAATCAGCCATGTACATTCATCAGAGCTTCCTTTGTCCATTTCCCCATTGCAAAAGAAATGATACTTGGGGAACAACTGATTATAAAATACTAGAGAATCCTGAAGCTTTTTTTCTTCTCCATACTTAAATACTTAAAAGCAAAATGACAGTACATATAAAGTAGTGAAAGAGTATTAATTTTTTAAAATGTAGTGAAAACATGTGCTCCCCTTCACAGCGCTCAACTTCAGAGGTTATATGCAGCACAATAGCTGGCTAGTCTTGTGCTCAAAGAAATAAGGCAAAATTTTGCCCCCCTCCTAATGACTTGATAGTTCTGGGAATAAAGCAATTTCTTCACTTGCCTTGTCCTTATTAATCACTCTTCAGAGATACTACCATTACTTAATATAGTTTTGAAACACTTCTTTTGAAATTGCTACCAGACCCAGTTAATAAGCCACATGAGAAAAGCAAATTCTCATTTCTTTATAGACACATGATTTTAATTTTTTTCATTTTAATAAAAAAAACAGGTTATCTAGTTTATTTCAATCTAATTTATATACTGTAGTGGACTCCAAATGCCTTTTAGTTGTTTCAAGACATCACATTCACTTTCACGCATTAGAGATTATCACCAGTAAGGATGTTCAAAAGACTATGGTACAGTCTTTGAAGGCACTTCTAAAAGAGATCCAGAAATGTTTTGAGTAATGGTAAGATAATGAACAAGTAAATAAATCTCAAGGTGACTACTTTGGATGAAACAGCATTCATTTGGTTATATGTTATGTTATTAAAATTATACGCATATACATCAGTCAACAAGGATTTATTAAGCACATTTTTTGTATTAGGAGTTTTATGCTAAGTCTTGCAGATATCTACAAAGAAAGGCTAAAAATAGTGTCTGGTCTTAAGGAGCTCATGGTATAATGGGGGAGAGAATATGTGCATACACAAAAGAAATATATGAAAATAATATATATAGGATAAATTGTAGATAATCAACAAAAGGAAGACATTTTGCACTGAAAGTGACTAGAAAAGTTTTCTTGTAGAAGGAAGGATTTTAGCTGGGATTTGAAGGAACCCAAGAAAACCATTTCCAGGGGGGAGATGGAGATGAGGAGGGAGAAAATTCCAAGCCTGGGAGACAGCCAGTGAATATTCCCAGAGTCAGGACATGGAGTGTCTTGTTGAAGAAACATCAATGAGACCAGTGTCATTGAATTGCAGAGGATATGGGTGTGAGTAAGGCATAAGAAGACTTGAAAGATAGGATGGGTCTGGGTTATGGTTTTGAAAGTCAAACAAGATTTTACATTTGACCCTGGGGATAATATAAAGCCATTGGAACTTATTGAATGTGAGAATTAGACCTGCACTTTAGGAAGATCAGTTTGACAGCTAAATTGACAATGGACTGAAAGGCTTAATCATTTTTTCTTAACATTCAGGGTGCCAGAGGAGCATACAAGCCATCTGTTGGTTATTCCTTGCTCTTATCATGTGATCAGCCTATCTTTTTTGGTCAGATATTTCTTTGTTGTCATTCTTTATTCTGGTTCTATTTCATAGTTTCTTGTTTGTAGGGTTTTGTTTTCTGATTACACGAATCATCCAACCCTCCATTGCCCAGCAAGGATATTGAAAACATGGATGCTACAACTAAAGCAGGGTGTTATGGTGATCTAGTAATTTATCTGCAAGTTACTTGCTGTTAGCTGGGAGTAGTTCATTGCTCAAAAGTAGCAGTTACATTTTTAGATTTCTAGAGAAAATTTAAATTACAGTTATCCTCTGTCAAGCACTCCCAAACCTCTGGACTCACATAAACTAGGTACAAATGTGGGGGCCGCTGAAGAAATCCATCTTCTTTATCTAGAAGGCCAGATTATTGGACTCTCAAACCTGGGCAACTAAAAAGCACTCCTCAGCACTCCTCAGAAACTCCCTCATGAAGCCAGAGTTCGGAAATTTATGATGTCTAGGTCACCAGGAAGAGGTACATGTCAGCCTCTGCCACAAAGCAGTTGTGCTTCTTTAGGACTTCATTTATTTCTCAGCTGCTACTATCTCTTGAGCCAGGAAAGGCCATACTCAAGCCATCAGCCTCTGACTTTTGTTCATTAAAGGAGGAGAGGGAAGACAAAGGTGTCCAGGAACACCCTTCTTATACCCTGGGGGCAAACAAGTCACAGTTGCCTCTGCCCCAAGTCAGCCATTACAAGCTCAAGGTGGAAGCAAATTTCACCACCACTTGCTGCATCCTTTGTGGAAGAAAGGAAAAGGTAAAAAGAAACCAATCTTCCCAACAGCTGTGCCAATCAATTTGGATTCTAATTCCTTCTCCTCATGGCACATTGTCACCCTGGTGCCCTCCTCCTATCCCCATTGGTAATAACCTCCCAACAATTACTTCAACTCACTTTTACCCCAGCTGCCTCTGGACTCCACTTTCTGCTTCTCACTTCCACATTACCTCTAGATAGGCACCCTTCCTCCCTCTTCCCCTTCTTTCTAGCCCCCTTGTATATGTTGTCTTTCCCCATTTAAACATAAGCTGCTTTGGGGGTAAGAGCTTATATTTGTATCCTTAGCACTTAAGACAGTGTCTGGCACATAGTGCGTAATAAATGTATACAATAGAATATTACTGTGTCATAAACAATGTATGTGATGAATACAGAAAAGCTTGGAAAGATCTACATACATTGATGAAAAAAAAAAGTAGAGTGAAGTAAGCAGAGCAAAAAAAAAAACCCACAACATATACAATAACTACAACAGTGTAAATGGAAAAGAACAACCATACAACAGAAAAAACAAAAAGTGAATATAATAAAATTATAAAGTTCAAGCATGTCCAAAGGTGTTGCATATTTCACATATTTTTAATCAGTTATGCTGATTTTTTTTCTTTATTAATCTATTTGTTGTTGGGATGCCTTGAGGAGCAGAAGGGGAAAGGATACTGTGGATAACTGATATAAGAAACAGAAAATGTCAATATAAACATTATAAAAAATACCGTTAAAATGGCTAGTAGACTATTTTGTGAAAAGTTTATACCAAACACAACCCCCTGCCTGTTCTATTTCTTAGACTATTGACAATTTTTACTTCTGGCAAGTGCATAAAGCCAGATTTCTTCTACTTAAGGCCTAATCAATCAGTCAGTCAATAAAGTATTTATTAAGCACCTACTATGTGCCAGACATTGTGCTAAGCACTGGAGACACCAAAAGAGGCAACTTACGGGTTTGTTACTGTGAATTACTACTCTTTGGTGAAAAGAGCATTAAGTCTCAAACTACGAACCTCCCTCATCCTCAGTGCTGTTCGTAGCATCAGGAGCGATTGTGCTCTTGGCACCAGTTGTTGTTAGTGTTGTGTTTGTCTTTCCTTGTAGAAAAGGACCCTAACATCACAGAATGATGATGACTCTCGCTTGACTTTGGTTTCAGTGAGGGAGGGTTGTGCAAGGTCACCAGCCTCACTTCTCCTCCAGAGCCATCTGGATTCAGTGACCAGAGGTGGGCCAGGATGCCATGGGGGACCCTGGCCCTTTTAGGCTAAGGTCTTTTCAGGTACTCACTTAGAGTGAGGTAATGGACATTCAGTGAATAGGCCTCTTTAAGAAGTAGTCAAGGGATAGCCCCTTTAATTAGAAAAAAAAAACAGCCATTCAGTGGAGCTTGGGCAGGGATCTATTGTAGTCTAATATATGGGTTTCACAGTGAACTGGGTTTAAGGTTTTAGAAGAGAGAGAGAGAGAGAGAAAGAGAGAGAGAGAGAGAGAGAGAGAGAGAGAGAAGAGAAGAGAGGGGGAGGGAGAGAAGAGAAATAGAGACAGAGAAAGAAAAAGAAAGAAAGAAAGAAAGAAAGAAAGAAAGAAAAAGAAAAAGAAAGAAAGAAAGAAAGAAAGAAAGAAAAGAAAGAAAGAAAGAAAGAAAGAAAAAGAGAAAGAAGGAAAGAAAGAAAGAAAAAGAGAAAGAAGGAAAGAAAGAAGGAAAGAAAGAAAGAAAAAGAAAGGTTCACTACAAGACAGTGGAAGGGTAGGTTTTATTTAGAAAATAAAGGTTCAGTGCAAAAGAATTACTTTTGCTTTTTTTCTCCTAAACTTAACAGATATATTTTTTATCCGGAAGACAATTTAGATATGATCATCTAGTCCAACCTCCTTCATTTTATAGATCGATAAAATGAGGCCCAAGGAGATCAAGGGACTTGCTCAAGATTGTCCAGATTATTTAGTAAGGAAATAATATTTTTCCACTTAGCATAATGCCTGACACATAGTAGATACTAACCTTCCTCTACTCCCCCTCCTGGGCTGGGCTTGATCATGAGTCTTTTAGCTTCCTGTCCATTGCGTGCTTTTCCACTCAGACCTTGCAGTGATTCTTATCTTGGTTTTACCACATTCCCAGATGCACTGAAGTATTTCAAAAAGTATTATAAAAATCAAAAGCAAATTAATTTGAATTACCTTTAACTTTTTTCTAAAAAAAAAAAAGAATATATGCTATGTAGAACATTTTAGAGGAGTATGGAAATGTACTAATGTCAAAGAAAATGTGATAGGCTCACACAGCTAGTAAGTGTCGAATATCTGAGTTAAGATTTGAACTCAGGTCCTCCTGACCCCAGGACTGGTGGTCTAACCACTATACCACCCAGCTGCCCCCCCTTTTATTTTTTATTTGTTTTTATTAATTTTGTCCCCCCCCCATATAATAATCACTTATTTTCTTTTCATGTGAAGGACAAATTTTTTCACTGTACTACTGTTTTACCTTACCATCATTTATTCTAATATAACTTGACAAAGTACAAAAATATATCACAGCCTCTTAAAAGCCAGGTAATTTTAGTTTACATTGTAATAAATGTTGCAACTTTTATTTTTAAAAGTTTTTTACACGTTTGACTGATTGACTTCTTTAAGGTGATTTTTCACATTGAAGAAAAACATTCTTTAGGGATCACATTGAAAGCATGAGATACTCTTTTCTTACATTTGCCAGAACTTTTGTTCCTTTTGCTACTTATACCAGTATGATTTCTTCTGTTTCCCTATTTCCTTAATACTTTAATAATTTCATAATCATACTGTACTTAGGATAACGCACTCATTTTCAAAGCTAGATTTTATTTTCCATACAAAGGATGACTTCAGAACAAGCTTTAGAAGCAGGAGAAATTGGATTCAGACCAAAGCACATTTTAAACTCTTCCAATTGGTTTAAAAAGGAATCTTGAAAATGAGTAAATTTGCTTATCAATTTTTTTTTTTACTTTTTTACCTAAAGGCTTTGTTTTTAAAATTAGATTAGAGATGAATGGCATTTAGTAAACTGTTTTTCTTGGTAAAGTATATTTAAAAGGGCTTCTTAAAAAATAGTAAAAAATTAAGCTTTCACATTCCCAGGCTTCTAAATCAAAAGTACAATTTATCAAATAGGAATAGTCCTGAAAATGGAAAGCTAATTTACTTTCTCATGCAATAAACAACTTGTTGGTCACAGAGAACAACAAATCATTTGCTTATAAGTAGAAGCCAAGAGCTCAGTGACCTTTGTTCAGTGAGCTTAGATGTAAAGGAAGCAGATCTAGTAGTATCAGACCTTAAACCATGTTATGAGGTGAGAGCATTGTTGAAGTGTAAGATGGATAATTTTGATTATTTTAAATTAAAATTTTTTATATAAATAAAATCTATGCAACCAACAGAAGGAATGCAGAAAATTGGAGGTGAAAACATTTATAGACAATTTTTCAGATAGAATGGGATTAGGTTGGAATATTGCTATGGTGTAAGAAATAATGAGCTGGTTGGTTTAGAAAAACATGGAAAGACTTGAACTTATGAAAGAAGGTGCTATCCATCTTCAGAGAAACATGACGAGTAGAAATAAGCATAGTACGGTCATATATATTTGTGTATAAGTGTATGCTTATAGATATATATGTATTATATATGGCTGTCTATGTCTGTGTTTCATATATATATATACACACACACATACACATATACATATATCCCCACTTAACTGTGGCTTTCTTTGGGCAGGAGAGTAAAATAAAAAGTATACAGCAGAGAACAAAAGAAAACCTACAAGGAAGCAAAGAACAGCTGGACAACTTTGAAAACAATGGGTCGTATTTATCATCTCAGAATCCCTGTTTGCAGAGAAGCAGGAAGCTTTATCCAGCATTTAGAAAGATACATCTACCACATACATGTGGTTTGGGGAAAGCATTTGACTTTTACTGCTTTTGTAACTATGTTCCTTAAGAATATGTCTCCCAATATAAATTTATTTATTTAACTTTTTACATTCATTTTCACAAAATTTTGGGTTCCAAATTTTCTCCCCATTTGTCCCCTCCCCCCACCCCAATACACGGAGAATTCTAATTTCCCCTATCACCAATCTGGCCTCTCTTCTATCATCCCTCCCTTCTCTTGTCCCCATCTTCTCTTTTGTCCGGTAGGGCCAGACTTTCTATTCCCCATTACCTGTATTTCTTATTTCCTAGTAGCAAGAACAATGCTAAAACTTTGTTCCTAAAACTTTGAGTTCCAAATTCTCCCCATCCCTCCCTCCCCACCCATTCCCTTTGGGAAGGCAGGCAAATCAATATAGGCCCTATCTGTGTAGTTTTGCAAATGACTTCCATAATAGTTGTGTTGTGTAAGACTAACCATATTTCCCTCCATCCTATCCTGCCCCCCATTGTTTCTATTCTGTCTTTTGATCCTGTCCCTCCCCGAGTGTTGACTTCAAATTGCTCCCTCCTCCCATTGCCCTCCCTTCCATCATCCCTCCCTCCCTGCTTATCTCCTTCTCCCTCACTTTCCTGTATTGTAAGATAGGTTTTCATACCAAAATAAGTGTGCATTTTACTCCTTCCTTTAGTCGAATGTGATGAGGGTAAACTTCATGTTTTTTTCTCAGCTCTCCTCTTTTTCCCTCCACTAAAAAGTCTCCTGCTTGCCTCTTGAATGAGAGATAATTTACCCCATTCCATTTCACCCTCTCTCCTCCCACTACATTTCTCTCTCACCATTTACCTTAATGTCTTTAAAAATATGGTCCCATCCTATTCAATTTACTCTGTGCTCTCTGTTTCTCTCTGTGTGTGCATGTGTGTATGTATGTGTGCATGCATGCGTGTACATGTGTGTGCATGTGTGTGTATGTATGTGTGTAGTCCCACCAACTACCCAGATACTGAAAAGTTTTAAGAGTTACAAATATTGTCTTTCCATGTAGGAATGTAAACAGTTCACCTTTGGTAAGTCCCTTATGACTTCTCTTTGCTGTTTACTTTTTCATGCTTCTCATTCTTCTGTTTGAAGGTCAGATTTTCTTTTCAGCTCTGGTTTTTTCATCAAGAATGCTTGAAAGTCCTCTGTTTCATTGAAAGACCATATTTTCCCCTGAAGTATTATACTCAGTTTTGCTGGGTAGGTGATTCTTGGTTTGAGTCCTAGTTCCTTTGACTTCTGGCATATCCTATTCCACGCCCTTCAATCCCTTAATGTAGAACCTGCTAGATCTTGAGTTATCCTGATTTTATTTCCACAATACTGAAATTGTTTCTTTCTAGCTGCTTGCAATATTTTCTCCTTGACCTGGGAACTCTGGAATTTGGCCACAATGTTCCTAGGAGTTTCTCATTTTGGATCTCTTTCAGGCAGTGATCGGTGGATTCCTTCAATACTTATTTTGCCCTCTGGTTCTAGGATATCAGGGCAATGTTCCTTGATAATTTCATGAAAGATGATGTCTAAGCTCTTTTTTTTGATCATGCCTTTCAGGTAGTCCCATAATTTTTAAATTGTCTCTCCTGGATCTATTTTCCAGGTCAGTTGTTTTTCCAATGAGATATTTCACATTCTCTTCCATTTTTTCAATCTTTTGGTTTTGTTTTGTGATTTCTTGGTTTCTCATAAAGTCATTAGCCTCCATCTGTTCCATTCTAATTTTGAGAGAACTGTTTTCTTCATTGAGCTTTTGAACCTCTTTTTCCATTTGACTAATTCTGCTTTTGAAAGCATTCTTCTCCTCATTGGCTTTTTGAACCTCTTTTGCCAATTGAGTGAGCCTATTTTTCAAGGTATTATTTTCTTCAGCATTTTTTTTGGGTCTCCTTTACCAATGTATTGACCCGTTTTTCATGCTTTTCTTGCATCTCTCTCATTTCTCTTCCCAGTTTTTCCTCCACCTGTCTAACTTGATTTTCAAATCCTTTTTGAGCTCTTCCATGGTCTGAGTCCATTGGATATCTATTTCGGATGTTCGGGATACAGAGGTCTTGACTTCTATGTCTTTCCCTGATGGTAAGCATTGTTCTTCCTCATCAGAAAGGAAAGGAGGAAACATCTGTTCGCCAAGAAAGTAACCTTCTATGGTCTTATTTTTTTTCCCTTTTCTGGACATTTTCCCAGCCAGTAACTTGAGTTCTGAAATTCCTCTCCACCCCTTCCTAGATCCGCCCAGCTAGTGCTTGGTGTCTGAGATTCAAATGCTGCTCCCCAGCCTCAGGGCTTTTAGGGGTGGGCGTGGCTGCTATTCAATGTGAGCTTAAGTTCTGGTGCTTGGGTGGGGGCAGGGCCACCTCCCAGGCTCAATTCCCTCAGGGGGTTTATGCAGAGACCTTCAGTAATGGAGCGGAGCTCCTTCCTGCTCTGGAAGTCCCGGGCTGCCTCTGCCGTTGCCTCCCGAGGGGTCCGAGTCACAGAGACACCCCGCTCCCCTCTCGGCCAGCCCAGAAGTCTCTCTCTCTGACCTGTAGTGCCTGTGGGTGGAGGGACCTTCGCAGCCGCCAGAGGTCCCTTCCCTGAAGCCTGCTTGGATCTGCTCCTCTGGGGCCGTGCGACCAGGGCAGGGCAGAGGTGGGCTCTGCTCTTCGGTGTGCGAGGGACCTTTGGGGTCGGTTTTTCAGGGCTCTCTGGAAGGGAAATCTCCTCCATTCTGTTGCTGCACGGGTTCCACTGCTCCAGAATTTGTGGGGAGTTCTTTTTACAGGAAATTTATGGGCTGTGGATTTGGAACTAGCATACATGAGTCTTTCTACTCCGCCATCTTGGCTCCTCCCATGTCTTGACCAAATTCTTGACTAAACAAAATTATGTAGAGGATCACAGGAGATAAAATGGATTAAATAAAATTGATTACAACAAAATCTTCTGTACAAACAAAATCATTGTGGGTAAAACAAAAAGGGAAATAGTTGACTGGGAAAGAAATCTCTGAAGCTCGTTTCTCTGACAAATGTCTGAAATTTAAGATATGTAGGGAACTGATTCAAATATATAACAACAAGCTACTCTCTAATACATTAATGGTCAAAAGATATGAGCAAGCAGTCTTGCAGGGAAAAAATGCAACCTATGATAATAGCTACATGAAAAACTTTCCAAAATTAATCATAAGGGGAATGAATATTAAACAATTTTGAGATTCTTCCTTAAATCCATCACTAACTACTGTGGGACAGGAAGATTTCTCCAGTATTTTAAATAATATTTCACGAGTCAGTATGGGGGCTCTGAGCTTATTTGATTGAGAGATGTGGATTACCCGGGGCTCGGGATAATAAGGTTAACTATAAGAACAAGTCAAGTAATAGGCTGGGGAGTGACCAGCAAATAAGATTGTTAGCTTCTTTAATTTTGTTAAAATCTGAGGAGTCATCCTACTAATTCTGTTACACTTAGCTAGGCATCACTTAGTTATTAGAATGCCCCTTGAGGGCAAGGACTGTTTCATTTTTGCCTTAATTTCCCCAGCATCTAGCATTTTGACTGGCACATGGTAGGGGTTTAATCTGTATTTACTGATTATGTATACCCTCATGCAAAAACTGTCCCTTCATTTCCCAGTCATACCAGAACTTCTACCAAAAAGCTATCGTGATCTTAAGAAAAGAGTTAATCTTCTTACTGAGTCCCTTCAATGCTAGTTATCCTTAATTCAACCATGACAGGACTTTCTTTTAAAAATTAGCATAAACACAAAAGATTTGACTACCAAATGAAAAAATGCAAAAATGTTAGAAATGGGGGAAATGAACAGGAAATGTTCATTAGCCAAACTAGCAAAATCTTCCCCTTAAAGAAAAAAGTAGTTTAAAGGCTCTTAAAAGTATTTCCCCTCCTGGGAGGAGGGTTTTTGCAGTTATGCTCATTGTTTTTTCACAGTTTCAAACTAGTCATATCCTAATACTGCTGATAATCTGGAGGTGGGAGTAGTTGAGGGTGTAGTTTAGGGTTTACTTTTAAAATGAGAGAGGTAACCAATTGTGAAAATGTTCAAATAGAACTTTAGAACTTCTCCTAAACAAATAACTTGGTATCCATGCTATTTTGCAGTTCTTCCTGAAATGATGACAATTTGAGGTTTGCTGATTTATGACTAAACTTTTCTGTGGAGGGAGGGGGAACAAAAGAAGTGAAGGATTTTGCCACATCTTATTCAGTGTGTTTTAGAGTGGGGGATGGCCTTTAGTGAGATTCATTAAAAACATATGCTCTAGAGACAAATTTAATTATCTTGAATATAAAGGAAGGGAATGGAGGGTATTTATATGTGACATTCAGTTTAAAATAAAAAAAATTGTTATCATTGTTAAGTAATTAAAAGTTTCAAACTGAATCGAAATAGTCTTTACTGCCTCCTTTTTCCCCTCCTATAATAGTTATTTTTTGAAGGGGAACAAAAGTTCAATTGATGTATGTTTTTATTGGCCATTAATGGTAACGTACATACATAGCAAAACTAGTAGTGGAAATATTTGATATGAGATTGTCTCTTTTTGTAGACAGACCTTCTCAAGCAAACTTTACTGATTGGTTTGCTTGTCTCCATGGTATCAGGGATACTGAGTTTTAATTTCAGTTCTTTTATAATAATCCAGATTTGGGGAAAATTTATTTTATGTAGGGATTTTATATAACTCATTTTGTAAAAAAAAAGAACCACCTCCTCTTTTACCAGAGCAACATTTCAAAGTTTGAATTATGACAGAAAAGAGAAAAGTTATTTATTCATTATTTTCTGAATATGATTCTTTTTCAAGACTCCTATTTTCTATTCTGGTAATTTTTTTAAACAGCCAAAAAAATGGTCTGCACTGATGGGAAAAGTGTTGTTCTGTTGCACGCTATGCCTTCCAGGCAGCTTGCTCATTTATTAGCCAGTGGAAAACTGAGATATTGACTACTAAGTAAAGAATGAGAGAAACATAACATTGTTAGAATCTAATGCTTTTACCTAAGGAGTCAAAATATTTTACAAATATCATAAAACTTAATTTAATTGTCTTCATGCCATCATTATGAGTTGTGAGGAGACAGACTTTATCACTTCAACTTTATATAAAAAATGATTTGAACAGATTTTGGAGTAATTTGCCCCTCATTTTCAAACAAGCTATTGGCAAATCTGAACCTAAAATTCATTGCTTATCAACTGATGCCATTGACTTGTTCTTTCTGCTTACCACATTTTTCTTTCCATTAGCACATTTCAAAATGTACACATGCTTAGAAGGGTAAAGGAAATCTAGAAGGGGAACTGAAATGCTGGCTATGCCTTAACTGAAGAAAAAACAAATCTGTCTTAATTTTTACTCATTTAGGATAAGTAGCCAAAGGATATGAACAAACATTTCTCAAAAGAACTGCAAACAATTAGTAGTACCATAGAAAAGATTTTTCAAAATAGTTAATAAGTAAAATGCAAATCAAAACAATTCTGAGGTTTTATCACATATCCAGCAAATAGTCAAAGATGGCAAAAGATGAGAATAGTTAATCCTGGAAAAGCTAAGGGTGCGCAAGCATATCACTACACTGTAGGTGGAGCTATGAATTGGACCAGCTGTTCTGGAAAGCAATTTTCAGTCCTGTCTTTGTGACCCCATTTGGGATTTTCTTGGCAAAGATACTGGAATGTTTTGCCATTTCCTTCTCCAACTCATTTGACAGATGGGGAAACCAAAGCAAACAAGGTTAAGTGACTTGCCCAAGGTCCCACAGCTAGTTAGTGTCTGAGACCAGATTTGAACTAGGTCTTTCTAACTCCAGACCTGGAGTTCTTTCCAGTGAACCATCTAGCTGCCCCCGGAAAGTAATAATCAATTATGTTAAGGAAAAAAGTGACTAAAATGTCCATGACCTTTGACCCTTAAATACCACTTCTAGAAGGATATATTACCTAGACCAAAAGGTCAAAAACAGAAGAGAAAAAAGTCTCATTTACACCAACGTGTTCATAGAAGCACTTTTTGTGGAAACTAGAATCAGAGTAGACATCAGTGAATGGGAATGACTAAACAGATTATGTTAGATGAATATAACAGAATATTATCGCACCATAAGAAGTGAAGAATATGAAGAATTCAAGCTTATATGAAATAATATAGTTAAGAAAATGCAAAGATGAATACATAATGACTACAACAGTGGAAATGGAAAGAATAAAAAAAGTCATGAAACTGAATACTGTATAATCATTATAATAACCAAACTTAGCCCTGTGCAAGTGATAACAAAATGCCTCCCTCCCTCTCTTGTTTGCAGAAATGTGATCCTATGTGTGTGGAACATTGTATATACTGTCAGATTTGGTTGAGGTGTTGATTTTTCTGAACTGTCTCTTTTTTCTCTTTTAGTCTTTCTTATAAGGAATAACTTATGCCCAGGAGAGGATATGCTTAGAAGACGATATTAAGAAACAAAGATGATAGAAAAATAAAAATGTCAATAAATTTTAAATTTTAATTCAAAGTATTGTATTCAAGCAGTTTGATATTTTTAAAAGAAATAGACATAATCTATATTCTGAAGTTCTAGTCTTTATTGGTGAAACTCTATTGACCAGTGAAGAGTATTTAAAAACAGTTAACACAAGTGCAAAATGTGGATAGATATACGTATATTAAAATATTACAAAACTATTTATTTACATTTTTGTGGCTTAGGAATGGTTGAAAGTACTCATTGGGAGAAGTGAGTTAAGTTGTGTAGTTCTTCCTGTAACAATATCAGTAATAGCAAACTTTTCCCATCCTAGGCAATTAATAGCAGTAGATTTAAAAGTATATTCATGTAAAGGAATCATTAGTGGCCAGGTTCTTACAAATCTTAGCTTGAACATCAGTTTAGGAAACTTTTTAAAAAATATAAGCATGTACTTGTACTTTGTATGAGAAACCCATACTGTGAGATTGCAAAAGAGGATTTATATATCTCTAAGGAAAAATTGTATCCTCTAGAAAAATCCTTACCTTTCTGCAGGTCTAAATAATGTACATTTTTACAGAATTTCTTAGAAATAAAATGGAAGGAGCTCAGCATTTTAGCATCACAAGAATTTAATAGTTGCAAATGAGAAAGGGAAATTTAATTAGCAAGAATATATAAGTGGAAACAGTATATGAAAAGGACTTCAGTATATTCATGAATCAATTTCTAGAAGCCCTTGAAGAAAAAAAATAAAGTTGCCAAAGTAGTTCCTTTCTAATGATCTTTTTCATCCCCTTCTAGATTGAAAAAGAAAAAGCAAGCTAAACAAAATGCTGAGACAGCATCAACCAATTCTCGCAGTACCACAACTACTAAGACTCAGGCTGGGAAAGAAGAGGCTAAAGCAGTTCTTTCAGAACAAGACAATTGCAGCATTCCTGTGGAAGAAGCAGAATATTTAACTGATGAAGAGAAAAAAAAGAGAAAAAATAATCAGCTAAAAGAGATCAGACGTACAGAACTAAAGAGATACTATAACATAGGTAAGTTACAATATTGCTTTCATTTTTAAAACAAGCTTTTGAAAATGTATTCATTTATATGTTACTTAAAAGCTTACAATCTTGCTGTGAGGATCAAATTAGCTGCATATGTTTCTCCTGTGAGATATATGTTTATCCTAATGTAATCAATAAGTGACCACTTTTGGTAAGGTTAACTGTATAGGTAATGTAGTCCCTACCTTTGGGATTTGGGAGTTTGGTGACTTCTCCCAAACTACACTTTCCTGCTTCCACTAGGTGGTCCATAGATGAATTATTTTCCTTTGTTCCATTTCTGTTCTACTCTGGAAGCTAGAAAATTCACTATAAAGGAAGTCTATCCTAGCTATGTCTTGCTCACTCATAACTGTAGCTTAGGGGTGAATAGTCCTAAGTCCCATGGCTTGTCTGACTCAACTATTTGGGAGCTTATAAGAATTATTAATAAAAAGATTAAAACTATAAGAATCTCATAATTAGAGGTAAAAACCTACAAAGATAGAATGAGATCATAAGTATTTTAGATGGAGGTTCAGACGTCTTTATCTTCCAGCTCTTCACTGGCTTTTTCCATTGTAGTCCCTCTATACACTTAACAAATAAGCATCCATTATAGAGGATTTCTGACCATTCATAGTTTTATATGAGACAAAGTCAGGAATTAGAAATAGCTGAAAGAAATAGAGGAATAGTACAGGAAATGCTATACTTTATAAGAATTTTCATTTTATTATCCTTGGATTACTTGTTCCTAGTTTGTAGCTCAGGAAATATGCCCATTTTAGAAAGGAGAAAACTGAGTAGAGATATTAAAACACTTTATAGAATAAAAAAATCATGTTCATTTTAAAAAATTAAATGTAATTGAGTTGAATTATTTAGTAACTGAGCTGAATAGATCTTTGAGAGCATATCTAAGATGCTCATGCCTGGCTTTGAGACAAACTATGTCTAAACCAGAGGTACTTAATCTTTTTTAATGTGTCATGGACCCCTTTGGCAGGTTTTTGTTGAAATCTATAGGCCCTTTCTCAGAATTCTCAGAATAATATTTTAAATGCATAAAAATAAAATATACAGGATTATAAATGAATAAATTATACTGAAATACAGTTATCAAAATATTTATTTTAAAAAAAAACAAATTCATTAACCCCAGATTAAGAATCCTTGGTCTAAGCCATCCTGGAAAGATAGTCTTCTATTTGACTCTCAAGTCTCTAATAGAAAAAGATTTTAAAGCTTCCCTTAATAACATGTCCTGGCATTGTATTACTTCTATAAATATAACTGAATCCATTCATTCATCCAACTAACATTTATTAAGAGTTTTTAATAAAGCATAGTATTAGATGTTGAGGGATGCAGAAAGAAATTAAAACTTTTCTCTTGCTCCTTCAAGAAGCTTAAAATATTGTATGAAAGATAACGTATATATACAATGGAGCATAAGTATGCTGTGAGCTCCTTAAGAGCAGAGACTGTTTTTCCCTTTCCATGTATCCCTAGTGCTTACTTAGCATAATACCATGTAGATTGTAGGTTTTTAATATGTAGTTGTTGATTCTGAGGAGGAAAGACAGTTGGTATTTTTAATAAATGTTATTAAATTGAATTGAGCTGAAATACAATTTGTGCCTTGGAGGGATTAGGGAAGAATTTGTGTAGGAGGTATACCAGGAAGCTAATACAGGCCCTAACATTAATAGTGTTAAATACAGATGCCTGTTTAATTGAGCTGAATTGATCTGCATCTTGAATCATGAGTAAGAATACAACAGGAGAAGACAGAAGAGGCAGAAGGCAAAGGTGGGGGTTCCTGGTATGAGGAAGATAGCTAACTATACAGTTAAGACTCTGAGTAGAGAAAAGTAAAGCTAGAAGAGAGGTGATGCTGTGGGAGAGCAAGGAGATACTGAGATTGTGGTTGATGGGGAGAAGGATGGGAAAATGAGCTTAGAAAGAATAAGGCTGGGGAAGAAGTGAAGGAAAGGAATTGGTGAAACAAAAACATGAAAGCATGAGAGTAGAGCCCTGCCTCATGAGGTTACTATCAGGAAGGCACTTTGTACATTATAAAGTGGTGTGTAAATAGGAACTATTATGGAAATGAAGGATGGATATATACAGGGCCAAGGAGGGGAGTCGTAATACTCCTAGCTACAGACAGTCACTTTCATACTATTACTTTGCCACAATTGCTCAGCCTCAGAGACTCCCTTAAAGTTCTCATCTTCCAATTTTATCATCTTTTCTAAATCCTTGTTGTTGTTACCTATCTACCTTCTGATTTCCTTGCCTCTACCTTTAGTGACCTTAGTGCAGGACTCTAAATACCCTGGAATTCTTGCCTTCTAGTTCATCAAGGTCCTCAGCTTCCACAGGTCTCCATTTTATCTTTGACACCAAAAAAGGTGGTCACAATATTGACCTAATCTAGCCAACCCCCTTAAACTCTTCTTTGTCCAAAAGCTCAAACTCTGAAATTACCCTTTGATCACAATTTCCTTTGCTTCAACCATCCCACAGCCCCACTCCTAAATCCATTGTTTTAAAATCATAATGACCCCAGGTCACAAAATCATACAGAATTTGAGAGTTAGAAGAAACCTCAGCAGCCATTTAGTCCAACCCATAGAGGAAAAGAATCCCTACTATAGCATATCCTACAAGTAGCCATCTAGACTATGCCTGAAGACCTTCAAGATGGAGGAACCATTACCAGGGTGGCCTATTTCACTTTTTAATGGCTAGAAAGTTGTTCCTGACAGCACATCTAAGTTTTTCTCTTTGCTACTTCCAGTCATTGTTCCTGGTTCTGCCCTCTAGGACCAAGCAGAGCAAATCTAATCCCTTTTCCTATTACAACCTTTCAGATGTTTGAAGATAGCTATCAGATTCCTTTTGAATCTTCTTTTCACCAAACTAAACATTCCAGATTCCTTCAGTCTTTCTTTCCATGACGTGAACTCAAAGTGCTTCCTCATCCCCTGGACAATCTCCAATCCTTATACCATGGCACTCTGAACTAAACACACTACTCCAGGTGTGATCTGACCTCATCTGAGTCCAGAACAGCAATCCTGTCAGTACTCCAGGAAGTTTTGCCTTTTGATTGCAGCCCATTTGCTCTTTTGGCTACCAGATCACACTGATGATTCACAGTGAACCTGGAGATCTTTCTCAGACAAACCGCTGTCTGACCACAACTTTCCCAGGAATTAAAATCAAGTGCACTGGCTTATACTTTATACACTTTTTTTTTAAATTAGGATAGTATTTGTACTTTTTCTACCTCACCTATATTCTCCATAATATTTCAATTATGATAATTACTCAGCAACATCCATCAATTCTTTAAGTACCTGAAGAAATAGTTCGTCTGTGAAAGGCACATTTGAATTCATCAAGGGCAAGTAGATGCTCTCTGTTATTACAGACTTACTTAACAGGCAGCTTAAGTGGCACAGTTGTTAGAGCACTGAGCCTGAGTCAGGAAAATCTGAGTTCTAATGTGACCTCAGATACTTGCTAGCTGTGTGACCTTGGGTATGTTTTTAAAGCCCTTTATACACTGACCCCTTTCTAGCTTTTCTGTCTTCCTTCACCTGACTCCCTTCCACATGCTCTGATCCATTAATACTAGCCTCTTTGCAGGTTCTCATACACAAAATACTCTGGTCTCCTAACTCCATGAAATTTCACTGACTATCCTGCACAACCAGAATTCTCTTTCTGCCTTCCAGTTGCTCTAGTTTTCTTCAGGTCTCAGCTAAAAATTCTTCTTTCTGCAAGAAGCCTTTTTAGGTTCCCCTTAATACTAGTACTTTCCCTTTGAGACTACCTACAATTTGCCCTATATGTATGTTATTCATCCAAAGTTGTTTGCATACTTTCATCCCCGTTAAAATTTTAACTTCTTGAGAGTAACTTCTAGTTTTGTCTTTCTGAAAATCCTTAATATTTATCACAATGCCTGGTACATACCAGGGGCCTAATAAATGCATGTTGACTGATTGACCAAAATGTCCCCCATTCTGCTAATTTGCTTTGATCCCCTTGATCTCTGACCAGAGATACCTATTTTCTTTTGCATTTATCTCCCTAAATAGCCAGAGTAGGTTAGAATTCTTAAGGTTGATGATGGTAATGGTTCACATTGCTATAATTACTTTCTCTTGTAAATCTCTTACCAACATCTGCTGCCTCCATTTTCTTATTTCCCATTCAGTTCTAAGCTCCTTGTAATCTGGCTTCCTGTTCCACCACTGAACTGAAAATGTTCTCTCCGTGGTTATCAACTGTGTCTTAACTGCCTTTTCTGAATCTTCATCCTTCTTGATTTCTTTGCAGAATCTAACACTGTTAAATTTTCCCCCTCCCAAGAATCTCTCTTCTGTGGGTTTTCTTAACATTGTACTTTCCTGGTTCTCCTACTACCTGCCTGATCAGTCCTTCTCAGTTTTCTTTGCGGGATCATTATCTGAGTCTCATTCTCCTCTTCTGGATTGTGTTCCAAGAGCTCTATCCTGGACCCTTTTCTTTCATCTCTTGGTGATCTCATTAGTTCCAATGGGTTGAGTTATCTTCTCTATGCATGTGTCCTGCAAGAATACATATACCACTGTTATCTCCCTCTTGAGATCCAGACAACAGACTTGCATGAAATCTCCACTTAGCAGCAGACATCTTAACTTCAACATGATTAAAACACAACTCGTTATCTTCTCAAAAACCTCACCTTTTCTCTACCTACTTCTGTTGAGGAAGGATTTGAATCCCTTTCTCCTCCAATTGGAGGATAAGAGGATGGAGTACCAAACTCTTTCCAGTACCTTCCTTTACAGAGAGCAGAAACTGGTCTCTGCTCACTTGACTTTGCATCTGCTTCCCTGCCTAATTTCAACTCCGTTGAGCAAGATACCCACCCAAGATAAACTTATCACTTCTAAACTCACCATCATGTTGCTCATTCAAGCCTTGCTTCCCTTAGCTTCTTTGCCCCTATTGATTGGAACGAAAGAGGGTGAAATAGCAAACTTCTCCCAAACCTTTGGTTTACAGAGAGCAGAAACTGGACTCAGCTCACTTCATTATAAATCTGATACCCTGCCTGGTTTCAACTCCATGGAGCAAAATGCTCCCATGCACTCCCTGGTGTCCTGTTGCCCTTCCCACCAATTTCCTGCCTCTTTTTGTGGGTTATCTTCTCCTTTAGATTGTAAACTCCTTGAGAGCAGAGTGTCTTCTTATTGATTGTATCTTGGTACTTAGTACTTAGCCTGGCACATATAGTAGATGCTTATTGGATTGGATTACTATCTTTTTCACAACCTAGCAGTCATCTTTAACACTTCACTCTCCTTCACCCCACAAATCACTTGTTTTCGAATTCCATGTTCCCAATATTTTCATTTTGTGACTTTTTCAAGCAGCTTGGTAGTATAAAGGACAGAGTAGTATTGGATTTGGAGTAAGGAAGACTGAAATTCAAATCCTCCCTCAAATACTTACCCAGCTATGTGACTCTGGGAGTGTCACTTAGCCTTTCTCAGCCTTGGGTTCCTCACCTACAGAAACCCCACTTTGGGTTCCTGTAAATTGGGAATAATAGCTCCTACCTCATAGAGTTGTGAGGAAGAAAATTAAATGAGATAAGGGAAGGCAGAAAGGAAAAGAACAAGCAGTAATATATTGAGGCTAAATATGTTCTAAAATAATTTGTTCCTCATAATTGTTCAACTTTAAAAGGGGGTGAGGAGTGGAGAGACAAGTATTTATTAATCGTTTACTATGTGCCAGGTGCTGTGCTAAGCACTTTACAGCTGTTACCATTTGACCCTCACAACAACCCTGAGAAGTCGGTTCTGTTGTTATCCCCATTTTACAACTGAGGAAAATGAAGCAAATAGATGTTTAAGTGTCTGAATCTGAATCTGAACTCAATTCTTCATGATTTCAGACTCAGAGCTCTATCCATTGTACCCACCTAGCTCCCTAATATATGTAAAGTGATTTGAAAACTTTCAAGTGCTATATAAATGCTAGTTGTTTTATTATATTAAAATGTTATTGTTGTTATCATCTCAGACCCTCATCATCACCTACCTAAAATGATACATTAGCCTCTTGAGTGAGCCCATTTTCATTCTGTCCCCCCTTCAATGAATCCCCTACCCAAGTGAAAAGCTGTTATTACCATGACACAGGTCTGACCCTGCTCCAGTATCTTCATTGCTTCCTGTTTCCATGAGGATAAAATTCAAACTCTTCAGCCTGGCATTTTAAGTCTTCCATTATCTGTTTGCCACCTACCTTTACAGTCTTATTTCATTTTATTCTGCATATACTGGTCAGACAAACTGACCTGCTTACATATTGGCATTTCATCTCCACCTGGCTTCAGAGCTTCACTCAGGAAGGATCTTTCCTGATCTTTCCATTAGTTAGTATGCTACCATCCCAGATCTATCCCTACTGGAGTTATTTTGCATTTATTCTGTCTTTGTTTTATAAATACCTCTCTGTGGGTTGTTTTCCCCCAAGTAGGGACTTTCATTTTTGTATTTATGTATTTAGGGCAAAATCAAGTGCCTAGCACCTAATAGGTGCATATTAAGTACTTAATGAGCTGAATCTTGAGTTCAATTTATTTTGTTTTATTTTGTCAATGATTTACTATAGAATCCTTTCAAACAACAAGTTGTCCAAGAACTTTACCAAAAATTTATTTTCAGTTCCAAATTCTCTCCTTCTCCTCCCTACCCCAAGGGGTGGGGCACCTGAGGCCTCAAGGCCACATGTAGCCCCCTAGATCCTTGAGTGTGGCCTTTTGACTGAGTCCAGGTTTTACAGAACAAATCCTTTTATTAAGGGAATTTGTTCTATGAAGTTTGAATTCAGTCAAAGGGCTGCATTTGAGGTCCTAGAGGGCCACATTGCAGCCTTGAGGCCATAGGTTCCCAACTCCTACCCTACTCCATCCATTGAGAAGGCAAGAAATATGATACCCATTGTACGTATAAAGTCATGCCAAACATTTCCATATTAGCCTTGTGTTAAAAAAAAGGTCAAGAAAAGTAAAAAAAGAATAAAAACATGCTTCGAACTTCACTCATAGGCCATCAGTTTTCTATCTGGAGGTGGATAACATTTTTTTCAGCATGAGTCCTTTAGAATTATTGGAGATCATTGCATTGTTCAGAGTAGCTAAATCTTTCAGTCGATTGTTGTTACAATGTTGCCAATACATTTACGATATTCTTTTACTTCTGCTCATTCCACTTTGCATAAGTTCATATAAAATCTTCCCAGATTTTTCTGAAACCATTCTCATCCTCATTTCTTACAACATGTGAGTATTTCATTACAATTGTATACCAATACTCGTTCACTCATTCTTCTATTGATGATTAGTTGATTTTAAAATATGATTCAAATTTCATATAACCTTCTTAGAAACACCTTTATTATAGATATCAAAACTTGCCTGTATATCTCTACTTAGAAAACTCTAAATTAAACCTCGTTACTATAACATGCTGTGAGCATAAGCATACAGAACTGCTGCACCCAGCAAAATGAGGAACTGTCCCATACCTAAGAGTTTGCTGTGATTTCAGTAATGATATGTAATGTAGTAGCAGCTTATCTGCTTATCTAATGACCTTATCTAACGTACCATTGCCTCCTTTTAAAAAGATAAAAGCATTCATTTAAAATGTCACAGGTAATAGAATATTTGAATGGAAATATATCCTCAAACTGTTTTATTAACAGATTATATTTTTCAGTTGAACGTCTTATGAGTCAACAAAAAAAATTGCTGATAACAAAAGCGTACCCTTTCTTTGTATACTAGTTTGATTCGTAATGCATCATTTATTACTTAGCTTAATGGAGATTTTATCACAAGCCATTTTACAGTCTAGAAAAGTCATAAACGTTTGCCTACCGGAACAGACCTCTATGTTCTTAATAATCTTCCTTTTACATTCCACAAGATCATCAGTTTTCTTTCATTGTTATCAGGAAGGTGAAGGGAAGTATAATTTGATTATCCTTTTTCACTTTAAACATTTTGAGGGGTTTGCTTATTTGTGTTTCTTTTTTCCCTGTTAACATATTATTCCTTTCTTCAGCTCACCTCAAATGCTCTGTCACTTAAGAGATTTACAAATGTGTAATAATTTCTGCCAGAATAACATCTCGTGCTCTATAAATTATCTCACAACTTCTTAATGCAATGGAGACACTTTCCCTATAGTCAAGACAGTTTAGTTTGTCAGTATTACATTTCCTTTGCAGAAAGGAATTTAGTTAGTATACCTAATAGATTCCAAAGAGTATAATTTTCTGTTCTAGTATCCCTGTCAAAGCACACAGTTACTTAGATGCTATGTACATTGCAGGCAAATATGGCAGTTCTAGATAAAGTGTTCATTTTTGGCAAGCCCCATTTTTGTCCATTGTAAAACAATAAATTAAAGTAGGTTGTGGTCATTTGCCTGAGGGGATTTGTGCTACTTTGAAAAATTCACATTAACATTGTCTTAACCTAGTGATAGAGGTTTGTTTGGACTAGAGGTGAAGAACCTGGGGCCTCAAGGCCGCTCTAGATCCTCAAGTGCAGTCCTTTACTGAATTTAGATTCAGGTCTCACTGAAGACCTAGAAGGCCATGTGTGGCCATGTGGCTTCTTCAAAGCCTCAGGTTCCCCATACCATTTTGCTGTGACAAAGAGTTGAAAACCATGTAAACTGCCTTGCTTTTGCAAAGCAAATCTGATTTTAGCCAAACCTATATGTTTTCATGGTTGCTTTCCTTTTATTTATGCAACTCAAGAAATTTTTCTAAAAATTTACATTCTTAAAACATGTATTTCTTAAAGATTCTTTTGTGCCTTCTAAAAAATGATTTGCTAAATTAACTGTGTTCTTTTATGTGTTGTTGAATTTGGCCAAATCTAGAAGCACAACTCTAGATCAGGGATTCTTAACCTGAGTTCCACAGAGCTTTAATGGGGAAAAAAAAATCATCTTTATTTTCACTAACCTCTAACTGGAATTTAGCATTTCCTGAGTTAAAAATATTGTTCTGAGAAAGGGTCCATAGGCTACATCAGACTGCCAAAGGAATCCATGACATAAAAAAAAAAAAAAAGGTTAAGAACTCCTGCTCTAAATGAACCTGTACATTTGATGCTGTTTAGAATGAGTTTCGATTTTCTAGCCCCTCTGAAGTTCTAGTAGTGCCTTTGACCCACAGCACTATTCATGCTAAATGATTACAAAGATTGTCTTTTCTTTCTGCTGTATCCACCTGTCGCTAAGTCTGTTACGGGTTGCAAATTATTCTTGTCTTAGAGGTAGTGTGAAGCCTTGTGCAGAGCAAGCCACCTAGTTTCTGATTGCTAAACACTACATGAACCTGTTCACCCACATTCCATACATGTATCAAATTGTCTGAAGAAGTTTTATTGCATCATTTCTAGCATTTTTTCCCCATCTTTGTTGCTTTGTCCCCATTCCAGCTCACTGTACAGCAGTGGTTTGGGAATTCTGTTCTCATGTGGTTAAGTAAGTTTAGATTTAACTAAACTCAAACAAATATTTATTAAGAACTAATTGTAAAAAGTGCCATGATAAGCTTTGAGGATGCGAAGATTTATTTTAAAAAACCATAGTCCTTGATCCTGGGGTGCTTATATTATAGTAGATAGAGTGAAATCCTTAACGTAAATAACCCTAATACAAGTTCCAGCGATCGAGGGCATAGGTGAGCTGAAACTAAGTCACCTTTGCAATGAAAGAGGGAGGGATCATTTCTGGGTAAGTTGTTGTTGTGACAATGTGGGTGAGGACATCAAGGAGAGAATACCTAAGCCAGGCCTTGTCTAATGAAGTAGATAATAGCAGGCCCAAGGGATTGTGGGTCCAAATGCACAGAGGCCCAAGAGAGCAGGATGAGATGTAAGAATGGTGAGTAAGCCAGTTTGATTGGAGCACAAAGTTTACAAATTGAATAGTGATTTGAAGATGGAAAGTAGGTTGATGTCAGATTGTGAAGGCCTTATATTGCCAACTAAATGAGTTTGTATTTTATTCAGGGAGCAGTAGGAAGTTAATGAAGGCATTTTAGCAGAGGAGGGACATGATCTGACTTGTGTGCTATGAAGGTTACTTTGGCAAGGGTGTGAAGGACAGATGGGAGGGAGAAAAGGCTGTGAACTAGGCTGGTGGTAGTATGAATAGTCAAGTGAAAACAGAGATACGAGCAGTATTGCTGAGTTAGCATGTATAGAACGTGGAGACCTGATATGAAAGAGGTAAATAGAAGACTGATTCCCAGGTTTCCAGCCTGGGGTACCAATTCCCTTTCTGACCCAACAATTGTTACTTGTCCTTTATCCTTGAGGAGAACCGTAACACCAGGAAGGTGATGCCATGAATTGCAGGTGAATTGGATTGAAGTGAGGGAGGGCTGGGTGCAGTCACCAGCTTCACTTCTCCTCCCGAGCCCTCTGGGTCCAGTGACAAGATATAGATCAGAACGACTAGAGATGCCCCCCATCCAACAGGGATATGTTGCTGAAAGCCTTACTTTACTTCTGATAGCTTATTTGTATTCTAGGGCCTACTGAGGACCCTGCCTTCTGACTGTGTTAAATATGGCTCCCGAAACTTATTCTCACACAAATAGAGAATAAAAACTCCACGGTCTCCAAGGAGTTTGAGTTTGTGTGGCCTGCAGCATGATATTCCACACTGAGCCATCTGTCCTATACACTCATCAACAGATATCAGTAGTATTAATTGACATTTTTTATGTTTGTGTTGCTGATAAAAAACTTTGGTTGTGATGGGTTTCCTTGAGCAAGTTGGCCTAATCTCATCATCTTCTAAAAAAAATTGTATTTACTTTTTTGTTACATTTTGAGTTCTGATCTATTTCCCTCTATCCCAACCTTTCGCTAGAGAAAGCCCATATTTCACACACACACACACACACACACACACACACACACACACATACACAGAGGCGTATGTGTTTATATATACATATATATGTGTATGTATATGTACACACACATAAAACCATGCAATACATGCTTCCATATGTCAGTTCTTTCTCTGGAGGTGGAAAACATCTTTCTTCATAGGTCATCATGCTCACAACAGCTGAGTCACTCACAGTTACTCTTCAAACAGTATTGTTATTACTGTATATAACATTTTCTTAGTTCTACACATTTCAATCTGCATTATTTCATGCAAATCTTTCCATGTTTTTCTAAAATCAACTTGCTTATCATTTCTTACAACATAGTATTCCATCACAATCATATACCATGACTTATTCAGCCATTCCCTCAATTTCCAGTTCTTTGCCACTACAAAAAAAAAAAAAAAAAAGAGCTGCTATAAATATTTTAGAACACATAGGTTCTTTTGCTTTTCCCTGATCACCTTGAGAGATAGACCTAATAGTGGTATTGCTAGGTCAAGGGGTATACACAGTTTCGTAACTCTGTGGGCATAATTCCAGACTGTTCTCCAAAACGGTTAGATCATTTCATCGTTCTTCTAACAGTTAATGTTAATGTCTCAATTTATCAACATCCCCTTCAACTTTTGTCACTTTCACCTTCTATCAGTTTAGTCAATCTGATAGGTATAAGATACTATCACAAAGTTCTTTCAATTTTCATTTCTCTGTTCAATAATGATTTAGAGCATTTTTTCATATAATTATATATATATGTATGTATATAGCTTTGATTTCTTCATCAGAAAACTGCCTATTCATATCCTTTGACCATTAATCAATTAGGGAATGACTTACTAAATTTGACAGTTTTCTATATATTTGAGATATGAGACCTTTATCTGAGAAATTATAAAGTTTTTCCCCAGATTTTCTGCTTTCTTTTTAATCTTGGCATCATTGGTTTGATTTGTATAGAAACTTTTTAATTTAATGTAATTAAAAATATTCATTTTATTTCTCACAATGTTTATTACCTCTTGTTTATTCATGAATTCTTTTCCTATCCATAAATCCAATAGTTATATGTTCCACATTCTTCTAATTTACTCATGATATCTCCCTTTATTTCTAGGTCATGTAGCCATTTAAACCTTACTTTGGTAAATGGTGTAAGATTTTGGTCTATCTGTGCCTAGTTTCTGTCAGATCGTGTCCAGTTTTCCCAACAATTTTTACCAAATAGTGAATTCTTATCCCAAAAGCTTATAGCTTATGCACACACACACACACACACACACACACACACACACATCTATACACACACACACATATAAGATTAGGTTACTACAATCATGTACAGCTGTTTAGTGTATATCTATTCTATTCCACTGATCCATCTTTCTATTGATTAGTCAGTACCAGATAATTTTGATAATTACTGCCTTATAATACAGTTTAAAATCTTGTACTACTCGATCTCCTTCCTTTATAGTTTTCATTAATTCCTTTGATATTGTTGGCCTTTTGTTCTAAATGATTTTTATTATTATTTTTTCTACCTCAGTAAAATAACTCTATGGTCATTTGATTAGGATGGCACCAAATGAGTAGAATTGTCATTTTTATATTGTCACAGCCCACCCAAGAGCAATATTTCTTTAATTATTTAAATCTTACTTTATTTGCAAAAAGATCTCACTCAGGGCCAAAAGAGATTGATTACCTCTTCCTTATATGTAGCTGGCACAAAAAGCATTCCTATGCCTGAAGAAGTGCTCTGCAGGAAATGAGATGTTGACCCAAGTCACCAAAGCTTTGCCATACCTCCATCAATGTTACCACAACTCTTGTGATTGAGATTTGGTAGTTACTTCAGCTCTCTCTCTCTGTTTAGCATCCAAGAGAAGGAGAAAACCAGCACTTAAGAATGTCCTTGGCAGGTATACCCCCAGGAATTTTATACTGTCTATGATTATTTTAAATGAAATATCTCTTACCATCTCTTCTTGCAGGGCTCTTGTTGGTGATATATAGAAATGATGATTTGCAGGGGTTTGTTTTATATTTATCTCAGTCATGTTGAGGTATTATTTCATCCACTATTCTACCTTGAAGAAGTGGATTTTTGGGGTAGAATTTGCCTCAAACAGTGATACTTGTGCTACTATTTCAGGGATACCTTATGACGTTTATAGACTCCTGAATGGTAAATGTTCAAAGGACCAGAAGTATATTCTAATATCAACTCTCAAATAATGATAATAACAGCTAACATGTATATATCACTTTAACATTTGCTAAATTTGATCATTTAACCCTCTCAGTAACCCTTTGAGGTAAATGCTACAAGAATCATTATTACCCCTTATTATACAGGTGAATAATCTGAGATTGAGAGAATTTAAAGACTTTGCTCAGAGTCATACAGCTATTAGGTGTCTGAGGTAGGATTTGAATTCAGGTCTTCCTTACTCTAGGTTCAACTTGTTTCATTTCTGATACAGCTGAACATGGGTCCTTGTCTACTTTTCTAGATCAACACTTTCTAACAATCTGCTTTAATGGAGCTCTCATTATGGAAACATGCTTCTATAACACTCATGAACATGTAGTCCCTACAATTCATTTTTTTCAGCAACCAGTATTAAGTATTTTTCCTGTGAATAAAACTATGCTAGATGAGATTATACAAAGATAATTAAGACATGGTCCCTGCTGTTAAAAATGTATAATTTGGTGGGGGAAGAGGAAAGTGGCATATATATATATATATATATATATATATATATATATAAATATATATTGTGTTTACAAGAACTCTAATAACATTATACAGTAACTATAGTGCACAACAGAATAATAAAAGCGGGAGAGGTTAAAAAGAAGGGGAAAGAGGGAAGAGTATACAAAGTACGAGGAAGGATAAAACATTTTCAACTAAGGGGCTCAATAAGGACTTCTTGGAAGAGGTAACATTTGACCTGAGAGATGGAGGGAGGGCTTCCCAGGCACAGGAGATGTTGTGAGCAAAGAGAAAGGCAGTATATATGTAGGAAAGACAGCAAGAAGCCCACTTTGGCTGAACCATAGCACACATGGAATGCAGTTACTGAGGGGTGAGCCTGAAAACGTAAGCAAGCCTTCAATCTCGTGCCTAGGAAGTTAGAGTCTTGCTAATATTTCTTGAATGTCTTATGTATCTGCTGTGTAGTTGAGGTCATATCTATTGGAACAGATCATAGTGTAGAAATGCACTGAGATTCTGGTAGTTCACAGTGGACAGTCCTATAGGAAGTCACAGCCAGAATTATCCTAACAGAGCCTTGGCAATAAGATAAGAAAATAGCTGTCCCCAAATATTTTTTCACTTAATTTTCTGATTACAGTTATGACATGTTTAAAACTATGGAACATTTTCTTTGCAATTCTTACAGTAAGGGGAATAACTTATATAAACCCTTTCTGCTAGTTAATCTCACTAGGTATGCCATTAGAGTCTGAGCTTAACAGTGCTTCACAACTGACTAAAGACAGACCAGACCTCAAAAACTGACAAAAATTACATCTTGGCATATTTGCTACGGTATATAGAACCTCATATCCCATGTTTTTAACATTCTATTCCATTTTTTTTTTAATGGGGTTAGAATCAGTCATCTTCAGTTTCTACAATAAAAAGGTAGGAAATGTCATTTTGGACCAGTAGGTGGTGCAATAAACATTGTGTTCCATATTTTCTTTTCTGGGAACTGGTTATATGTACTTTATTCTGCACCTAGTACTCATTAGAATATAGGACACCATTTGAAGGTGTGGCTGAATATTGTTTTCAGGTAACTACATCCTGAAAACAAACCTACCATGAATATTTCTCTAGGCCCTCCTTATTGCAAACAATTTTTTAATGTAATTTTAGTAATGTTTGGAAAAAGTTCATTGAAAACCATTTGATTTATTTGCTTAAACCACTTAAAATTCTGTTTTCAGTTTGATAATTGAGTCAAACCATATGTGAAAATCATTCTCTACCATAGCATAGTTATTCAGCTGCCTTAGCATCATTCCCAAATTATCAAAGAAGGCATATTTTTCCAGCAACTTAAAAAACATTTATGAACAGCTTCTATATTTAGACCACTGTGCTATGGAAATACAAAGATTAAATAAGATAGTCCCTGTTGTTTGCTAGGGGATACAAGATAGAGGTGACTTACTGGATAGAATATTGGAATTGGAGTAAGTGAGGCCCAAGTTCAAATTCTGCTTCAGAAGCCTACTGACTATATGATTCAGGCAAAGTACTTAAATCTCTCTCACCCCAGTTTCCTCAGAATAATAGCTCATATCTTACATGGTTGTTGCAAGAACCAAATGTGTTAACATATATAAAGTGCTTTGTAAACTTCAAAGTTCTATAAAAAACAGTAGTTATTATTTTTATATCATTATCTTTTACATGAAATTCAGCTTTTCCTGCTTAATAATTTTCTATATTCTCTTGATGTCTGAAAGAACACAGCAGTTAAGCTCCTACTACTCAGTATCATGAAAGGTCACTAGAAGTACATTAACACTGGAAATGGTCATGACCCTAAAGTACTTCGTGGGAGAGGAGAAAAGGAAGAGGAGGACAAAGGAAATGGGGAAAAGGAAAGGAAATATATTATTTTATTGAGACAGAGATAATCAGATCTAATTTCATCTAAAGTCCTTTTCAACTTTAAATCTATAATTCTGTTATTTGGAACGGCTTTTTCATACTTCATTTGTTCCAGATTTTCATTCTTGCTTTTTTATGTTCTTAATGTACATAAGATAGATATTAGAAAATAAAATGTTCATTACTTATATATTTTCACTATTGAATTGCATTTGAGTTTTATAAGTATATGCAGTTTCCTATAACCTTTTCAATTTGTTTTCCATTAAATACAGTTAGTTAATATTTATTATGTACTACAACATGTAAGGTGTTGTGCTGGAGTTAAAAATGTTTAGAAATCCTTCCCTTACAGAACTTAGATTCTAATGAAAAGGAGATAATATGTACACAGACAAGTATAATAAAAGATATGCAGAGCAAATCTAGCATCCAGAGGATTTGTTCTAGGAAAATTTGAAGAGGTAGCAATTTTCTGTGATTGGGATCAGGTAAGGCTTTATATAGGAGGTAGGACCTGAGTTCAGTTTTGAAAGAAGAGAATTTCTAATGACAGTAATGAAGACTGAGTGAATTCAAGGCAGGAGGGACTGTCCATGTGGAGGCAGGAAATGGCATGTTGAGTTTGGGGAAGTAGTATAGTTTACCTTTGTGCTTTAGTAAATGAAAAGAAGTGATGTGAAATAAGGCAGGAAAAGTAGTTTGGAGCCAGATTGTGAAAGGATTTAAATAGCAGACTAAGAAGATTTTAGTTGGCTTTTTTATTTTGTTTTGGGGTTGTTGTTCTTTTTTTTACCCTTGAGGGAATAGGGAGCCAGCCATCATAATTACATTATTTAATGTAATTAGTCAGAATTATGTCATAAAAGCTATTTACTGGAAAGAATACATTCTGTCTTAGTTATTACATTATTCATGTGCACTTCCTTTCCTAATAAGTTGGGATGGGAAGAATCATATACATATAAATAGAATTGTAACAGAAAGTAGAGAGAGTTTTAGAATACCACCGGTTTGGAATGCTGCACACAGTTCCGACTGTTAGTCTTTCAGTGCCACATTTCCCTTTGGTTCAGAAGATTTTGCTACTAAAAGATGTTGCTAAAGAGAGACTGGCTGGCTACTCTGATAAAATGACCTAAAGACCACATTCTAGACAGTTCTGGAGTTTGGGGGCTCAATTTAATTTGTCCAACCAGAGCTGATCAAGCTTTTGAAAGTTCAGTTCATTAGATCAGTAAACGGAACATCAGTTTTTTAATTTACGATGAGAAATGTTACATCTAGTGTTACCAAATTATTGTCAAGCATTTATTTATTCAAAAAACAGTTATTAAATGCCTATTATGTGCTGAGGATATAAGGATAAGAACAAACATTTCTAGCTTCAAGTAGCTTATATTTTATTGGAGAAATAACAGGTACACAGATAAATTAATAAAGCAGATGTGTAACGTGGATACTCCAGCCCTCTCAAAACCAGGGAAGTTTCATCTGAAGTTCCAAAAAACCCTGAAAGGTTTGAAGCAATTTTTCTACCTCCAGAGACTGTGTTACCTACTCCCCTACCACCACCATTGTTCGGTTCCTATGCCTATCCTTCAGTTCCATTTAACCACTTAATCATGAGTTTTACAAAGCGATTATTTACTTTAAAGATATAGAAAGAACAAACATACATTTCTCCCAACACCTTGGAGCATACTCTTCCTTAACCCACCAAGTGTATGAGTGGGTTTAGCACTAAGGTCATTTTTCACATAAGGTTGGCCCCACAGAATTTATGTCCAGATGTACCCCTCACTGCTAAGTGAGTCCAAGTTTTAGCTACCAGTTAGATGAGGTTCCAAAGGTCACTCTTAAAGGTTTCTCCTTGCTTCTTGGGGTTTTTATGTTTTGCAATACCTACCCTAGAATCTGATTCCCATATTCTTGAGACTTGCTCTCATAATCAAGTTAAGAGACTCAGTTTCCTAAACCTAGAACTCAAAAGAATGAATGAAAAGGATCGTTTCTTAGGAGATCATATGGTTATATGGTCTAAGGGGGAAAGAGGGAACTCAAGACATTTCCCTTTACACATGGTCTCTCACTGGACGCTGGAAGAGACAGAGTAACCTAACTCCTTCAAATGCAAATAGATCAAAGAAATAGCAACTAATGCTAGAAGACTTTTATGAAGAGGCTGACAGTTTCATTATTTACACAACCAGTTGGGGAAAAAAAAAGAGCTCCTCCTTGCCATATGATCAGTCAACCAGAACCAGTTAAAGAAATGTCCACATAGGCTCCACAGTCTCTCCAAAGCATTTCCGATGCAGATCATCACACTGTCTCTTGAGAGCACTCCCTAACTTCTTGTCATGAAGAGGTTGTTGGTGAGGTAAGCTGACGGGGTCTGCACCTGGGCTTGATGGCAGTTAGAGATATGTGCAAAGTCAATACATGATAAATTTCTGACACTAACAAAAAGAACACTAACAACTGGGATATCAAGTCAAACCTTATTTAGGAGATAACACTTGAACTGAACCTTGTGAGAAGCTAGGGATTCTAAGAGGCAGAGATGAAAATAGAATGAATTCCAACTTGTGCAAAGGCATAGAAATGGCAAATGGAATGTTTTTGTTTAATTTTTTTTATTGTGAATTTAGTAATTACAGACAGTTCAAGAGACAAAGAAGAACAGGGAAGAAGGGTATATAAGAAACCATGAACTTCTACTATAGATAATATTTTATTTATTTATTTTTGTTTTTATATTTTCTATTTATTTTGTTTTATTTATAGATAAATTTAACAAGACAGCAGTAAACTGCTTGATTTGTACTTTCTTTTATACTCCCTCTCCTCCCTTTGTGTATGTTATATGGTACTTATAGCAAGTAGCTTAGTTTGGCTGAAATACAGACACATTCTCTTCCCAATGAAAGTGTACTTGGAAAAAGCAAAGTAATAAAAGAATTCTTGAGTTCAGGTCCAGAATAAACAGTTAGATGTATTGAAGGGACACTTGACTCAAGCTATGATAGCTTGAGGTGATATTATAGGGACCTACCTGCTCAAGCACCTGAAATATTCACATTGTCCAATTTGCCAGTAGTTCGCCTACAAGTTCTGTTTAAGTGCTTCCACTTGCTGTCACATGTCTTCCAGGTGAGACTAGGCAAGCACTCACTTGGAAGCCAGTGATGAGCTAAGAATCTCTCAGAGTTGAAAGAAGCCTCAGAAAGCATCTTCCCCACACTGTGCCTTATCAGTCAGTCAATCAAACTGAGCCAGAATCAGCCTTAGAATATGTCTAACAGAGTTAAAGCATAATTCAGTTCAGCTTTAGAAATATATACAAAGATAGTTTCTATAAAGGGCTTATACTTTATCATCATCTCCACTGTGGCAAAAGAGAGAGATACAAAATCTTGTGTCATAGATAATAACCAGTAGCAAAATCAACCTTCTGTTTGCTATCATATGCATAGTGTTCAGATCATTACACCAACTTCACAAACTGAACAATAATATCAGCTACCTTGCCTTTTCTCAGTTATCCCATTAAGAAAATATATTCTTGTTTCTAAATATGCCCATAAAATTGTAGGCTGCTGTATTGGGCACAGTCTTTATGGCATAGCTGTTCAGTCCTTCAACTCTGGCATACTCAGGGTCTAACAGATGATCTGTTTCATAGTTTGGCTAGTACTACGAAATTTTGCCTAAGTCAGATGTTCCTGACTTGTCTTTGATACCTGGACTATTGTGTCATTAGTATCCATATGATGTACTATAAAGGACTATCCAAATTCCTCGGTTATTCATGAGTGACACATTGATGGGCATGTGCCATCATTTGAGATATTTGCATGTTTTGTTATTGTCCTTGTGGTGGCATTAGTTTATCCACTAAAGACCTATACTCATGCCTGATTGTGGTACAGAGATGACCCTGAATTATTTTATTTTTAATTAATTAGGTTTTTTTTCAGTTTTCTACAATCACTTCCATAAATCTTAGATTTCCTCCCCCTCTCTCTCCTCCTTCCCACTCCCTCCCCAAGATGGCATGCAATCTTATATGGGTTCTACACATACATTCTTACTAAATACATTTTCACCTTAGTCATGCTGCTTGGAAGAATTAAAATGAATGGGAGAAACCATGAGAAAAACCAAAACAAAACAAAACACAAGAGAAAATAGTCTATTTCATTCTGCAGTTCAATTCCATAGTTCTTTCTCATGACCTTGAATTCTTAAGTTATGAGAATAGAAAGTAAGCTCAAGCAGGTCTTACCAAGTTCAAGTAGTGAGCCTAGAGATGAACTAACTGCATGCCTGTGGTATGAGGACCAGCCTAAATAAGTCTGGAGAGACTCATAACCATGTAGTAGATGGAAACACAAGCTACATTAGCGGAGAGATTGCTTTTACTAATGAAGCTGCAAAATCTATTAGTTGGAATGACTCTCAGGCCAGGAAATCCAGTTCATACTTAAACAACATACTGAGCAAGTAGCCTTCTAGTCTTTACTTGACGAAGTCTGATAAAGGGGAACCCAACGTTTCCTTCATGTCCCATTCCACTTTCAGGGTAGCTCTAATTTTGGAGACATTCTTCCTTATATAAAACTTAAATTTACTTTTTTTGCAACTTCAACTCATTTCTCCTAATTTGAACCCCCAAGTTCAATCAGAACAAATTGGATCCTTCCTCCAAATTAAATGTTTTCACATACTTGAAGACAACTAATAGGTACCCTCCAAATCTTCAAGTTACATTGGGAGTCATTCCATGATATTCAATTGTGTAATATCTTATGTGATAGTCAAATTCTTTAAAGATTATGTCATCCACATGATTGTTGCCTTTACAGAAATAATCCAGCCACTGACCCCCTCTTTTCATCTGTAGAAGTTTCTACCCATCCTTTAACATAACCCAAATGCCACCTCCTCCAGGCAGTTTTTCCATTTCCTCCCTGGTTGATAATAATCTTTCCTCTCAGATGTCAGAAAGCAATTTGTTTTCATGACTCTCAGCTGGACTTATCATGCAATATTATTGTATCATGGGTCTCCTATGATAGATATAATATCCCCACTTAGGCACAGCCATGTTTCATGGTAGTGTTTGGATCCACTTAAATTCACAGTACCAAGACTCATCCAATGACTCTGGCTAGGTCAAACTAGATGATTCATGAAATTAGAGCAACAGAAATTTAATAAAATGGCATAGCAAAGTAAATAACAAGGAATCAACTCAGGTATTAAATCTCCTTAGCTCTCATTTATCAATGGTTGCTACCTCCAGATGTTTACCAGGAGAGATAGTTAATTGTTCATTTAATATCTCTATCTCCCCTAAGACAAAAGGAAAAGGAAACATAGAGTCCAAACAGTTTCTCCTTAATCATCTCCCTTAACTTCTCAGCATAGGGACAGTCTTTAGAAGACTAACTTCTTAATATGGCATCCATTTGCATACTGCAACCCTAAGCCATAATTCACATTACCATCAACAAGATCTGAATGATATTTTGGAGTTTGGGGGATAGGTGCCATTTTATTTCTGTTTCTTAGCCATCTTCCTTGGCTATACTTGTGCGTCCAAGTCACTTGCCCCTGCAAGAGGTGTTCATCTCCTTTTTAAATAAAGTGCAGCTTAAGTACAACTTCCCAATCAGCGGTTATTCTGGGTGACACTGCCATGCTATCAAGTTTATTTGTACCTTTCTGGAAGAGGTAGTCCAGAATTTCCCACAATTAATGAGGCTTTCTCTTATACCACAAGCATTGGAGAAACTCTATGTTGTCTGTCTATGGATACACAAGCCTACATCTGACATTATAGCTACTTCTGTATAGCTACTTATGTATTCATAATAATGTATATTCAGAGATAATGTATATGTGAAGTACTTTGTAAACCTTAAAGTGCTCTCTGAATCATAAATATTATTATCCTATTATTAGACTCTTTGGGGCAGGGACTTTTTCTTATCTTAATTTTATATCTCTGCCAAAGTCTAATACGGAGTTCTGCATGCAGCAGGTAATTATAAACAGTATAAATTAGGCAATTTAACAGAACAGTGAAGGTAGTTAGCTAATCATAAAAACAAAGAAGTTTCTTATGTCCCTCTTTTCCTTTTGAGCAGTAGTCAACTTGTAATAAAGTCATGAAATCTTGACCTAGGATCTTACTTGTCAACACCCTATCCAAAAATAGAGTAATATCCCAAATTTTGTACTCAATAGTTCATAAATTGAAATCTCTCTCTTCAGTTTGTAAAGGTGAAAGAGAAGAATTTCAAATTACAATAAGGCATCTCTTAATTGTCTTGGAGAATAATGCAAAGCAAAAATGGTGACTGTGGGATCAATTTTTTAGTGCAAAGAATATCAATAATACAGAACAGTAAAATAGAATATTACTTGAAAGAACTACAATATTAGTGATAATAAGAGATGTTCCTGGGGAGGTAAACCAAAGCTGAGTCTACAGGGAAACATCTTTTATGGTGCAGAATATGGCATTTCAGTAGCCAATTCTCCATCCTTAATTTCTTCAATGACTTTGCTTTCAAATCAAATTATAGTAACAACTAATTAAGTTTTTAAAAAAACTTAGTAGATAAAACATTAGTAAACAGAATTTTGTGTTTTTCCTTTGCTGGGTTATCACTGTTTACCGTAACAGAAGAGTAACCATTAGTAACTGAGAAACTCTTTGCTACCATGAACAACTACCTAGACTTTCTTCCCTACATGGATCTGTTTATCTTGGTGTTTCCAACCACAAGTACGAAAGCTGTGTTTCTGTCTTCATTTTTGTGGCAAGTGCACAAGGCCAAAGTCACAGTACGTTAGCCAGATTCATGGCCTTACCAAAGCAGGCCAAACAGGAAGTACTGCTAATGACCTTCTCTTCAAAGTTACTAATTTAAAAAACGTTAGGCCTCACCAGACAATGAATACAGATGAATTTTTGTCCAGACTTAGGTTGCCTGACTTTCACTTCATTTAATCTTGAATAACTTTAATCAAGCATTCAATATGAAGAAAACTGGCAGCCTCTGTTGTGGTTAGTAAATTAAAGGGTATGATGAAGATTACGCCTTGGAGTCTATTCATATCAAACATTTTAAAGAAAATGAAATGATACCAAATAGTAAGATACCGTATCAATAGCAGATAGAATGAAAAGTAAGGCTTATGATTAACAGTGTATTGAGCGTTAAAACCAATGTGTCCTACATGTATATGCTTGATAAACATTTGAAGTGGATTGAAATAAAAGCACTCTCAGGTCAAACTTAGTTCTAAAATTCAGGATATCCTAAATCTTTAAGGTAGGAGGCTTGATGTGATTTAGTTTAAAAAAAAAAATTTTCCTGAAAACTTTTAAGTAACATTGATTGTGTCATTTTTCCTTGAAAAAATAAATTGGATTAGTTCAATATCTCATACTTTTTTAAAAGAAATTACAATAAATAATTCCTTCTTGAAAGGTGACATAAAATACTGAATAGAGGGCTGACCTTGGATTCAGGAAGACCTGGATTCAAGCTCTGCCTGTAGACCATTTAGTCATTTAACTTCTCAATGCCTCCAGGCAACGCTCTAGGGATGTAATTTAAAAATGAGTTACCAATCAGCATTATTTAAAGGAGTTTCCATGCTGGAAGTTCCCTATATCATGAAATCATTGGTGCTCCAGTTCCCTTTACCCTTAACCTCCCCCCTTCCCCAGAAAACCCTCTCCTTCCATATAACTTTGATCCAAATCACATAATTTCATAGTGTTTTCATTAATCACATATAACCAAATCCTATAATAAAACCCTCCAGTTAGATCACAGACTTAGAGGTAGAAGGGACCTTAGAGTTTATCAAATCTAGCTAGCCCCATCATTTTAGAAATGAGCAAACTTAGGCACAGAAAAGTTGTTACTTGTCCAGGGTTACATATCTAATAGATGTTTAAGTTCTGGTTCTGTGAAAGGCAGATGGGTGGCACAACGGATTCAGTGCTAGTCATGGAGTCAGGAAGATCGGTGTTCACATGCAGCCTGACACACTTATTAGCTGTATAACCCTGGGAAAGTCACTAAATTTTTTACCTTCCTCAGTTTTCTTAACTGTAATATGGGGTTAACAAATAGTACCTACCTCACAGGGTTGTTGTGAGAATCACCTGAGATAATACTCGTAAAGTACTTAGAGTGCCTGGCACACAGGGGGCCTGATCAATGCTTATTTCCTTTCTTCTAGTACCCATACATAATTAAAGAGACTATATCATCTCATACAGATGATTCAGCAACATTGGTGCATTGCTTTATATTCATTGTAACACCTTCTCCATTTTTTCCCTTTAATGGTAATGTGAGGAAAGCATTCTTATCCTATTCTATTCTACATTTTTGATACTTTCAAAGTACCAAGTTATGTACCCATATGGCCCACACTTCGTTACAGCTTTAGAGCTTCTGAGAGAAATGAATGTTTCCCTCTTGTATTTAATAACTAATTATTGAATTAGGGCTAAGGTTTTTTCCCTTTTCTACTTCCTTATCTAGAAATCAACCAGTGTGGGAAATCTTGTTCAAAGATTTACCCAGTCATGAGCACTAAGATCTAATCAAAGACAGTAAAGGAATTCTAAGTTTAGAAGGATGGGTGGATTCCTGCTCCTTGTGTTTACCTAGATCAGAGAAAAATGTGGATTCTCCCTTTTGTCAGGCAAGTGACATGGAAATTGATAAATCTCTTTGACCCAGATTTGGATGCTCTGTGTCACCTAGACCTTCATTGTAATATATCCCGCCTCTCATTGTAATATTCATTTTTCCTCATTACTTGTTAACAAATCAGAGTTGATTTCTGCCCTCAGGTGCACCCCTTTTTGAAAGACTTCATAAATATTGAAGATTCAACAGGCTCGGTCTCTTCACTACTGAGGGGGCAATGACCTTGTTGTGTTGACTGCTTTCTAGATATAGTCAATAATATTGATTTTAATTTCACCTATGTCTTGCCATTGGACTCTGATGACTCTGGAGGAGAGAGTGAGGTTGATGACTGCACAGCACTGCCTCACTTAAATCCAATTCATGTGCAATTCTGGGCATCACCCTGCTGATGTCATTGTCCTTTTCAAAAATGAAGGCTGAACCACTGTAACCTAGTAAAGAGGAAAAAGATGACATCAGAAGACTGCTCTGTCCCCCACCCCCACCCCCCACCTCAAGTATAATCTGGAACATGTTGATGTTGGAAAGTCTTGGCTGGTTGTTCTTGTTCTTCCTTCCTTCCAGGAAAGGACCAGTGACATCACAAGGATGATGTCTTGATTTTCCTGTAAGTTCGATTGAAGTGAAGCAGAACTTCACAAAGTCATCAGCCTCACACTCTCCTCCATTCGTCTGTCCAGAGACAATTAATTGCCAGAGCTAATCATGGTTGAAAATAGACTCATAATACATATTGGTTTTAGGGTTGAAAATTAATAACAGCAATTGGAATTAGGTTAAGACCTTATCTTTAAATTAGTGTCAATGGGATGACAGTAACCAAAATGACCACAGTGATGGTCCTCTATCCGCCATGATAGGGGTCTTTTTCTACATGTTTCTTTGGTTAGAGAACAGTAGAGAACCCTCTGCAAAGAACAGGGAGATTTTCTGAATGCAAGGGGCTTATGGTATCACATCTTTTCCCCCAAAAAATCTTGTATTTAGTATATCTTAATGACTTCCAATAAAATTCCTGTCCCTTTCACAATAGATAGTAAGACTTTTTATTGAGTTCACCTGTATTATGTTGAACAGACTCCCTTTGGCAAAGTTGTGAATGGACATGGAGAAGTTTTCAAGATGGGGCAGGGATGAATGTGTTCGGATTCACATTACTGGAGAGAACACCCAAATAAATAAGATGACAGATTCTTCTAAGCACTAAGCTCTTTGAGGTAGCATGGTGCAGCAAAATGTGTAATGGCTTTTGAGTTGGAGGACTGGAATTTAAATCCTACCTCTTTCACCTGTGTAACAGGTAACTTAACCTTTCTGGGTCTTAGTTCTCTTGTCTATAAAGGGAGGGTATTGACTGAATGGCGCTTAAGGCAGGGGTGTGCTGATACCAGCTCTCATGGGCTCTCTGGTCCATTGTTACATTTTCACTATGAGTATTTACACCTCAGAAATTGACAGACCAAATCAAGGGTTGGCTTATTGCTTGGTTCATTATCTAAATTTAAGATAGTATTGGAGAAAATGTAAATAATACAGATTAAACTTAAACATGTATCCTGCATATATTTTTTTTCCTGGAGAGCCTGTTAAACCCAGCACACCTCTACTTCTAAGTTCCCTTAGAGCCCTAAATCCCCTACAATTATCCTACAATCTTATAAAAACACATATAAAACAACTTTGAGCCTGTGCCTTCAATAGGAGCTGTAATCTTTGTATCAAATGGAGTAAGCAACTTGAGAATTATATACTAGGATTTTTCTTCTAATTATTATTTTTTTAAATCTCTAAGCCCATATTACTGTAATCCTTTATCTTTAGAGTCCTTTATCTTTAATATTAGTTACTTTTATGTTCCAATTTATGGCAATAAATGGAGCAAACAGCCATAAACATAACAGGCAAAGCTTCTCTAAACATTTCCCCAAATCATTAACAGAATGGATGAGAAAAGCAGCATAAAAATTATTTTATTGCATTTTATCTACCTTGTTGCAAAAGACAGGACTCTCTGGTCTCTACCAATGAGAGCCTAATTCAAGTTAATGAATGCTTATTGAGCTGCTTATACAGGTGAACCATTGTGCTAGTGCAATACAGTTATCCCTCCCGCATCCATGGGGATTAGGAGCATGGTACCCACTTGATCTGAAAAATCCCTATAAAAATTTTTGACCCTCCCTTCATGCCAGAGAAGAAATCTGAATTATTATGGTATTAAAAGATAAAATATGTTGATATTATACAATACTATACATATGTTTTATGCATTTCTGAGTTTCTAAACGTTTTCTGTGTTATCTGCTGGCTTTCACATGTCTGTGTCCATAAAACTCCCCCAAAATTCAGACCTAAGAAAAAGATGATTGGTCTCATAGAAGCTTATCGTCTCTATATAATCAGACCTTTCTATACAGATTTTGCTTTTAAAAAATTAACACAGATTCATGAGAAAGGTGTGATTTTTTTTTTAATGCTACATTTCTGGAGTGATTTCTGTTTTTAACATTACCAAGCAGAGGGACCTACTGGAAAGAAATGTGACTGCAGAGATAGGAAGACCTGATTTTAAGACCCATATCTTACACATACTACTTTTGTGACTGTGCAGATCACTCTCTAATTCTGTCAGTTGCAGACAAGGTACCAGCCTTTGTTGGTTTGAAGTTTCCTCATCCAAAACTATTTTTTTAAAATTTTGTCTATATTTCTGAATTCTTTATGTTGTTTTCATTTGTTTCTCAGTATTTTACAAATCATTCATTTAAAAATCATTTATCAGGGGTGTATTTACATTACTAATATTAACTAAGGAACCCAGAAACCAATCAAATTAATGATATAGTGTGTTTGTAGATACTTCTGCTCTTTCCCTTTCACTTTTTTGTATGGCTGTCAGAAGGGTAACCAGTGATAACCAGCAGTCATCCTTGTATCTTATATGTGCTTCCTCCTCTCCTGACACTGCTACCAGCCTCACCACTTCATGCCTGCACTATTACAATAGCCTGCTGATTGGTCTCCCTGCCACAAGTCTCTCTCCCTTGCAGTCCATCTCCACTCAACTGTCAATCTGATCTTTGTAAAGCACAATTCCAACTGTGTCAGCCCCCTATTCAATAAATTCCAGTGGTACCATGTCAACTCCAGGATCAAATATAAAATGTAGTATTTGATATTCAAAGCCCTTCACAACCTGGATCCCTCCTACCTTTCCAGTCTTTGTATACCTTATCTCTTCCAAGGAACTCTGCACCTCAGGAACACTGGCCTCCTTGCTGTTCCACATACAAGACATTCATCTTCTGACCCCATGTATTTTCACTAGCCTTTCCTCATCCCTGGAATTCTCTTCCTCCTCACCTCTACTTCTTGGCTTCCCTGACTTACTTCTTGTCTCAGATAAAATCTCCCCTTTTTAAGAATCCTTTCCTAATCCTTAATGCTAGTTCTTTATCTCTGCTGATTATTTCCAGTTTGTGTATATCTTGTTTCTATGTAGTTGTTTGCCTGTTATCTCCCTCATTAAACTGGGAGCTCCTACTTGGCATTTAGTAGTCAATAAATACCTACTATATGCTAGGCACTGGCAATACAATGTTAAAAAAAAAAAAAAAGAAAGAAGGAGTCCCTGCCCTCAAGAAGCCTACACTCTGAAGGGGAAAGAGAGTTGGGAGGAAATACTTGATATGGGGATTGGTAGAAAAATCAGTCAGAGAAATCTCAAAGTGGTGAACCCAGGTAAGAAATAAGAAATGCTTATTGGCTGATTAACTGGCAGATGCTCTTATTTTGTGCTGGTAGTGTTTAATGGCATGCATAAATTTAGTTCTGTGGACTGTAGCCTGGCAGGCAGAGAAGTCAGTAATGATCAATAAACATTTACTAAGCACCCACTATGTATCTGGTACTGTACAAGTGCTAGGGATGTTTTAAAAAAGACAAAAACCAGTCATTTTTTTCAAGGAATTCATGAGCTAATCAAAGGGAGAGCATGGTAACAAAGAGGCACAAACAAGAGATACAGGATAAACTGGTTATAGACAACAAAGGGAAAGGACTTGCATTAAGAAGAAATCAAGAAAGGCTTCCTGCAAAAGGCGTGATTTCAGCCGAGTCTTGAAGTAAACCAGGGAAACCAGGAGAAAGAAGGGAGGAAAGAGAGAATTCTAGGGATGAGAAAAAGCCATTGAAATGCTTGGAGTTGGGAGATGGAGAGCCTTTGTGAGGAATAGCAAGGAGGCAAGTGTCATTGGATTGCAGAATTCCTTGACAAGTGGCAGGAGGGAAAGGAAAGTCTTTGAGAAGACTGAAAAAGTGGATGGGGGAGAAGGGTTGTTTTTTTTTTTTTTGAAGGGCTTTGAATGTCAGAGGATTTTATATTTTATCTTGATCGTACTAGGGAACCTCTGTAGAGGGTGGCCTGGACCAACCTATTCGTTAGAAAAATTACTTTGGGGGGCGGAGCCAAGATGGCGGAGTAGAAGGACGCACGTTTACAAGCTCCAAAACCAAAAGCCCATAGAATTAATGTAAAAAGAGTCCCCCATAACTTCTGGGTCAATACAAGGGGTGCAGAAGCAGAGTAGAGGAGATTTCCGTTCCAGGGAGCCCTGGAGACCTGTCCCCAGGGTCCGGTGCACCCCGGAAAGCAGACAACACCCCCAGCGCTGCCCTGGCCGCGGCCCCAGAGAAGCTGATCCGAGCAGGCTTCAGAAACGGAAGTTCCGGCAGCCGGGAAAGTCCCTCCGCCCACAGAAGCTACAGGTCAGTGAGAAAGAAGGCCGGGCTGGAGGAGAGGGGAAGCAGGGCATCTCCGTGACTCGGGTCCCCTCGGGAGGAAGCGGCGGCGGCAGAGATGGGGGCAGGAAGCGGCGGAGGCAGAGGTGTGGGCGGCGGCTGAGGCAGCAGCAGCCCAGGACTCAGGAATCCCCCAGCAGCAGGCAGGATCTTCATTACGGAAGATTCCCGCATAAAACCTGACGGAGCTGAGCCTGGGAGACGGCCCTGCCCCCACCCCGCTCTATTACTGAAGGCTTCTGCTCAAAACCCCCAAGGGAACTGAGATTGGGAGGCGGGCCCCCCACCCCGCCCCCACCCGCTCCATTCCTGAAAGTCTCTGCATAAAGCCCCCGAGGGATCAGAGTCTGGGAGGCGGCCCTGCCCCCACCCCAGCACCTGAACTAAAGCTCACTGATTGACAGCCGGCAGGAGGAAAGCCCATTTAAATCTCAGAGGCCAAGCACTAGCTGGGCGGATCCAGGCAGGGGTGGAAAGGAATCTCAGAAGTCAAGTAACTGGCTGGGAAAATGCCTAGAAAAGGGAAGAAAAATAAGACTATAGAGAGTTTTTTCCAACAAATGCAAATGATCCCGACCTTCGGATCTGATGACGAGGACCTATCCTTGCCATCAGGGAAAGACGTGGAGGGCGGGGCCTCAGTACCCCAGACACCCCAGGGGGGTGGCGGGTGGGCTCAGGCCCTGGAACAGCTCAAAAAGGATTTTGAAAATCAAGTTAGACAGGTGGAGGAAAAACTGGAAGAGAAATGAGAGAGATACAAGAAAAGTATGAAAATCGGGTCAATACCTTGGTAAAGGAGACCCAAAAAAATGCTGAGGAAATTAACACCTTGAAAAATAGGCTCACTCAATTGGCAAAGGAGGTTCAAAAAGCCAATGAGGAGAAGAATGCTTTCAAAAGCAGAATGAGCCAAATGGAAAAAGAGGCTCAAAAGCTCACTGAATTTAATAGTTCTCTCAAAATTAGAATGGAACAGATGGAGTCTAATGACTTTACGAGAAACCAAGAAATCACCAAACAAAACCAAAAGAACGAAAAAATGGAAGAGAATGTGAAATATCTCATGGGAAAAACAACTGACCTGGAAAATAGATCCAGGAGAGACAATTTAAAAATTATGGGACTACCTGAAACTCATGATCAAAAAAAGAGCCTAGACATCATCTTCCATGAAATTATCAAGGAAAACTGCCTTGACATTCTAGAACCAGAGGGCAAAATAGGTATTGAAAGAAAAATTACTTTGATAGCTGAGTGGAGGATGAAGTGAAATGGGGAGAAATATATGGCAGGAACTAACAAGCTCTTGCAATAGTCTAGGCATGTGTTGATGTGGGCCTATACCTGACTGGTTACAGTGTCAGAGGAGAGAAAGGGGCTTATGGGAGAGTTGGTGTAATCAAATCATTACCCCTGACCCTTAACTAGTTAGTTAATCATGGACAAGTCACAACTTCTCACAACTTCAATTTCGAGAGATAATTATATCCATAGTAATTTCCTCAGAAGAAAATAATGTATTTTTAAAGTTATTTGCAAACATTAAAGGTACGTGTGTGTGTATGTATGTATGTGTGTGTGTGTATTATATATATATATATATATATATACACGCATACACATATATTAGCTATTCTTATTAGGCAAATTCAAATAGGTTATAAAAACCTAGTTTCTTTGTTAATATTATTTTTCGGCCAAGATGGCGGAGTAGAAAGACTCACATATGCTAGCTCCAAACCCACAGTCCATAAATTTTCTGTAAAAAGAACTCCCCACAAATTCTGGAGCAGTGCAAGCCACGCAGCAAGGCAATGGAGGAGATTTCTGTTCCTGAGAGCCCTGAAAAACCGGCACCTAAGGTCCCTCACGCACCAGACAGTGGAGCCCACCCCTGCCCTGCCCTGGCACGGCCCCAGAGGAGCAGATCTGAGCAGGCTTCAGGGACGGAACCTCCAGCTGCCGTGAAGATCTTTCCACCCACAGGCGCTACAGGTCAGTGAGAGAGACTTCTGGGCTAGCCAAGAGGGGAGCGGGGTGTCTCTGTGGCTCGGGGCCCCTTGGGAGGCAGAGGCACAGGCAGCAGCAGAGGCAGTGGTGGCCCGGGACTCCCGGAGCAGGCAGGAGCTCTACTCAATTACCAAACATCTCCGCATAAACCCCCTGAGGGAACTGAGCCTGGGAGGTGGCCCTGCCTCCACCTGAGCACCAGAACTTAAGCTCACATTGAATAGCAGCCACGCCTACCCCTGAAAGCCCTGAGGCTGGGGAGCAGCATTTGAATCTCAGACACCAAGCACTAGCTGGGCAGATCTAGGCAGGGGTGGAGAGGAATCTCAGAAGTCAAGTAACTGACTGGGAAAATGCCCAGAAAAGGGAAGAAAAATAAGACCATAAAAGGCTACTTTCTTGGCAAACAGATGTTCCCACCTTTCATTTCTGATGATGAAGAACGATGCTTACCATCAGGGAAAGATGTAGAAGCCAAGGCCTCTGTACCCCAAACATCTGAAATAGATATCCAATGGGCTCAGGCCATGGAAGAGCTCAAAAAGGATTTTGAAAATCAAGTTAGACAGGTGGAAGAAAACCTGGGAAGAGAAATGAGAGAGATGCAAGAAAAGCATGAAAAACGGGTCAATACATTGGTAAAGGAGACCCAAAAAAAAATGCTGAAGAAAATAATACCTTGAAAAATAGGCTCACTCAATTGGCAAAAGAGGTTCAAAAAGCCAATGAGGAGAAGAATGCTTTCAAAAGCAGAATTAGTCAAATGGAAAAAGAGGTTCAAAATCTCAATGAAGAAAATAGTTCTCTCAAAATTAGAATGGAACAGATGGAGTCTAATGACTTTCTGAGAAACCAAGAAATCACCAAACAAAACCAAAAGAATGAAAAAATGGAAGAGAATGTGAAATATCTCATTGGAAAAACAACTAACCTGGAAAATAAATCCAGGAGAGACAATTTAAAAATTATGGGTCTACCTGAAAGCCATGATCAAAGAAAGAGTCTAGACATCATCTTTCTTGAAATTATCAAGGAAAACTGCCCTGATATTCTAGAACCAGAGGGCAAAATAAGTATTGAAGGAATCCACCGATCACTGCCTGAAAGAGATCCAAAAAGAGAAATTCCTAGGAACATTGTGGCCAAATTCCAGAATTCCCAGGTCAAGGAGAAAATATTGCAAGCAGCTAGAAAGAAACAATTCCAGTATTATGGAAATACAATCAGGATAACACAAGATCTAGCAGCTTCTACATTAAGGGATTGAAGGGCGTGGAATAGGATATTCCAGAAGTCAAAGGAACTAGGACTAAAACCAAGAATCACCTACCCAGCAAAACTGAGTATAATACTTCAGGGGAAAATATGGTCTTTCAATGAAACAGAGGACTTTCAAGCATTCTTGATGAAAAGACCAGAGCTGAAAAGAAAATTTGACTTTCAAACACAAGAATGAGAAGAAGCATGAAAAAGTACACAGTCATAAGGGATTTACCAAAGGTGAACTGTTTACATTCCTACATGGTAAGACAATATTTGTAACTCTTAAAACTTTTCAGTATCTGGGTAGTTGGTAGGACCACACACGCACACACAAACACACATGCACGCACATACAGAGACAGAGAGCACAGAGTGAATTGAATAGGATGGGACCATATTTTAAAAGAAATTAAGGTAAACAGGGAGAGAGAAATGTAGTGGGAGGAGAGAGGGTGAAATGGAATGGGGTAAATTATCTCTCATTCAAGAGGCAAGCAGGAGACTTTTTAGTGGAGGGAAAAAGAGGAGAGCTGAGAAAAAAACATGAAGTTTACTCTCATCACATTCGACTAAAGGAAGGAATAAAATGCACACTTATTTTGGTATGAAAACCTATCTTACAATACAGGAAAGTTGGGGAGAAGGAGATAAGCAGGGTGGGGGGGATGATGGAAGGGAGGGCAATGAGAGGAGGGAACAATTTGAAGTCAACACTCGGGGAGGGACAGGATCAAAAGACAGAATAGAATAAATAGGGAGCAGGATAGGATGGAGGGAAATACACTTAGTCTTACACATCACAACTATTGTCAAAGTCATTTGCAAAACTACAGAGATATGGCCTATATTGAATTGCCTGCCTTCCCAAAGGGAATGGGTTGGGAGGGAGAGATGGGGAGAATTTGGAACTCAAAGTTTTAGGAACAAAGTTTTAGTATTGTTCTTGCTACTAGGAAATAAGAAATACAGTTAATGGGGAATAGAAAGTCATCTGGCCCTACAGGACAAAAGAGAAGATGGAGACAAGAGAAGGGGGAGGGATGATAGAAGAGAGGGCAGATTGGTGATAGGGAAAATTAGAATGCTTGGTGTATTGGGGGGGAAGGGGATAAATGGGGAGAAAATTTGGAACCCAAAATTTTGTGAAAATGAATGTAAAAAGTCAAATAAATAAATTTATATTTAAAAAAGTAATAATATTATTTTTCTCATGTTCCCTATAATTAGTTATTAAAAATTGGTCTATCTGATTCAGAGATTATGAATAGTTCTCGCTTCTTCCTTCTACTATAGGCAGCCCTTCAGAGAGAGGATCTGAGAGAGTAAAAGTGAGAAAGGGATCAAAGTCATCATCAGTGATTCCTGAATTACACATGCTTAGCACACTGTGAAGTTATGTACATGTCAAATCTTTCTCCTATCATGTTGGGTACAGAGAGTTTAGGTGCATTCCTTTATTCATGAGCATATCAGTGAAAATTGGAATAACCAGAAGGCCAGTGTCAGTCCACTGAAGTAGAGTGTGTTGACTATCCCCAACTCCCAATGCACATATATTCTTCCCCAATAATATCTCTTAGGATCCTTGGTTCTCTTTAAAACTTAGCTCAGTCTTTTTAGTCAGGTGCTTGGCATTTCTTTGGAATGGATCATATCTGGTGATTCTGTGAATTATTATAACAGATCCTTGAAGACCAGATAATGTTATCAAGAAGAGGTGAAATAAAATTGTGGCTAACTTTGATGATATGAACTTAAAGGAGTCTTTTCTTTGGGGTATCTATACTTATGAGACTTTTCCCCTATCCAGGAGAGGGTTATAATCCCCTCCAAAAAAGTAATTTTGACACTTAGTGACTATATGTGGCAGCTTTTTGTCATGCTTGAAGTGACAGCATTGATATTTGAAATAAAATGCAGAAACTGCAGGCTAAGAAATTTGGTTGTTGAAACTATAGGACAAGTGTTTGATATGATAATACTCTCCAGATCCTTGATGAAGATTATTCTTCTCCAAAATAAATCAGGATATTTTTCTTAGATAAAACTTCAGGCTAAAAAGTTTGGTAGTTGGAACTATAGAACAAGTGTTTGGTGTGATAATACTCTCCAAATCCTTGATGAAGATTATTATTCTCTAAAATAAATCAGAATATTTGTCTTAGATAAAGCAGATGAAATGTTGAGCCATAAATTTAAGTATCAAATCTATTCAGTTTTCCAGAAATTAAATACAAATATTCAAATTATGTTGTTTTCTGCTACAATGCCAACTAATGTTGTAGGCAATAATCAAAAAGTTCATAAAAGGCACTATTCATACCCTAGTGAATAAGGAAGAATTGACTTTTTAATGGGATTAACCAATTCTATATCAATGCTGAAAGATAAGAATGGCTGTTGCCCTCTGAGGACCACGGAACCTTTCCCATCTTAGTTGCAGCTGAAACCTTCTATATTTATTATTTCCCCTGTTAAAATGTGAGTTCCTTGAGAGCAGGTACTGCCTTATTTTTCTATTTATATCTCTAACACTTAATACAGTGCTTTGCACTTTGTAAGTGCTTAATAAATGCTTTTCTTTCTTTCATTCATGCTCTTTGTAACTCATACAAGACAGTGATCAATACACAAGTATTGTTTTTGGACTGCAAAGTGAAAGATACGTCAGCTGATTTTAAAAAAATGCATGTCAGAGGTTTCATAGTTTCTGCTCTACACGGTTGCTGTAACCAGAAGGAAGATGTTATCCTGAAGTAATTCTGATAAGAGTCAAGCTGGATTCTGATCATTGCTTACTTGTTAGCTCATGGAACTGATTATGAACAATGTTTTTGATGTAAACTATGATTCATTGACCAGTCACGAAAACTATGTTTACAGAGTTGAAAGAGGTAATCTTTGGAGAAAGAAGGTTGTAGCTATAAACTTTCATGTTGAAGAAGAGAAGAGGATTCTTAGTGACAATGAGACTTTCTACAGTACAGTAGTAGAGAAACTACCAATGAATGTGGTTAATTTTTTTAATATCTGAGGTGAAATAATTTGGATTGCCATGTTCAGTGCTGTTGAATGGGCAATTCAAAATGTAAATTCCTTTGCTTTCTTTGGGAATTTTTTCTTGCTTCACCATTCATGACAGATCAGAAATACAGACTTTTGTATAGGAAAGCAACTTTAGTCATGAACTATGGTGGGAAGAAAGCTTATTGGCTTTCTCCTTTAGAATTAGAGATTGGGATTTGGAATAAAGGATATGGGTTCTTTAAAATCTTTTCCTTGTTACATACTCATTTCCTAATTCTTTAGAAAAAATACAGAAATATAGTCTCTATCATATAATCATTATTTGTAGATTAAAGATAGCAATTTATTTTTGAATTAAAAGATATGTGCTACATAAAATCAACCAAATAATTATATTAAATGGACATATCTGCCTTTATTATGTTAGTAGCCCAAATAGGAAAGGATTTTCAAATATACTAGTGGATTTTTTCTTTAGAAATTATTTAAATATATTTTGTCTAGCATTGTGTTTATTTTATGATTTAAAGAATTAATTTAGGCAATCCATTTCTACATGACGCTTTTCCTAGTTCTTCTAGTTGCTCATGATTTGCTTCCCTTCCCTTCCCCAAGGGTATGTTTTGTATATACCTATATATGTACGTATTGTATTCTCCATTAAATATAAGTTCCTTGATGGAAGGGACTAAATTATTTTTGCCTTTGTCCTCTACTGGACCTGGAACATGAAACTATATGATAAGGTTAGGGCTGGACCTGCAATTTCTATTGGTATTAAGGGAACTCCCAATGAGGAAAAGGCTTCTTCCAGTGCAAGTCACTGAGAGGTTAGGTGATTTTACTCAGGGTCATTTAGCCAATTAAACCAGACCTTCCTAGCCATTAAACCGTATCTTCCTAGCACCAAGACCTGCTCTCTATCAACCATGCCCTGCCCCCTCTCCCACCCATGGGATGCTGATTGATTAATTGATCATAACTACCTTTTTACCAAATGCTGTCCCTCTCCTCAATTCTTGATAGCTCTCTCTCCTTAACTCTTCCCTTTCTCTAATTATAGTTTCTGAAAGCAAATTCATCCTTGAGGGAGGAATTCCAAAACTGTCCTATGTTGGATTATTTATCAGGAGAGAATAGTGATCCACATGAGTTGAACTTGGTTGTTTTTTTTTTTTTTTGGTAGGTTGGTTGGTTTTTTGCTTTAGTAGCTTTATGTTGATTTGCTGATTCAAGCCAACGGATTACTTCTGCAAGGTGATTTTAGACCTTAAAAAAATAGCAGAGAATCTAAGAGAGGCTAATCAAGGAAAGGTTGTGGAATCTGGAATAAGAGGATCTGGGTTTCATTTCTTGCCTCACTTACTTACTACTGGTATCAGTAAGTCACTTTACTTCCCTGGAACTCTTCTATAAAATGAGGCATCTGAACTAGAGGATATATAAGGTCCCTTTCTAGTCCTGAATCTGTTTTATCTTTTAACATCTTTGCTGAGAGGTTTCCTAGACACTTGTACTATACTGTCAGTATAAGCTACGTATTTCTGTCAGAGGCATTATTAAGTATATTTGATTTTATAACTAACATTTGCACATGACTAGGAAGCAGAGATGCCTCTTTGCTATTCCTATTGTTTACAAAAGAATTTAGAAATGCCTGAGATGCCTTGTTCTTTTAACTCAGCAACCTGATTAATTCTGTTTTCCTAAATCTCTCTTAAAACTCACATTTTGTAAGAATTTTAAAAAAGAAACTTGACATTGCCTATTTGAAGCATATATTGTGAATGAGGGTTTTAGGCGCAACTCTTTAGATACTTCCCTTCCCAGTGGTGTCTGCAGCAATTCTCTATTTTCCTTCCTCCCCCTCCTCTGACCCTCCTTCCTCAGGTATTTGTGTTTAGTGAAAATACTGCCCTGGGCGAATTTGTTTAGCATTCTTTATGTGAATTTAGAAAGTGAAAACTTTGTCCTTCAGGCTATAAAGTTTAGAAAGATTGGAAAGTATCTCTGGGTGTGCAGAAATGCACAGATCCTATATATTTTTAAATAGTGAAGGTGCTCTAGGGATCTCCTCAGATAAGGACTGCTAGCAAATGCTTATGTTACCCTTAGGCTGCTGGGGCAGGATATGGGATGGGGAGGCGTGGAGTTTTTGGTGTAGCCTGTCTGTGGTGTTGCTATTTAACCCCACACTTTCCAAACACTGTGCTTGGGAAAACTAGCTGTGCTAGTTGGAAGATTGGAGCTTGTGTCAGATTGGTTACTTCCTTTGCAGCTAGACTGTTCTGGCCTAAAATTTGAGTCCAGGAGTTGTATTTCCTGGGGATGGTCTCAGCTTTTTTGAAGACTCCTGACTACACTTTGGTCTGCTAACTGGCAGATGTTTGCATTTGAGTGTTGCTATGATTTGTACCAGAGAAGTAGAGTCAGCCAAGCTGTGGCTGTGAATGAAATTCCACAAGCAGAAAATGGAGAAATCAGGGCCTCTGTCTTCTCGATACAGTTCTCACCATGGAGAAAGCTACAAGTTGTTACCTGCAGTTTTGGATTATGGGCCCCATGACAAGACCACTCCAAGAAACACGAAACAGTTGCTGTCCAGCATCTTCCCAGGCTTGAAGGCTCCTCCTATGTTTACAGACTGCATGAGGCGGTCTTCCTTTTGGTTAGGTATGGGAGCAAAATGTGGTGAAATCCCTAAGTCTAAAGTATATGTCCCATCAGTGTTGTTGTTTTAAAGCAATGTAGAGTGAAGGTACTGTAGGCTGACTTTGGGGAGGAAAATGTCAGGTCTCAGTATCAGAGTGGTCAATATTCGTTCATCTTTGAAACTTAATGTGACAAGATTATGTGACTTAATGGGCATACATTTAACTTTTTTGACCCATTAATATGACTTGGAGCATTATTTTTAAATGATGCTAGCACTTGTAACATTACTATTATTTTTATTTCCACTTTTACTCTATTTTTAGCTTTTCACCATTACTAATATAAAGCAATTTTATGCCTGACACTCACTGAAATGTAGAGGATAAATTTTCCTTGAAAGGCATATCAATAAATCAACCAGACAACCAATCAGTCAACATTTATGAAGTGCCTTCTATGTTGGAGGCACTGTGCTAAGAGAAATACAGTTGTGTTTCTTTTGAAGCCAATATTCTTTTGGGTATAGGAAAATTTTAATGAGCTATTATCTTAGAATTTTTCTGATAGGGTTTAGGATAATCTTAGGATCACCCATCCTTCTCAGAAATGCTACAAATGGGAAGGAGTTAGTATCTGTGATACTGGAAATATAAGACCAGTGGAAAGGGCATTATGAACATAAAAATCTTAGCTAATAGCACCTAAGGAAGAAGCATAGAAGGACAATGGTAGAGAATGTCAAGGAGACTTAATTCACATCTATCGATGATTGTAAGATTTACAAAGTATTTCCCTCATATTGACAAGTGTGAGAAAGGTAATGAAAAAGTCATTGAGTCATTAAGACTTAGAGCTGGAAAGGAGAATAGAGCTATCTATCTAGTCCAGTGGTTCTCAAACTTATTTGTCTCAAGATCTCTTTACACTCTTAAAAATTACTGAGGACTTCTCAAAAAGCTTTTATTTATGTGTTATAGCTATTGATGTTTATTATAATAGAAATTAAAACAATATTATTATGAAAATAGTTTTGATTTCATGGAACCCCAGAAATGGTCCCAAGACTGTGCTTTGAGAATCACTGATTTAGTGTAACGCTCTCATCCTCAAATTTATGAAACTGATTAGTGAGGGTAATTGTCTTGTCTGTTATCAAAGAGCTGAAATTCAACTCTAGCTGTTCCAATCCATTGCCATTTCCTCTACTTTTTCTTAGCTGTGTGCTATAAGGGATGTTTGGCAGAAGTTTTGAAATCTTTACCTTGAAGCAGCTTTCTTTCACATAAGCAAAATGTCTCCTTTTTTGTCAGACATGAGAAACAGTTTTCTGAGATTTGTAAAGTATTGTGAGTGCTTGCTGAAACTATGGAATTTCCTTTTTGGAACTCCTCAAGCATGAGAGATTATCATCTTTCTGACATTACTTAGCCTGAAGGTAGAGAGGCTGATTTAAATGACTTAGCCAGCTCCCCTGTGATTTGGTAATCTGAACAGGCCTGAATTTGTAAAAAGTTGAGAAAGCCTCTTAATCAGGATATTTAAATGTGTTCTTCCTTTAGATGACAACCAGAACAAAACCAATGAGAAGAAAGAGAAGAAGATGGTGGTTCAAAAGCCCCGGGGCACTATGGAATATACAGTAAGTACGAATGTTCATACAATTTAGAATAATAATGATATAGTTTTGTCACAGTGTCTCATCAGTATTACTACCACCACCTCCAGCAGCACCACCTACCTGGCATTGTACAGCATTTTAAGGTTGACAAAGCACTACAAATATCTCATTTTATCTTCACAGCAACTTATTATTATTATTATATTCTCTTTTAACAGATGAGGAAACTGAGGCAGGCAGAAGTTAAGTAATTTTCCCAGGGTTACAAAGCTAGTGTCTTAGACTGGATTTCAACTCAGACCTTCCTGACACTTATGTCCAGTGCTTTATCCACTGAGCCATCCAGCTGCCTTATTGCTAAGCATATATTAGCTTTGGAAATAGAAGAAAATACCCTAAACAGAGATTTTATCTTTCTGCAAGTCTTCAAGAGTGACTAGCCATAATGTTAGTCCAATAATTACAAAAGGAATAGATATCTATTTGTATTTGAAAACACTGGTCTTAGGATGGGACTCTTTGGATATCCCTAAGCATCTCTTTACCATTGTCTCAGAATTTTTCATTATTGGTAGTAATACTAATACTTCTAAGACTTTCATTCTTTTTTTCAAATTGGAGAATTTTATTTTATTTTTTATTAAGTTTATTTATTTTTAGTTGTCAACATTTACTTCTTTTAAATTTTTTCTCCCCCTTTCCCCCTCCCTCCCCAAGACAGTCTGTGATCTGATATAGACTTTACATATACATTCCTATGGAACATATTTTCACATTAGTCATGTTGTATAGAAGAATTATAACAAATAGGAGAAACCATGAGAAAGAAAAAACAAAACAAAACAAAAAAGAAAATAGTCTACTTCACTCTGCATTCAGACCCCATAGTTCTTTCTCTGGATGTAGATGGCATTTTCTATCATGATCCCTTTGAAAGTGTTTTAGGTCTTTGCTGAGAAGAGCTAAATCTATCAAAATCAGTCATCACAGACTTGGCTGTTACTGTGGGTTCCCCTGGTTCTGCTCAATTCACTAAGCATCAGTTCATATAAATCTTTCCAGGCTTTTCTGAAGTCTGCTATGCATCATTCTTTACAGCACATCGTATTCCATTACATTCATATACCATAGCTTGTTTAACCATTCCCCAATTGCTGAGCATCTTCTCATATTCTAGTTCTTGGCCACCATAAAGAAAGCTGTAAAACTTTCATTCTTAAAGCCAATTTCTGCCCAGCAGAATAGTGAACAACAGGCCTAGATGAAATGTATTGGACCTTTGAGAAGAGGTCAATTTATTTTTTTCCTTTTTTTAAAAAATTATTTATTTATTTTTAGTTTCCACAAGATTTTGAGTTCCAAATTTTTCTAAACCCCATCTCTCCCCTTCCCCCATCCCAAGACCGTGCATTCTGATTACCCCATCCCTCGGTCTGCCCTCCCTTCTATGACACCCCTCTCTTCCTTTATCCCCATCTCCTCTATTTTCTTGTAGGGCAAGATAGATTTCTATACCCATTACCAGTATATCTTACTTCCCAGTTGCATATAAAACAGTTTTTAACATTCGTTTTTAAAACTTTGAGTTCCAACTTCTCTCCCTTCCTCCCCACCCATCCAATTCAATATAGGTTATACATGTGCAGTTATGCAAAAGAATTTCATAAAAGTCATATTGTGTAAGACTTAACTGTATATCCCTCCATCCTATGCTGTCCCCTATTTATTCTGTTCTCTCTTTTGACCATGTCCCTACCCAAAAGTGTTTACTTCTAATTGCCCCCTCCTCCCTTTTGCCCTCCCTTCTACTGTCCTCCCACACCCCACTTATCCCCTTCTCCCCTACTTTCCTGTAGTGTAAGATAGATTTTCATACCAAATTGAGTGTGCATATTATTCCCTCCTTAAGCCAAATGCGATGAGAGTAAGCTTCACTTTTTCTCTTTCATCTTTCCCTTTTCTCCTCCATTGAAGAAGTTTTTTCTTGCCTCTTTTATGAGAGATAATTTGCCCCATTCAATTTCTCCCTTTCTCCTCCCAATATATTCCTCTCTCACCCCTTAATTTTATTTTTTTAAGATATCATCCCTTCATATTCAACCCACCCTGTGCCCTCTCTATATATGTATATAATCCCTCCAACTACCCAAATACTGAAAAAAGTCTCAAGAGTTACAAATATTTTCTTTCCATGTAGGAATGTAAACAGTCCAGCTTTAGTAAGTTCCTTATGATTTTTCTTTCCTGTTTATCTTTTCATGCTTCTCCTGATTCTTGTGTTTGAAAGTCAGATTTTCTATTCAGCTCTGGTCTTTTCATCAGGAATGCTTGAAAGTCCTCTATTTCACTGAATGACCATTTTTTCCCCTGAAGTATTATACTCAGTTTTGCTTGGTAGGTGTTTCTTGGTTTTAATCCTAGTTCCTTTGATTCTGGAATGTCATATTTCAAACCCTATGATCTCTTAATGTAGAAGCTGCTAGATCTTGTGTTATCCTGATTGTATTTCCACAGTACTTGAATTGTTTCTTTCTGGAGGCTTGCAATATTTTCTCCTTCACTTGGGAACTCTGGAATTTAGCTACAATATTCCTAGGAGTTTTTCTTTTTAGATCTCTTTCAGGAGGTGATCAGTGGATTCTTTCAATATTTATTTTTCCCTCTAGTTCTAGAATATCAGGGCAGTGTTCCATGAGAATTTCATGAAAGATGACATCTAGACTCTTTTTTAAATCATGATTTTCAGGTAGTCCCATAATTTTAAAATTGTTTCTCCTCGATCCATTTTTCAGGTTAGTTGTTTTTCTAATGAGATATTTCACATTGTCTGCTATTTTTTCATTCCTTCGGTTTTGTTTTCAATTTCTTGATTTTTCATAAAGTCATTAGCTTCCATCTGCTTCAGTGAGCTTTTGGATCTCCTTTTCCATCTGGCCAATTCTGCTTTTTAGGGCATTCTCTTCATTGGCTTTTTGGATTTCTTTTGCCATTTGAGTTAGTCAATTTTTTAAAGTGTCATTTTCTTCAGCATATTTTGAGTCTCCTTTAGGAAGCAGTGGACTCTTTTTTCATGATTTTCTTGCATCACTCTCATTTCTCTTCCTAATTTTTACTCTACTTCTCTTACTTGATTTTAAAATCCTTTTTGAACTCTTCCATGTCCTGAGACCAATTCATATTTTTCTTGGAGGTTTTTGATGGAGGTGCTTTGAGTTTGTTTTCATCTGTTTGCATGCTTTGGTCTTCTTGTCACCAAAGTGAAATTCTATAATCTGATTCTTTTTCCAATTTTTGCTCACCTCCCTAGCCATTTACTTGACTTTTGAGCTCTTTGTCAATGTAGTTCTCTGCTTCCAGTAGGGGTGGGGAGTGTACTATAAGCCACTCAATACCCCCACAATCTGTGAGTCTAGAGCTCCAGAAACAGTTGCTGGCTCTGCCCCTGCTGCTGCTGTGGCTGCCTCAGGTTCCTTCCTCCCCTCCCCTCTCTGGTGCCCTGGGGCTGGGGCCAGACCACTCCATTCTCCTGCACTGGTCCCATAGGCTTTTTTCACTGACCTTTCAATTTGTCCTTGATGTTTTGGGGTCTTGAAGACTGGAAACTGCCACAGGTGCGAGAGATTCAGTCTCCTCAAGGCCTGCTCAGGTCCTGTCTGTGCTGGCGTGGCCCATGCTGGACTATGCTCTGCTCCCAGCACAACATGATAGACACTTCCCAGTGAACTTCTGGGCTGTCTTGGGCTGGAGGTTTGCTTCACTCCATGATTCTGTGGGTTCTGCAGCTCCAGAATTTGTTTAGATCCATTTTTCACAGGTATTTGGCTAGGCTTGGGGGCAGTGCTCTGGAAAGTACATGTTGTCACTCTGCATCTTGGCTCCCAAGAGGTTAATTTAAAGGTAAGAACACTGCATCTGGAGTCAGAGCCTCGAGGCTCATAATCTGCTTTTGCTGCTTGCTTATTACCAATGTGATTTTTGTTCAATAGTCAGTCACTTTTCACCTCTCTGGCCCTCTTATCCTTCTTCCATTAGAGTGAAGGAGAAGGACTGATGATCTCCAAGTTCCACCTATGCCGATCTCTTAAGTTCCTTTGATGTTGTATTCAATTCTTAAATATAAATGAGTGGTCAAAAAATAGAACACTGATGTTCATATCATACTTGAAGGCTTACAAAGCACTTTATATACATCATTGTCATTTGGTCCCCATAACAGCCCTGAAAGGTGCGTAATTTTAAATTTTACTGGCCTCATTTTTGCAGATAAGGACTTGAAGCTCAGAAAAAGGGAATGATTTTCCCAATAATGACAGAGCCACTAATCAAACCCAGGTTCTCTGACTCCAAATCTGGTATCATTCCACTATGCTACATTGCCTCATACAAATTAATAGTACACACATTCACAACTATTTCATTAATGTATAAAATAAAGTTTGCCTCTTGAACTTGGCTCAAAGGTTAATTTCTTTTATATGTAAAACGTTAGAAATAACAGGTGACCTACTTAGTAAAGTTAACATTTACCAAGTTATAGCCATCTTTACTAATAAAAAGTTTAATAATATTAAGTTGCCTCCTTTCTACCATCCTCATCCACAGAATATTTCATACTCCCTATCACGATGTAATTTTATCTGTGTAAATGTGGAAAAAATCTTCAGATGCTAAAGTGCCTCTGGGGTCTGAGTTTGATTATACTTATTCATAAATTGCAATTGTTTTTAGTAAAAAAAAAAAGTTTGTGCTATCCATGTGTGTTATCCATAAGACTCAGATTGCTCTGTACCAGTTAGGCCCAGTTTGTTTGAGATCTATTCCATAAGCCTATTATAAGTAGGAATCATTTCCTTTATTGTACCTATTTCTCTACTACCTGCTTCATAGTAGGCACTAAATAAAAACTTTGTTTGATTGGTTGAATATTTAACTTTCTAAAAATAAAATAAAAAAAATTCTACCTGTGTGCCAGGATTGTACCTCAAGAATGGCAAGCCACCTTATAAGTCTTTTGTGGTCACAAAGGGGAACTGGTGTAATACTTCCAGATGAACAGAACAACTTAAACCCATCCGTGGTAATGAGTTCAGGAGTTTCCTGTTGTCTTTTATTTTGAAAGACTTATAAAAATTATAATCACTTAATAGGAAGAACCATATAATTTGAACTTTTAAATTATGCACAGTGCTTCATATAGCAGCTATTCTCTGTATTTGTGCCTTGTTATTTATTTTGAACTTAAAACACCAAAAAGAAGAACATTTTAAGAATATCCTCCAACAATATCCCTAACAGTTTTAAAAGAATTTATAAGAATTTCATGTCCTCACATAGATTAATTTGGTCCAGCACCACCCCGGCTTTAGAAGCCTATCCATTCTTTTAAAAAATTAGAATAAGCAGACTCTCTATTAATTATATATACAGCAATTTTTTTTAAAGGGGATAGTTTTTCTTTTCTCCATCCCTTTCCCAGTTATTTAAGAAGTAACAAACAGTCAAATCTTTAGTTATAAGTTGTATATGCAGTGAATTTTTTTTATTTCTCTTTTTTTTAAACACAGGGACTTTTAATTTTTTTTAGTTCCAGATTCTTTCCTTCCCTCATCCCCTCCCATGCCCAATGAAAAGGCAAGGCAAACAAAACTTATTACAAATATGTGGAATCATGCAAAACAATTTTCCACATTAACTATATTCCAAGAAGAAAGGAAGGGAAGAAGGGAGGAAAAAGGAAAGAAAAATACGCATCAGTATTCACTCTGAGTATATCAGTTCCCTGTCTGGAAGTGGATAGCATGTTTCATTTTGAATCCTTTGTAATTCAAATTAATCAATACAAATTCAAATTAATCAATACATTGTTCAGATTTACTTAAGTCTTTCAAAGTTGATTATTTTCATAATATTGCTATTGCTTTCTGGATTGTTTTCCTCCTGCTCACTTCACTTTGCATCAGTTTATACAAGTCTTCCCAGGTTTCTCTGAAACCAACCCCATCATTATTTCTTACACAATAGTATTCTGTAACATTCATATACCACAACTTGTTCATTAATTATCCAAATGATGGCCATTCCCCCAGTTTCCAGTTCTTTGCCACCACAATTAGAGCTACCACAAATAAGTCCTTTTCCTTTTTCTTTGATATCATTGGGGTATAGCCCCTAGTAGCCATATCATTGGATCAAAGATTATGAACAGTTTAACAGCTTTTACAGCATAGTTCCCAAGTGCTTTCTAGAATGGTTGGACTTATTCTCATGTGCTGTGAATTTTGTTGTTCCCTCCTTGAACCAAATTAAATGAGAGTAAATCTCAAACAATGCTCATCTCCCTCCCCTCTTTCCCTCTACTATAATATGTTTTTGTGTCTCTTCTTGTGACATAATTTACTTTTTTCTGCCTCCTTTTCACATCTCCTGTTACAGTCCCTTTTCACCATTAAATCACATTTTTATCATCACATCATTTACTTTATACCCGCTCCCTTTATCTATGTATAACCCTTTTATATATCATAATAAATATACAATTCTCAGGATTAACAAATATCATCTTCCTTTATAGGGATGTAAACTGTTTGCCCATATTGAATAACATGTTTTTCCCCATTTACCTTTTTATGCCTCTCTTGAGACTGATTGAATTTTCCATTGAGCTCTGATCTTTTCATCAGGAAGGTCTGGAAATTCCTTATTTCATTGAACATCCATCTCCTTGCCTGAAATATGCTCAATTTTACTGAGTGATTGATCCTTGGTTGTAGTCCCAGCTCCTTTGCCTTATGAAATATCATATTCCAATCCCTCCAATCTTTCAACGTAGAAAATACAAGGCCCTATGTGATCCTGACTGTAACTCTTTGATATTTGAATTGTTTCTTTCTGTCTGCCTGCAGTATTGTCTCCTTCACTTGATAGTTTTGAAATTTGGCAATGATATTCCTTAGTGTTTTCAGTTTGAGATCCCTTTCAGGAGGTGAATGGTGGATCCTTTCAATGGCTGTTTTGCCCTTTGGATCTAGGACTTTGGGCAGTTTTCCTTGATTTCTTGAAAGATATTGCCCAGGCTCTTTTCTTCTTGATGGCGTTCTGGTAGACAAATAATACTTAGATTTTCTTTCTTGGATCTATTTTCCAAGACAGTTGTTTTTCCAATTAGATATTTTACATTTTCTTCTCTTTTTTCATTCTTTAGATTCTGTTTGTCTGATTCTTGATGTCTCATAGAGTCATTAGCTTCTACTTGCCCAATTCTATTTTTTATCAAATTCTTTTCTTGAGTTAATTATTGCATCTCATTTTCCATCTGTCCAGTTCTTCCTTTTAAGGAGTTATTTTCTCCAGTTAGTTTCTGTACTTCCTTTTCCATTTATCCAGTTTTCCTGGTTAGGTTTTGTGCTTCCTTTTCCATCAGTCCAATTTTCCTTTTAAATTCTTCTGTGAGAGAGCACAGAGTGAATTGAATAAGATGGGACCATATCTTAAAAGAAATTAAGGTAAATGGTGAGAGAGAAATGTAGTGGGAGGAAAGAGGGTGAAATGGAATGGGGTAAATTATATCTCATTCAAGAGGCAAGCAGACATTTTAGTGGAGGGAAAAAGGGGAGAGCTAAGAGAAAAAAAACAAGAAGTTTACCCTCATCACATTCGACTAAAGGAAGGAGTAAAATGCACACTCATTTTGGTATGAAAACCTATCTTACAATACAGGAAAGTGAGGGAGAAGGAGATAAGCAAGGGAGCAGGGGATGATGGAAGGGAGGGCAATGGGAGGAGGGAGCAATTTCAAGTCAACACTCGGGGAGGGACAGGATCAAAAGACAGAATAGAAACAATGAGGGGCAGGATAGGATGGAGGGTAATTCAGTTTGTCTTACACAACACGACTATCATGGAAGTCATTTGCAAAACTACACAGATATGGCCCATATTGAATTGCCTGCCTTCCCAAAGGGAATGGGTGGGGAGGGAGGGATGGGGAGAATTTGGAACTCAAAGTTTTAGGAACAACTGTTTAGTATTGTTGTTGCTACTAGGAAATAAGAAATACAGTTAATGGGGAATAGAAAGTCATCTGGCCCGACAGGAGAAAAGAGAAGATGGGGGCAAGAGAAGGGAGGGATGATAGAAGAGAGGGCAGATTGGTGATAGGGAAAATTAGATTGCTCGGTGTATGGGGTGGGGGGAGGGAATAAAAGGGGAGAAAATTTGGAACCCAAAATTTTGTGAAAATGAATGTAAAAAGTTAAATAAAAATATAAATAAATAAATTCTTCTGTGATTTCTTTTTTCATCTTTTTAAAATCATTGGCCAGTTTTTCTTCTACTTCCCTAATTTGACTTTTAAAATCCTTCTTGACCTCTTCCAAGAATGCTCTTTGGTCTTGAGACCAGTTCATATTCCCTTCTGAAGTTTCAGATGGGAGTATTGTCTCAGTGCTGACCTCTTTGGTATCTATGTTTTGGTCCTTGTTCCCATAGAAAGATTCTAAAGTCTTATCTTTTCTGGTTTGTTCTTGCTCAGGATAATCACTCTTTCCCTGGCTTTTAAAGAGGATCTCCACTTCTGGGGCACAGCGGGCTCTGTCCCACCATTTTTGTGCTTAGAACTTGAGGCTTTGTGTATTGTGGCCTCTGCTTCTTTCAGCTAGAAGCTGGAATGCTGTAGCTTACCTAGTGCTGAGCTGGCTGATTGCCAGAGCAGAGGCCAGGTGAAGTCTTTCTGAGTTTCCCTGGAGTTACCCTGGAGCTAGCTGTATTAAGTGTTGGGGAGGGGTGGTCTGGCCACAGGTGGTCTCCTCACCTGAGCACAGTGGTTGGTGAACCCCATTTGCACTAGTGTCTTCCCTATTCCCTGGCTGTGCTAAGGCATGCCTTTGGTTCTGGTGTTGACAATTGTGGACTCCACCCCACTAGGTCTCAGGATATCCTCCTGGTTTGGTTTGCTGAAGTGGCACTGCCTGGAACAGCTCTGGTTCTGCACTGGTCCCCTTTAGCCACAGCAAGAGGGACTCCCCCCGTCCCACTTTGTGATTTTCCTAGCCTTACAGGCTAAGAGACTATTTACCCCTTTGGCTGATCCCACCGTTCCAGAACTTTTCCTGGGGAAATATTTTCTGAGTTTTTCAAGGTCAGCAAGGGGAGGGGTAGAGCATTTACTGATCACTCTGCCTTCTTGGCTTCTGGAAGTTCAAGTGGGTCACTTACAGACATTTAATCTGCGGGCTGATAGTTCCAGGAGCATCTGCTGCAGTTACTGGGAATTCTGTGGTTATCTCTCGCTCAGTTCCACTAGACTCCCATCCTTGAGATTTTGCAGTGCTGCTGCTGCTTCCAACCACCAGGGGCTTCTTGCTCGACTTTGCTATGGCAGGGTCTGCACTAGTACAGTCTGTGCACTGTACGCTCCTCCAGCCCCAGGTAACAGGTGTTTCCTGTCGACCTTCCATTCTGCCATACTCTGTCTCCTACTGGATTCTTCTACCCTAAAATTTGTTCAGATTATCTTTTTAGAGGTATCTGAAGGAGTTTGTCTTAGAGATTAGGTGAGCAGTTGCTCTCACTCTGCCATTTTGACTCTACCCCATGCTGTGAATTCTGTAGCCCTAATGAAAAAAAGGTTCCAAGACAGATCTAAAGCAAATTATTACTTCAATGACAAAATCTCCATTTAAGTTACCATGGGACAGCCTAGGGAGGAAGTACATGCTGAGTATCAGTTGTTGTTTGCTCCTGTGTGTGCTTCACCCTTTCTGTCCCTACCAAGTCATGTTACAGAAAATTCAGAAATGTAGAAATATTCCCCAGGATTTAGAAAGTCAAGAAGCACTGAATTTTGGATCATATTAAATCATTTGATTTGAGGTGATTTCTTAGGAATTAAGAGGGAGAAGAATCTTTCGTTCTCTCAAATATATTATTATGTGGGTATTGTGGCTTACATTGATATTTTATAAAGATAAATATTCTCTATCAAAAATGTTTTGACTTTTTGTATTGGATTTTTTTTTAGGCTGGAAGCCAAGATACACTTAATACAATAGCACTGAAATTTAACATCACTCCAAACAAGCTTGTGGAATTGAATAAGCTTTTCACACACACTATTGTTCCAGGCCAGGTAATTATTTTAATATCATTATGATTTTATACATTTTGGATAGATCTGCTTCAGCTTAGAGATCTCACCTCTACATGCTTTTTTGACTATAGAATTACTGTTCAGTTCAGTCTTTCCTTCCTCAAATACTGAGTTCATAAGTGCTGAGCTTCCCAGAGATGAGTACTATATAGATAATAAATCCTTAGAGGAAGCTTAACTAGTGCAGTTTCTTATACTTATGATCAGTTGTGTCAAGTTAGTGCTGAAATGTGAGAAAACTTAATATACTTTTTCTCAAGAGAAACGATCCATTCCTAGAAATTTCATAAAGCATTTAGTATTGAAGTATATGGTATATTTATCAGAGTTGTATTTTGAGTTCACAAAAATTGGCATTTTATTTGTTTTATTACTTCACTCAGAAGGCCAGGTATATAACTGATGTTCTTAACAATAGGCCATAGTCACTGTTCTTTTACCCCACAAAATTGATGTATAACTTTTAAAATACTAAGTAGAACTGATAAATTACAGTTTTGTTTTATATTTTTAGGAGAGTTTGTTTCAACTTGAGAACTTCCCTTTACATGGCATTTGGATGTTCCAGCTATTTGGAAAGACTATTAAGATTGTAGGGTTTAACTGTTTTTTTACATGATAGGGTTTTCCTTAATGTGGTGTCTTCACAAGTTTTTCTCAATTGGTGATTCAGCAGATCACCATCACTTGTCTATATATGTTGTGTTAATATTTGAGTTTCTTCAGGTAGCCTAATATCTCTCAATCATAGCATCAATAAAGTCATAATGGGAATTTTTGCCCATTCTTCTTTCAAAGTCTACATATGACCCTAGGGTCATAGGTTGGCAGCCTCTGCTCTCTTCTAACTTTACTATTTTCTATTTTTGACAAAAAATAGAAAATATCATACTGTTATGGTTCTATAAATATGACTAATAAAAATAAGTAGGCTTATGAGTTTAAAGCTAGTAGAAAATAGGAACATATTAACTTAACCAAAATTAGTCAAAAATTCCTGCGTTTGATAAAACATAGCACACAGATTTTTATATTCTGTTTTTCTCACTATCTAACAATTTCAATTTTTGGGAAGTGATGTATAATTTATTTCTATAATAATCCTAACCCAGGAGTAGGGAACCTGTGGCCTTGAAGCCACATGTGGCCTTCTAGATATTTAAGTGCCGCTTTTTGACTGAAGAAAAATTTTATGGAATAAATCTGTTTAATAAAAGGACCTAGCCCCTCCATGAAGACTCTCTGATTTAATCAGTTTACACTGATCTTCTTTGAACAACATAGCACCTAGTAGATAACCACTTGACTTAACACTTAATTGCATGTCTAACATATTTTTCATTCTTGTCCTCAGGTCCTTTTTGTGCCAGATACTGACTTTCCTTCCAGTACTTTAAGGTTAACTTCATCAAGTCCTGGTGCTACTATTTCTCCTTCATCGTCAGATGCAGAATATGATAAACTTCCTGTAGGTATATCTTCTAATCAAGAATTACAGGTTATATATATTATTAGGAGCTGTTTTCTCATGTGGTTTTATAACTTAATTTGCTAATTTTGATAAGACTACAGTCAACATTTCCCCAATAGGGAAGTTAAAATTGACTTAAGCAAGAGATTATGACATTTTAGACAAAAGAATCATAGAAATCTGTCATAGTTAAACTTGAAAGGAAAAAAATGACTTATAGACAAGTAAGAGGTTAAAAAAAATCTCTGCTAAATTAAAACCATGTGAGTTTGTATTTATATAATTCTGAAAGCATTTAATTAGCCAGTTCTTATAAGATAATATTTGTACTTTTTACTTAAAAATAAATAAATAAAAATTCCTTTTATTGGATTCTTTTCACTATCCATGTTTCATTTTGGAAAGATGCAGTGCATTTGTCACTTTTCACTTTAGATTGAAATGAAATGAAACAGATCCCCCCTACATGTTGGGGGATAGAGTGGAATTTTATTTTATTAAACTTAGGGTTGTTTTGAATTTTCAAAATAAAATGTAAGGGAAGATTGTTTTTACTGTTTGTTTGTAATGGAAATATTTGCTTTTTAAAGGATGCTGACTTAGCAAGAAAAGCCTTAAAACCAATTGAAAGAGTCCTGTCATCCACCTCTGAAGAAGATGAACCAGTAGTTGTAAAATTTTTAAAAATGAACTGTCGCTACTTCACAGATGGCAAGGTAGGCAGCAGTTGTGGTTGCTTGGGGGATCATGTATTAAAAATAAAAGGGTGGTGGGAATGACTAGAGTTGAGGAATAATCCAAGCTCTGTCCAAAGGTTCCAGCTCACAACTTGACAAACATCCATTAGTTACCCTCTACTGTCCCTCTACTGAATTTCTGGCATTTCTCTTCTTGAAGTGGCATAAGCTAGTTGGGAAAAGTGGCTTTCTACCACCTTGGATAAATTGTTTCATCTTCCTGTGTTTCTGTTGTCTTGCCTTTAAAATTCCTCTTTGAGGGAGAGGGGAGAGGGGAGAGGGAGCCAAGCTTGTTGATATCCTTTAGTGTCCTTAAGGGACACTAAACTCTATTGATAAAAGAACCAACCCATTTTCCCAGAGGGTGAGTTGTAGACCTGACTTAATCCAGTTTTTTAAATCTTCCTTTCCTTTTAACTTAAGTATGTTGAGGGAATAAAGATATAAACTGGTTGTGGGAGGCAACTTCTTACTTCAGAAAAGTCAGGTAAGGTTAAAGAAAAAAATGTTATGCTTAGGTAGCTTTAAGCTTTCGTAATTTTATTTTGCTTTGTTACCTTTCCCCTTACCTAGCAAAGATTGGAGGGCTTTTCCCCCTTAAATTAGTGCTGAATTTGAAGTAAGGATCTGGGTTCATATCCCAGCTCTTCTACTTATTGCTTTTATAGCCTTGCACAAGTCACTTAACCTCTATAGGCCCAATTTTTCTCAGCTATAAAAGGAGGGAATTGGACTTGACATCTGAGGCCCCTTCTTATTCTAAATCTATGATGCTGAAATTTGAATACTACTATCACTGCCACTAAGATCGAAGGTTGGCCTAGAGTATATTGAGCAGTGCCCCATTTGAGGAACAAACGGTGATGAATGTTCACTTATAGACAAGTTATTACTTTGACTTCAGATGGCAAAATTGTCTTATCTTTGAGTTAAAAAAAAACAACAACCTGTAACCTTTTATACAGAACCTTTCTTAGTAGTTGTGGTTTTGATACATTGTCTATCAAATAAACATTTATTAATCACTTCCTACACACCACACATTGTGCTAAGTGCTAAAGGTACAAAAAAAAAGTCAAAAGACAATCCCTGCTCTCAAGAAGCTCACAGACTAATGAGGGAGAAAATATGCAAACCACTAAACATCCAACTAAACATGCAAACAAGCTATGTAAAGAGTAAATTGGAAATAATTAACAGAAGAAAGGTACTAGAATGAAGAGGGATTGGAAAAGGTTTCCTCTAGATGAGATTTTAGTTGGAACTTCAAGGAAACGAAGAAAAATATGGTCATTGTCATTTTTAGGCGTGATGCCTGAAATAAATGAATTGTGAATCGTGGAATTTTAGAACTAACATAGATCTTAAAGAACTTCCCTACTCTATTCCCCCTTAATTCAAAGATCAGGAAACTAAAACTCAGCAAAATGTTAAGTTTTGTTAACAAGTTAACAAAACTAAAGACGAAGCTGGTAACAAAGATCTCATCGTTCTGAGTTCAGTGCCCTATTGTTCCACATCTAATATTGCGTTCAGAAACCCTTATTACATTTCTTGAAACACCTTAATAAAGGAACTGAAAAAATGGGGTAGTACTATACTCAGAAAAATTGAAATCCTGACATGCATTTGTAAAAAGTCTTGTCATGGTAGTTGGAAACTTGCTTGCCAATATGCTTACGTTTTTCTTTTTCTTCCCTTAAAGGGTGTAGTTGGAGGCGTCATGATTGTCACGCCCAACAACATCATGTTTGATCCTCACAAGTCTGATCCTCTGGTTATTGAGAACGGGTGTGAAGAATATGGACTCATCTGCCCCATGGAAGAAGTTGTTTCTATTGCACTCTACAATGACATATCCCACATGAAGATTAAAGATGCACTGCCATCGTAAGAGGAATTCTTTATTTTATGAGAGTGGGGAGTGTAAGAGACTTAGAGCTGCAGAGGAGGAAAAACAGATTAGGGTATTGTGAAGAAGAGATACTGGGAGTGTTTGTATATGAATTTGTCAATGGCAGTTTTTAATGTTTTCAAAACAAGAATTAAACTGAACCATTGGAAGAAAAAAGTAACAAAATTTAGTGAGCCAGGAAGAAAATCAGTATGTAAGAAAGGAAGAAAAGACATCAGTCAACAAACTTTTATTTAGTATTTACTATGTCCCAGGCAACTATGGTAAACACTAGGGATTAAAAAGAAAAGACAAAAACAGTCCTTGCCCTCAAAAGAGAAGCAGAAAGGAATATCTACATTCATGACATTTCTTTCTTCTCTCAAACAACAGCTGATTTTATAAGCAAAACTGGGCTGAGGAAGGAGAAAAGGATTCTGCTATAAGAACTTCAGTTTATTGAATAAATAATGGCTAAAAAGAACAGGAAAAGCAGTTCCATTTTTAATATAAATCATTAAGATTTTCCTCCCAGAGTCAATAACTAGAAATACTCCCATCTTTGGTTTTGTCATTTCCAGTCATGCCTGACTCTTCATGACCCCATTTGGATTTCCTTGGCAAAGATACTGGAGTGGTTTACCATTTCCTTCTTCAGCTCATTTTTTAGATGAGGAAACTGGGAGGGTTAGGGTTAAGAGATTTGCCTAGGGTCACACAACTAGTAAGTGTCTGAGGCCAGATTTGAATTTAGAGAGAGGAATCTTCCTGACTCCAGACCCAGTACTCAATTGACTGGGCCCCACCTAGTTGCCCTACTCCCAATTTACCTTTATATATAAAGCCATTCTAGTCAGATAGCTTCCTCCTTCTCCACTATTCATGATTTTCCTCTCCTTTAGTACTATAGGTATTGGCTAAGAGTCTTACTTCCTTTCCTTTTATCTACAGAACCCTGGGTCTACTTTCAGCCTTACTGTAGTTCTAGGTCTCTTGGGGTAAGATGGATGGTCAGAAAGAAAAAGGAAATTTTCATCCTGTTTTTCCCTGCTTAGTCTGCTAATACCTATGTACCTAGCTGTCATCCTACCTCCTTGCCTCAAAACCCCAACCCACTCGCTATAGAGAAATTCCATTTTTGTGAAGGAGGTAGAAGTCTGGAAACAGTCTAGGTTGTACTTCTGTTCTTTGTATATCCAAACACCCACCATTATTCTATTTTTGTCTCCTTTTAGGTCTAAGTTGAGTGTAGGGGGAGGAACATAAGAAAATCTTCCTTAAGGGAAAGAGAGGAATAAAAGCCTCAGAAACAGAGACTCTCAAACATTAGATTGAAAATGTGGTTGTAAAGCAAGGAAAAACTGAGGAAGATCAAGGGTTAGCCCTGTTTACAGCGCAACAAATGCTAGGGATGACTTTTATCAGATTTCTGAGGCTTTTTAAAACTTCAGTTTTCTTCTAGAGAACATTTTTTAATTCAAATTTTTAATTCAAAATTCACAAATTTTTATCCATAGCTGAATATTATAGCAACTGTTATAAGCATTTTCTATAAACAGATTTGTTCAAAATGGAAAAATATTTTTTATTAGTACTATTTCATCTATGATACTTTATTCCAACCCCGCCCCCTCCCCAATATCATTGAAACTCCTTCAGAGAGAGGCTATTCCTTCTAAACATCATTTGGACCCAAAAATACTACATTTAACTCTGGCCAGGTTTGACATGCACTTTAAGAAAATGTTTAATTTTCTTTCAAATTTATCCCATTTAAAAAGTATTAAAGTTCATATAATCTAGGGGAAAAGCTTTTCATTCAATGACTCTTAAACAAAAACAATATCATTTTATTATTCTTAGTACTGTAAAAAATCTGTAGTCTATTTCTTTCTCCTCCCCCTATGCATCAAGTGGCAGAGAAGTGAGCTATGAGTATTTGGTTTTATGTGCAACAACATCTGACTTAGTTTGATAACACCTTATATGGAGAAAGGTGTCTATGAACCACAACTAGTGGATCCCACCCTGTGTTTAGTAGCTGTTTAGTAGTAGTACAGGTATTATGGACTCATTCAGTTGTGATACCCGTGTTGCAGTAGTATAAGGGAAATTATGGAAAATTTGTTGTTGTATTTAATATTAAGTGAAAAATCAACTACAGATTCCCATCCTCATCCTTTTTTTTTCCCCAGAAAAGGACAATTCAGACAATTCATATGTGCTGATTGACCTGGTTGTGGCAGTTAATTGTTTTTCCCTATTTTCCCAAACTTCTAAGTTAAATGCTTTAACTTTAAAACTCAGCATTAGAAACTCCAGAAGAGCCATTATTATAATTGACATGCCCCAAGGAAAGGAGAGGAGGGAAAATCCTGTGTATGTTTGTGTATTGCAACATTCTAGTTGTTTCCAGTAACTGGCAGCCTAGGTAGAATGCATATGCCAGGAAAAAGATGTCTTAACAGTGTCAGCGAGGATTAGTTGGATGCACTATGTACACACAACTAATTGAATATAATGGGATAGTTTTCACGTAATATTTAAATCACCCATCAACCTAAAAATGTCATCTGTAAATTTTTTTTTTCTTTTGTGATCTTTTGGGGAAATTTTGCTTATAATATTGCTGTAACACAACATGACTATATATTCTGGAAGGCAAGTATTGCTTTATTTTCATTTTTGTGCCCATGGAACCTGGTATCCAGTAGGTACTTAATAAATGCTATTGATTCATTGAAAGATTCTTGTATTAATTATATAGCAGTTATTCAAGTAATGTTTCTAAGTAAATGAGGTGTAAAGAATTGATTCTAGTTAGTTTCTAGAATATTTACCAAGAAAAAGCGTTTACTGTGTTTTCCTGGGATATTTTCCCTCCCTGTCCTATCCTTTAGGAAAACTAGCAGAACTACAGTTCTTTTATCTTAAAAATCTTATGACACATTTCATATTTCACATTTGTCAACATGACTTCAAAAAACATCCACACCTTTCCACTAAGTTGCGCAACACCATTTTTCTTTCTTGACGTAATGGTTTTGGTTACCTTATGTTTAGTTTTGAAGATATTATTTCTTGATTTAGATTCATCCTTCTAAAATCATTTTAACATATTTTAGTTATCCTTTTTTTGAGTCTGTTTGATGTTTTTGTTTTTTCCTTTCCTCCATTTTTGTTTTTGTTTTGTTTTTTTAACATTCCATGTGCATCCACCATTTCTTCCTGACAGTGACCTACCACAGGATCTTTGTCCTCTGTACAGGCCTGGAGAGTGGGAGGACTTGGCTTCTGAAAAGGATATAAATCCATTCAGTAAATTCAAATCTCTCAATAAAGAAAAAAGGCTGCAGAATGGAGAAACCACTACTCCCCTAATTTCCAAGTCAATAAAACCTTTGGAGAAGTCAACAGATTACAATCTTCTTAAGCCCTTTGACAGTTCTATTCTAAAGGAATCAGAGACCTTGGGATCTTCCATGGAGAAACCTAACAAACTGAGTACTATGACTGCTGACATTAAGGAACCTTCCAAGGCAAAAACTGCATTGGATTCTAGAACCAAAGAAAACTCCCTTTTAGGAGAAGATGATGACTTTGTTGACCTGGAAGAACTTTCTTCCCAAACTGAGGGTGAAGGTGATAAAAAGGAAATTCCAAAGGAATGCCTTTCTCTTGACTCAGAGGAGTCTAGAAAGGCCAGATCACAAGAAACCAGTTCCACTTTAGAAATATTAAACCAGCCAGCATTGGATCTTTCAAGAACAGAGTATGATACTGAGCTGAAAGGTGTTTTAGATTTAAAAACTTGTGAGAAACAAGATGTAGGACCCGAAGGGAACAAGCAAGGCATTTCTCCGCTAAATGAGATGGAATCAATGTTGAATATTCATGAAGATCTAGATAAAGTTAAACTTATTGAATTTTACCTTAATAAAAACAAGGAAGAATCACAGTTATTTGAAAACTTAGAAAAGGCAGAAATTAGTGATGGCAAAAACAATCTTCCTTTAGGCATAGATATTACTCTTAGTAGCTCAGTTCCTCAGGCAAATGAACCACTTGTTGAAGTCAGCAAGAAGCCAGTTAAAGGCTATGAAAAAGAGCCATTTTCATCAAAAATGGGTCCATCTACGGAAGACAGGATAATTAAAGAGTCTCCGGATGCCTCGTTGGAATCTTCTCTGGACAAGAGCTGCCAAGGTGCACAGGTGGATAGTAAATCAGAAATCAGATTGTGGCTGTTAAAGAGAATTCAGGTACCCATTGAAGGTAGGTTAGAATGTGTGTCTGTGTGCGTGTATGTGTCTGCTTTACTTTTCCAAATGCTACATACATGGCAACAGTAGCAATACTACCATTATCGAAAGAGATTCCTGTGTCTAATACAGCATCTTATCACTTAGGGTTAAAAGATGAGTTTATATGTTGGTACTGGACACCCAATTCCTAGGGTGGAAGGAAGTTGCTTATGGTAGTTAGGAGTGGGGGAGAGGCAGAGAAATGGGAAGGCAGTTTATTTTTTTTACCTTTCAAGGAACTTTAGCTGATTAGCTTAGATGTTAAAAGTATTCAAAATACTTTTCTGAAAACTTTCAGTTGTGTAGTGCGACATCCCATCTTGGACAGTTGCTACCTGTGTGTCTTTGGGATAGTCCCTTAGCCTCCCTGGACCTTCATTTCTTCATCTGTAAAATGAAGAGATGGTACTAGCTCTATACTAATGAATCTGTTATTTTCTGAGGAGCATAGAGTCATTTTATTCAGTAATCAACAAACATTTATTAGCACTGGAAATACAAATAAGAAAAAGAAAGACAATCCTAAGCAATTAGAGTTTACTCTCTAATCCATTTAGATTTTATCCACTTAGCTTTACAATCTAATCAATTGTAATCTAATCCAGGCAGTGCTTTTTTCTTTTTAACCACAAAATTTAGGTTTTTAATCAATGCAAGTGGATTGCAACTCAGGGTACCACACAGCAAGTGATGGGATACCCAAGGCAGTTCTTAACCTTTTATTTCTGATAAATAAGATAATGTTCATATATATATATATATATGTGAATAAGTACAGCACTAATGTATTTTATTTCTTCATCTTTCCTCATCTTTTATGAATCTTTCAGGTGAATCTTTGGGAAAACAATATTAGGATAGTTTACACATTCACCAGAAGCATAGCTTTATCATATTGCTATTCCAGGAGCTTGTAGAGAGAAGTCAGTCCTGCTGTTAGGGAAAAAAAAATTTCATAAGGGAATTTGTATTTTAGCTCTATCAGAACGTCCCTTTGTACTGATCTGGTATATGTAATTAAATTATTGAAAGTATTTTGTACAAGAAGAGTTTTTAAAATCACATTAAACAAACATTATCTGTTTGCTCCTTAGTTAAAATATTTGTTATTTTACTCAGGCTACGAAACTGAATTGTTACTATATATCATTAGAGTATTTGGATTTTTTAAAAATTGTTTAATATGGTTCAGATATGCTTCCATCAAAAGAGGAGAAGAGCAAGACACCACCAATGTTTCTGTGTATCAAAGTGGGGAAACCCATGCGAAAATCCTTTGCTACCCATAGCACGACTATGGTACAACAGTTTGGCAAGAGAAGAAAGCAACCAGAGTACTGGTTCGCAGTTCCTCGAGAAAGGTAAGTTGATAACAATACAAAATTGGAAATATACCTTGGAGTCTTTTTTTTTATTAGTCTGGTTCTTGAATAAGATTTGAAAAATTCTCTTTCCATTGAATTTTGTTTGAAAGGACATTCTCTTGAGATTGAGTTCATCTGTGTTAAAGATTTTCTTTTCATTTCAACATATACACAATTCCTATTAAAACTATTAAAACATACAGCAGAAAAACTTCAGCTACAATGGAATGATGATGGCAGTATCTGCCAATAGTACAGATTGTCTAAGAACACCATTTTTAAAAAACAAATGAAAAAGCTTTATTGTGGGTATAACATTGCATATTTACCATTTCTAACTGTATTGCTCCCAGATTTAAATTTTTTGTTTAATTTCTGGTAAATGTAAAGGTTCCAAAATATTGTATTTAGAGTCAGAGAGTCTGTCTAAATCATGGTTCTTCTGTTTGTTCCCTGCATAACTGTGGGCAAGTAAGTGTCTTAGCCTGGGTCTCAGTTTCCTGGAGTTGAACCAGATGACTTTGGAGGTACCTTCCAGGTCTCCATCTATTATCCAAGCTATTTGTACCTTTTATGATCTTGGACAGATCTAAGTCCTGGTCCTAGATCTGCCATACCTCTCTAGGTAGTACCTTAGGCAAGTCAGTTCTTATCTGTTGGCTTCAGTTTTCCCTGTTGCTGTTGAAGCTAGATGGATGTTCTTTCTAGAACTGAAATCATATGCTTATGTAAATGAGAAGTAAGAAATGTGTGATCTGGGTAAGAAATTATAGCCCTAAAAGGAATAATCTTGGGAAAATATTTAAGCAATAATCTGGCATTTCCTTCCTTCCTTCCTTCCTTCCTTCCTTCCTTCCTTCCTTCCTTCCTTCCTTCCTTCCTTCCTTCCTTCCTTCCTTCCTTCTTCCTTCCTTCGTGGTTTGCTCAGGGTCACACAACTAGTAAATGTCTGAGGCAAGATTTGAACTCAGGTCTTCCTGACTGCAGACATTCTTCTCCTCATTTGACTTTTTGGACCTATGTTAATTTCTTCAGTATTTTTTTCCTGTCTATACCAAGCTGTGGACTCATTTTTCATGGTTTTCTCACATCACTCTTTTTTCTTCCCAGTTTTCCTCTCCCTCTCTTATTTGACTTTCAAAATTCTTTTTGAGCTCTTCTATGACCTGAGACCAATTCACATTTTTCTTGGAGGCTTTGGATATCTTTGTCTCTGTTGTCTTCTTCAGAGTATATGTTTTGATCTTTCTTGTCACCATAGTGACTTTCTAAAGTCAGAGCTTTTTTCCATTGTTTGTTCATTTTCTCAGCCTATTTTTTTACTTTTTAGTACTTGTTCAAGTAGGGCTCTGCTTCCAGGGTGGAAGACCGCTGCCCTAAGCTTCAGGAGTTTTTTGCAGCTGTTTTTAGAGATATTTCTAGGGACCTCTAAGTTTTCAGTTCTTCCAAGGTTGTATGATCTAATGAGAGATGTTTATTCCTCTCCTGGCCTGTGCTCTGGCCTATTGGTGACCACTCTTTTCTGCTGTGAGGAGGGTCCCCCCTCCACTGTGATTGCAAGCTCTGCTATGCTACTAGTGCTCTTTCTCACCCTGGGACTACCACCCAGAACTGGGATCCAAGTCTAAGTATGAGCAAAGCAACAGAGTCTTGCCTCAGTGCTAGCAAAAAAGACCCCCGTGATCTTCTTGTGACTCATTGTTTGACCCCTTCATCATCTGTGGGGTGAGAGCTCTGGAAGCAGCTGCTGATGAGGCTACTATTGATTCAGTCACTGCCAAACCCTGCTCCTGTTTTGCTGGGGCTGGGACTGGGGCTGTGCTGCCATTACCTGCACTGACCTGCATTCCACTCTCACCCTGGAGTGACAGACCTTTCCTGCTGACCTTCCAAGTTGTCTTTGTTACTTGTGGACTGAGAGATCTGGAAACTGCCACTGCTGCCAGTGATTGAGTTGCTCTGATCCCTGTTCTGGGTGTGCTGGGGCTAGGTGTGCACTGGCATGGCCTGCACTGAACCACACTCCTCTCTCACCCTGGTGCAACAGACCTTTTCTGCCAACTTTCCAAGATGTCTTAGGCTAGAAATTTGTTTCACTCCATCTTTTTTGGAATTCTACTGCTCTAGAATTTGTTTAGTTATTTTTTTTTTTTGCAAAGAAATTGGGGTTAAGTGATTTCCCCAGGGTCACACAGCTAGTAAGTATCAAGTGCCCAAGGCTGTATTTGAACTCACGTCCTCCTGACTCCAGGGCTGGTACTCTATTCATGGTCCCGCCTATTCACCATCTTGACTTCACCTCCCCTGGCATATATTTCAATGAATGTTTAAACCATGGTAGCTTATCACAACCCATCCACCTGTTCTGTACAGTTCTTGTCCATGTTCTGCTATACGCCCCCTGTGGTTTGTTCCCTAGGTCTGCTTATCTTTTGTGGGTGTATGTTCCTCTAGAGCGTCTCTTGCCCCAAGCTTGCTGCATAACTGGATCTCCTCCCATTTTAATTTTCCCTCATACCATCTTCAAAAACATCATTCCCATAAGGATTTTATAAAAATTAGAGAACAGGCTTATGGATTTGTAGTTATATGTTAGCTTATGTCTTGGGGTGTGACGGAGAAGTAATCTGATTTTTTTCCTCTACAGAGGATGCTAAGAATTTTGTATGATGAAATTAAATGACAAGTATGTGAAAGCTGTATCCTGAATTTGTCTTCAAGAATGAAAGTTTTCTCTTTGGTTAATGTTTTTTGGAGGCAATCTGAGTTAATCCAGGGTCAAACAACTAGTAAGTATCTGAAGCTGGATTTGAGCTCAGTGCCAATGTTCTATCCACCGCACTACCTAGATGCCCAAGAATGAAAGTTTTCTTAAAGTAGGTTAAATAATTGAAGTTATTTTTCTGTCTTACCTTTATCTGATAGAAGAAATGATCATAGACTAGCCATGCAAGTACTTTTTCAAGTCGTTAGCCCCACAGATTCTCTCTCTTCCTTCTCTGCCCTCTCCCAATCTTAATTCACTAATAGAATCACAGACTTTGAAAGTCTTAAAGCACTTTAGGGGCCGTGTACCAACCCAAAGACACAAAAAATAGAATACGTTTGCCTAAAGCAAATTTATTCATGCCTCAGCCTTAAACTTGCAATCACTTTGTATCAATTCATATAATATCTTGTCATGTTTTAGTAGGAACTATTTGAAAGAAATGGCCTTTCATATGATAAGTTTTTGAAAATTTAGGCCAGGTCAAAGAGCTAGTGTTAAGAAAGAATTCTCTACAGATTGAGATACGTGATCAGATTCATTTCAGTAGTATCTGTCCTCTTTAGTTTGTCCTGGAAAACTTCAAGGAAGGATTTGTTTTTAATGTAGCACTGAAGTGTATCAATGAGATAGGACTGGGTCTTGTTTTGCCCCAGTGTGTTGTGAGCAGATCCACCTGTCATTTTTTTTTAAAAGCATTTTAAGCTAAATAGAATGAGTCAGTTTAGTGTAGTTTTTTTTTTATTTGTTTTTGTTGAATCATTTTCAGTCACAGTTGACTCTTTTTAACCCCATTTGGGGTTTCCTTGTTAAAGATATTAGAGTGGTTTCCTTCCCTAGTTCATTTTACAGAGAAGGAGCTGAAGCAGATGGGGTTAAGTGACTTGCCAAGGGTCACACAGCTAGCTAGTAAGTGTCTGAAGAGCAGACTTAGGAAGAGTAAATTATTTTAACATTCTTCATCCTGTAGTATATTTAAAGACCGACACAGCAGGTAAGATAAATGAATTAACATCCTGGCCAGATTCCTTGTTTTGACTAACAGAGTTCTGTCTCACCCATCTATATACCTCAAAAAAATTACAAAAAAAACCCCAAACTCAGCTGCCTGGAGTCCTGTCTGTGCTACTATTTGATTGTCCATCACTTTGACTCACCCACTATGACTGGATGGAAAAGTGATGTAGAAAAAGGAGAGTTGGGAGTCCTTGTTTTCACATTCAAACCTGGAGCTTGGAATGAGTTTCACATTGGAAATTCATTGTAAAAACTTCTAATTGGTAGGTTTCTTTATTTTGCTGTTAGGTTTTAATTCAGCTACTAGGGTTAAAATGGATTTATGCAGGTTATTCTGGGGTCCTTGCCATCATTTTGAACAATGTTGCTTTTGAAGATGCGGGCAGGGTTTTTTAAAACATCAATTTTAGTGTCTAAAGTAAAATCTGTTTTACATGCTAGGGCTTGCCTGCATGATGCAATGTTACTAAAGTCACTTATGGTAATAATTACAGAATAATTCCAGCAATATGGTGTGGTCTGTGCCAGTAACCACTTCAGTTTCATTTGTTAACAAGAAATCTTTTATAGTGAACATCTTTTTTGGAGGGTTGGGGGAGAGTTGTGGTATATAGAAAATGGGTCACTGAAGGAATTCCATCTTACTACATTTTATAGTCGCAGTAACTTACTGGTCTTTGTCTAGCAAACAACCACACAAATTTAGTTTTCTTTCTCAAACTAATTTTTAATTAACCAAAGACTGGCTTGGAATATTGTGGGACTCTTGGAAACATTCTTTCACCTTCAGTTAGTGTGGGATAATGGAAAGAGTGCTAAATTTGGAGTCAGGGGACTTGAGTTCAGATTCCACCTCTGACATTTGCTACCTGTATAACTTTGAGCAAGTTACCAAACCTATGTGGGCTTCAATTTCTTGATCTGTAAAACGAGAAGGGTCCCCTCCAAGATAGTTCCCCCAACAAAAATTTCAGAATCTCTCAAAGTTTTCTTCTTGGTGTTTTGGTCAATAGGATATCAGATGACCTCTGCAGTCCCTTCTAGCTCCTACTCTATGATTTATGACAATATTGAAGGAATCTGTCATTTGTTAATGATTTTGCTATTTGCTAAGCAAAAGGCACTGGTACTTGGCAGGCATAGGGTTAGATATACCCCCTGGGAGGAGGGTATACAGAGTAGTACCTCTGGGGAAAATGTTTAACTATGTGCCGGAAGAATCAGACAGTTCTATGGCTTTGAAGTGTAGAACCAGAGAGAGAGAAAGAGGCATTCTAGTCTTAGCATCTAGTTTGGGATTCCTGATGCTTAGAACTATTTAATCGTAAGCTAATCAAAAATAATTTGTGGTACACCTCACTATTAAAGCAAATTCTCCCATTCCCTTTTGACTTCCACTTGATATTCCCACAATGTTTGCTTGCTTTTCTATTCCAGATTTAACGTTGACTAGAATCTTTGTGACCTTTATGACACATAACCTTTGTGCCTGGCACTTAGTGAACTCTTAATAAGTATTTGTTGCCTGCCTGCCTTTGTGACCGTAGCTGCATTCTGGGGGAATTAAACAAAAAGTACTCACCCTGCTCACTAGATCCTCTTTGTACCCATCCTCTGGGATATGCTATCACCTTCCAATTTAACCACTACTTAACTAAATGCTTACTATTGAGTCGGATCTAGTGCTATGCTTTGGAATTAGAAAGGCCAAACAATCTCTGGCCCTCAAGGAGTTTATTTTTACCATCTTAAATATAATTCTGACATATAACTTAACCTTCTTTTGATTTAGGCTTCCTGAAAAGTATGTGAAATTTCATTCTTCTGTGATGCTCTTTTCAAAGTTTGTCCTTTCTTTTCTAATATCTTTGCCAAAGTATTACCCATGAACTGGATTGTTCCTACCTCAGTTATATTGTGGTCAGGAGCTTCTTTCAGTCTTACATGTGTCCTGTCACTATCATGAAGTAGTACAATGAGAATGGAAATAGAGAGTGAGAACCCCCCCCAACCCCCCCATCCCACCCATCTGTTTCACCACTTCACCTTTCACTAACCTGGCTGCTAAGAGTTGGTGTTTATGGTAATGTACAAAATATTCCAAGTGAGTGGTTACTTTAAAAGCTAATTGAAAGCTTGGGAGTAGGTTCAGGGCCATTCAGCTAGGTGGACATTTAAGCGGCTGCTTTTGGCTTCCCAGATGTCTATTATTGTGATTTTCATATCTCCTTCCAAGGGTTTAGTATTAAATGGAAGTCAGCTCTATTCCTCGTTAAGTATCAAAACTTCACAGACCCTCAGAGGGCTACTGGAAGTTGTATGGTGCCTTAGAGTAAGACCACAGCAATATCTTGGAAATGGTGCAGGGTCTCTATCCCCAGACTTTTTCCATAAGTAAAGAGATAGGAATTGGACCTGTAATTTCACTGGTATAGGGATTGAGTGAGGAACCCCGGCCCTAGCAATGTAGGTGATCACTTTCTCTGCAATTTAGTCTTAGAGACTTGCCTAGACTACTGAGATATTAAGTGACTTGCTAAGTTTTACCATAGCCAATGTATGTCAAAGTTAAACCTCAGTCTTCCTGCCTTCAAGGCTAGTTATTTATTCATTCCACCACTCTGTGGCTAACTCAGGCACCAAGACAAATTGATACATATATAATCCTATCTCAGTAATTTTTTAATTTAATTTTTTTCAATTAATGAAAATATATTTTCTCCTTGTCCCATCTCCCTTCACAACTGTAAAAAAAAGAAAGAAAGCAGGGGACAAAGGACAGGGAAGGAGAGACTTGTAAAAAATATACATAGTTAAGCAAAACAAACTTCCTGCATTGGCCAGGTCCAAAAAAATATATTCCATTTTGTACCCTGATCCTAACACATCTCTCTTAGGAAGAGGGGGTATATGTTTTACCATTGTTCCTCTGAAGTCATGGTTGATCAGAGTTCTTAAATCTTTTTTTAATAAAAAATTTTTGTCAGTTAACAAGCATTTATTGTCTCTTCCTCTTGCCTTCCCTTTACCTCCAAAACAGAAAACCTAATTTTGCATCCAATTGCCAGATTGAGTTTGGTTTTTTATTTTTGCAAAATACCTTATCCTCCAAAGTTACTGTTTCATACCCATCAATGAGTTTGAAATACTTCATAAGCTTTGGGAGAAATGTGGTAGAATATTATATTGTGTGTCTCTATACTGTTTATGTGTGAGGTTTTTTTCATTCAAAAAAAATTTATTGTCTAGTATACAGTATACAGTACTATACTATGAGGCATCTAAACTATGTATAATATATGCATATAACAAATGTTAATATATAAGGCACATATAGTAAGAGAAGAGTTCAAAATATTCCCTTCGTTGCCTTGTTCTAAGTGAGAGAACTTTTTAATTAAATTAAATAATCAGAATGTGAATAAGCCCTGTATACTTCCTTGAATCAATCAATCAAAGCCATGGTGTGAGAGACTAGGCAGGACTGAGTTGTGGCAAGAAAAATAGAGATGGAAGAGATTAACTGACTCTACAGCACTTGGAGAGGAGGGAAGGAGGCCATCAAGAGTCATCTCGCAGATGTCATTTTATCCTCACAACAGCCCTGCACAGTGAGAGCTATTCCTTTACAGCTGAAGAAGCTGAGGTTAGGTGAATTGTTGGAAGGCCACGTAGCTAGTAGTGTCTGAGGCTAGATTTCAACTCAGCACTTCCCTGACTCCAAGCCCAGCGCTATATCCACTGCCCCACCAGCTGTCTCCTGGGAGAGCCAGGCTGTGGGAAGTCCCTTGAAAAGGTCAGCTCTTTCCCCAAATTCCCCTCTCAATTCCTGTCTGTCCACACACACTGCTACTTCATTATCCCGATGTTTCCAGTAAACTGAATTTTGCCTTCAATTACAAAGGGACAGGTTTTAACTAAAGATATAAAAGCAACTTTAGGCAGAGAGCTCAATCTCTGCTAGGCCTTAGAAACTTCCTTAGTGGGGGCTCAGACTAATTGTGACCAAACACATAATTTTCATCAAAATAAAGTCCCCAAAGCCAAAGAGGAGGGAACCAAGTAGACCTTAGGAGCCATTGTATTGTTTCATAGAATTAAAAACATGAGAATTATTTTAACACCATGTTAAATATTAATGTTATAGATTACATCTATCATATTTTGATAATAATATTAGCTAATATTTATATAGTGCTTATTACATGCCAGCACTGTGCTAAATATACTTTACAATTATTATCTCATTTGACCCTCACAACAACACTGGTAGGTTGATGCTGTTGTTATCCCCATTTTATGGTTGAGAAAACTGAAGTGAACAGCTTTTAAGTGATTTGCCCTAGCCCACACAGCTAGTAGTACCTGAGGTCTGATTTGAACTCATGTCTTACTGACTCCAAGCCTAGCACTCTGTCCACTGCAACACTTATATTGTGGATATTATTCCTGCCCAGGAAGATGGGAAGACTGCTAATAACACTTGATTAGCACTAATCAAGAAGTCTGGTAATTCTTGAAGGCTTTCAAGCCATCATGCTGTGTTGTTGTTTTTTTCCTTTTGTTGAAAGAAGCAATAATTCCTATTCAGGCATCAAGGTCCTCCTCCACCCCCTTTGGTTCATTCATCTGTAATGTCTTAATCTCAGAAGAGTTAATTTGATGTTCTTTTAGCTTTTTAAGTCATTAGAGGAGTGGTTTAAGCAAGAGCAGTGGTATGGAACTTGCCAACCTGGGTATAAATGTTTAATCCAGGCTGAATTAGTTGGTTATGTTGGTTTGAATAATATGTAAGCTGACTTTTTTTTGTTAGTGGACCAATAACTACTTGCTTAAGGGGAAAAGAGTCCTTGTAATGGAATAAGATGCATATAAATGATTACTGAAACCATATTTAGATCCTAAATCATCTTCCAGATACAAACTACCTATCTGTAAATTCTAAGTCAGGTAGTATTAACTGGAGTGAAAGATGTTCTACAGGGAAGGATGTTCTTCAGGGGTTTCTTATGTTGTGCAGAGTTAAACTCAATGACCTAGTGCTGTGGAAAGAATTCTAGATTTGAAATTAAAGACCTCAATTCAGATTCCAACTTTGCTACTTGTGTGACCCTGAGCAAGTTATTTAAGCCTTGCAGGCCTCAATTTCTTCATGTAAAATCACAGAGTTGGATCAGATGGTTTCTAAAGTCTCTTCTAGCTCTAAAGCTACTCTCCTGTGAGACCTTTTTAGTTTGAAATAGTTATGAATCTATGGTAGCTAGGTGGCTCAATGGATTAGAATACTGGGCCCTGAGTCAGGAAGACACTTTTCCCCAAGTTCAGTTCCAGCCTCAGACACTTACTAACTGTGACAAGTCACTTAACCCTGTTTACCTCAGTTTTCTCATCTTGTAAAGTGAGCTGGAGAAGGAAATGGCAATCCACTGCAGTATCTTTGCCAAGGAAACCTCAAATGGGGTCACAAACAGTTGGACACAACCAAACAACAAAGTTATGATTCTGGATAGAAAAAATATTCTAGATGACAATGTGAGTTTTTAAGTCAAAAGTTCTATCTGAGTAAATTATTGCCCCACTAGCAATCTGTCTTATGTATTATGGAAGTATTAAATTGACTTTAAGTTTTTGCTTTACTTGATTTCTTTTCAAAATAGAAGACTCGCATGAATTTTTATGTAAATGTGTTCCATTATTTTAAATATAAAGCTAGTAGAACAGCAGAAAACAGTATTTCTTTGTTCTCTAAATTGATGCTCTTAATCAGCATCATTTTGGTAGCCTTCCTTGATGACTAAAAACCTATATTTTGACTATACCTGAGGAAAATGAGAATGTAAAACTATGGTTAAATTGATTCCACTTTGAAAAGCATTATATTCCTTATAACTTAATATTTTTCATACAGGGCAGGCATGTGGTCAGTCCTTTGACCTTCAAAGATGTATGACCCAGTGAGATCACTTTTGATATTGGTGGTATAGTTTTGCAGTCTAGAACCACTGATGTAGCATTACCATCCTGCTTTGGCATTTGTAAGAAGCTTTTAAGGAGCACTTGTAAAACTGTTCAAAAGCAGCATCTCCTGGCTATATTTGGTTACAAATCCCAGAAGCATAGGTGGAACATTACTTTTAAAATTCTATAGATATTATACCACTATATGTCATGCATTGTACTAGGTTCTAGGGATGCAAATATCAAACATGATATCATTCTTGTCCTCAAGAAACTTATAACCTAATATTACACCAATAATCTGTCCAAAGGTTTATGCTACCAAGATTCCTTACTTTGCCACAGATGCCACCTAGAAAGATTGTTTAGCCAGTTTTCTTCATTGTAGTAGCTTATGAGTTCAGTTTCTGCTTTAGACCATCTTTCATCACTAGTGCCATGGAAAGGGAGCAACATTTGGAGCCAAAGGAGAGTGGTTCAGATTCTAGATCTGCCACTTTTTATTGTCTGTAACCTTATTACTCACCTGACTTCTCTGGGCCTTAATTTTCTCATCTGGAAAACCTCTCTGAAATCCCCTTTGGCTTTAAATTTGTTTTCCAGGAACTTAGCTGAGCATTCAAATTTATTTAGTGGTCACTTGAGTAAAAGGCTCTTATTGATGATATCAGATTGAGTAAATAATAGATAAAATCAGTAACTTGGGTAGAAACTGACTTTCCTATCTTGCATCTAGTGACCACTGCAAAGATCATAATCTCACTATTGTAACCCACATAAAGATCATGTCCTCACTATTGTGACCTACCTTGTACTTCTTGGTATATATAACTGATCTTCCTCCTCCCCTTCAGTATAACTTGTCTTTCAAAAAGTAAATGTGACCACTTTAATTTGGAGATATTTAGAATAAATGGTCAACTTGTTTGTGTTATAACAATGAGTTGTTAAGTAGCACAGAAATCTGATGTAATTCTTGTGGCTAATAATAAGTTCAGGTTTTTATGGTACTTTGAAGAGCTTGCAACACTATAATGTTGTGGTAAAGGTCATATCCTGATATTTTATAGATGAAGAAATAGGCTCAAAAGGTTGAATGCCTTGCTCAAAGTCATAGCTAGCATGTGGGGATTTGAACACCCTTATCTAAAATTCTTTCCATTACAGAAGTTCAGCTACCAGGTTTAGAAATAAAATGCTTCCTTATACCCGAATCATCAATACCAGGACTTGACAATATCCAGGTCATTTTCACTGTTGCTTAAAACTTTCCTAGTGACCATAACCATGAAATACAAAGGACAAACTAATCATCAAATTCTCAATATCCAAAGAAGGGAATGCAGCTTTTCTCCACAACTGGGTGAAAAAGAAACTCTGCATTAATTACAGTTCTAAGGCTGAGGAAACATTAAAATAGGAACAGAGAGAGATGAGGAGGTAAGGAGTAGTCAGAAAGTCATTGTTTGTCAGTACAGATGCAGAGGCTCCCATGATTGATTTGTCCTAGGATACTGCTCCTGTCTATCTGATCCGAGCAGTCAAACCACTTTCATTATTATGGAATGGGAGTAGCACAGTAAGATGAAAACAACACCAGATAAGTATTCAGGATACCCATGTTCTAGTCCCAGCAACATAGAAACAACAAAGCTTAACATTTAATAAAAATAATTAAAGTAGGAAGCTACAAGATAGTGTACTTCTTTCACTAGTAGATTATACCCGAGTATTCTGGAACCAACTTATTCAGGCTCTGGAAAGCCAGTTGTTACATTTGCATTGAAAGTGTTTATACATTAGAAATATGCGAATGCTTCCAATTGAGGTTTAATTTTTTGTATTTGTTGATTATCTAGACCAGGGGTGGGGAACTTGCAGCCTTGATGCCACATGTAGCCCCTGCAGATCCTTAGCTATGACCCTGTGATTGAATCCAAAGGTCACAGAACAAATCCTTTTATTAAAGGGATCCTTTTATTAACCTCAAGGCCGAGGGTTCTCCATCTTTGGCTCTAGACTGAAGAAACTGATAGAGAAAACGCTAATCTTGCAGATTAAATTTAATAATGTGTCATGCACACTTTTTTTTTGAGAGCTACTTGTTAAACATTGACCAGCTCATCCCTGGCTATATCCCAAGTGAGTTGTTACCCCATGCTCTCACCCCTTGACCTCAGTGTCATGGAATTTCCACCTATTACTACTAGGGTTTCTCCCACACCCCCAACTGAATTAACCTTGAAGTTTATTTGAGATCATTTTGCATTTTGCATTTATGGGGCAGATTTTGTGTCACTTAACCTGGGTGAAAAAAAATTGCTACTTCTGGCTCCGACTCTTTCCCTTCTTAACCACCAACATACACAGAGCCCCTGTACCTGGATGTTAGTGCTACCACGCTAGCCATTAGGATACAAAGACAGAAATAAGATGATTTCTGCCCTAATGGAGTTTACATTCTACTGGGAAATAATACACATACTGCCTTCTTTCTAGAGTCTTTGTGGAAAAAGCAGTTTACAAAACTTAAAATATTATTAAAAAATGTTTTTTTCTTACTATAATTTTTTTTCTCAAAGATGAAAAGCAGGCACTAGGAATGGAAGTATATGGTTTCAGGAACTCAACCATAGCATTCACAGATATTTCCTTTCTGGTTTTCTCCCAAAAATATAGGTCACTTAGGTATTTCTACAAATTTCTAGAAATGTGGTATGAAGTGGCAGAATATGAGATAACTGTATACATTCTCCTGCAGACAACATTTTAAAAGATTTTATTTCTTTTCCCTAAGACTAACAGTAAGAGGGGAGAAAGGATATGTGAGATATACAAATTAATTTACTTTAAGAAAACAGATTACGTTGGATTTAGAGTCCAAAAGTGAATGTGGGTTCTGCTTCTTAGACTGATTAAAACCAGGACTCTGAGGCCATCTACAGGCCAGAATGGGGAACAACACTTTTTAGATCATAGGACTAGGTAATGGACCATTAGGTAATGACCTTACCGATCTGCTAAGGAAACCCAGATGGCAAAAGAACATAAGTGCAAGAAATAAGCTTCTGAACTAAAATCAAAATGCTCCATCACCACCCCAGAATATTGGCAAGGAAAGGTGGGATAGGAGAGGAAATATAGTTTCTTCACCCTATTCACCCAGAGGCCTTAGATTTAAAAGTTAGTAACCCTGCTATCAATTGAATTGTAATGCTTTTTGGGGGAGGGGAGAGCCAGGGCGCAAATAGCCCATTTTTTCACCTTGAAGAGTAATCATGCCAAGACCAGCTAGGTTACAGCATAACCCTGTGTTACTCAGGACAATCTGAGAATTGGCTACATCTACCCTATAAATGCTCCCTTCTGGGTTGCCCACTTCAGATTGTGCTTTTCTGATCTCTCCCTCTCCCTAAATTCTCTTCAGAAATTTAGTCATGTCCTATTCTACCCCTGAAGTCCCACGCCTTTGCCATTAACTGGTCTTTAAAAAGGATTTCTGATACTCAGTTGGATATTATATTCTTAAATCTATATTGATGTAACTATTTTTCACTCTCTCTCTGTAATTGAGCTTATTGGTCTAGGATAAGCTACCTATGACATTAGAGCTAGGGAGTGACACCTGAAGCCATTGTTAGTACCATGGTACCATTCCTGACCTCATGTATCTTGTCATTTTAATCTCTTCCCTTTTCCTCTTCTCTTTCCATCTTTCTTGCATTATTTTTTCCTGTCCTTGTTCTTTCTGCCATGGTTATACCTCAGCCGGCCCATGGTACCTATTGTTTCCCATACTTTAGCCCCATTGGTGTAACTCCTGCCTGTGTAACCTTGGGCAAAATACAGCCTTCCCATGCCTCTGTTTACTCATCTGTAAAATGAAGGGTTGCTTGGACGTGAATTTGTGTCTTTGAACTTAGGAAAAGGTGATGCATACCAGGATAAAACTGATACTTCTGTATATCAAACATTTTTGAAAAGATACCTGGGTGTTTCTGACAAGGTAGAATATGTCCAGGGATGAGAGAACACAGTATTTGTATTATGTAGAATTAGACCATGACAGTGCTACTACCAAAGATCTCTTTTTCTTCCTTCTGTCCTCTTTAACCTGTGGTTTTTGTCCGTCTACCCCCAAGATAGACCTTGTTAGAGACACCAAAAAAGGATGATGTAAAAATCCTTAGTAGCATCAACAATGGCCAAAGCAAAGACTAACTCTAGGTCAGTGAGGGACCTTGGTAGAGGAGCCTAGAGTTATATGGGGAAGAGAAAGCTTTCTTGGATTCTTCACTTGTGGGCTAAATACTTTTAGTTATGGTCACAGTCTATATTTTATTAGAAGTAGAACTTCCATTAATTTTAGGAGACATTAAATATGCATAGGAGATAGTTTGAATAATGTTGTGGTCAGGAGCTGGTATTCTAATGTTGAAAATCCTCCCTGTACTCTAAGGTTTTTAAAACCTATGACTGTGAAGGAGACAGCACCAGCACCATTCTCCCTCCTCACCTCTCCTCCGCTCCAAGCTGCTAAATGTCTTTTATGCAAAAATATTACAATAAACTTAAAATGAATCAGTATGAACTGATTAAACCCTAATAGAATATTCCATAACCTTAATGTACTCCATCATTTAAAAAGCGAGGGATAAAGAGAACAATTTCTACAATATAAACATTATAAAGACAAATGCTTTAGAACCCTGATTAAATCAAGGACCAACCTTCATTCCAGAGGACCAAGGATGATGCATGCTATACAACCCTAAGGACAAAAGAGGTGATGAAATCAGAGTACAGAATGAAAATATAACCAATGTGAGAATTTGTTTTGCTTTGCTTGACCCTGCATATTTGTTCCAGGGTATTTGTTTTTTCTTTCTTTTCAGTGGAAAGATGAGTAAAATGGAAAAGGGAAAAAAACCAATTTTTGTTTACAAAAAAAATTTAATTAAAAAAATTAGAAGCAAGGGAGGAATAAGAAATGAGTTAAATTTATTTCCCTGTGAAGTCAAAGTGCCTCTTATAGTTGTAATAAAGCCTCATCTAAATATTATTCACTCTTATCTTTTCATCAAAAATGGTTTATGAAAATGATTATATACTTGACCTACAGAAAGCCTTTCACCTGAACATGATCTATTTGTTCCCTGGTCAGATCATACTTCTCACTTTCATGGAAAACAGTGGCACATTTGGTGTAAAGGGTTCATGGATTCCAGCTTTCTATTACATGGCCCCTCAGTTTTTCTTTCTAGAGCTGATGAATGGCACCACTCTCCTACAGCAGTGAATCACTAGAAATAACAATTTCAGGCAGGACATCTTCTCTGCTGATTTCTGTCATTGTGCCTTGTTTTCAGAATTTGAAAAGCTTCAGGTGGTGATAACTTACACAACTGATAGTTCATTCCTCATTTGGCAAAATGGATTTACTCAGCAGAAGAATGACACAGTTCAGCACATCAAAATTTCTAGTTTTTTAAAAAATATCAAGTCTCTAATCTATGTGCCTTTCCTCTTGTTTTTCAGGGTAGATCATTTATATACCTTCTTTGTTCAGTGCTCGCCAGAAGTTTATGGAAAAGATGCCAAAGAACAAGGGTTTGTTGTTGTAGAAAAGGAAGAGTTGAATATGGTAGATAACTTTTTCAGTGAGCCAACAGCGAAGAGCTGGGAGGTGAGTGTGTGCACCACAACTCCGACAGTTGTCATAGAAAACGAAGAAAACATTTTTGTAGCCAGCATCTTCCCTGGAGCAATGCACAAATACATATTCATATATATGTATATGTATAAATATAAACATATACATATATTGTACATACATACATTTATATATGCATTTATATGTATATAGGCTTAGGTTTTGCTTGTGGAATAAAAGGAAACTAAAGGAGTTTTTCACTACTCTTTAGCCTAGAAAATATGAGAACCCACTCCCAATACTATATTAATACTAGAGGTTGCTTTTAATTTAATTGATGATTTATTGAGTTGAATTAATCTGAACTTTGTAGCTTACTTCTTGTATTTTTATAAAGCTTGTGTAGTTTTCCTTTGCATTTAATCCAATATAGTATCTAGAAATCAAGAAATATTTCCTGTTCCTTCATTTGTGATACATTGCTATCAATGACATCAGATGTGCAAGTTTCCTTTTTTTTTATTTTGTATATGATCCATATATCTATTAGATCTTCCCAAAGCAAATAAGGAATATGTTCATCTCCTTTTAAGCAACTTAGTCATTTTTCAAGTTTCATTTATCTTGCAAGCAAATGTGAAACCTAAGTGATCTGTCAATCTTGGGTCTATTTCTACAGGCACATATCTTTTGCCCCATGTGGTCACTGGATCAGTCTTAGAGCTGGAAAGGGTCTGAGTGACCACTGAGTCCCACTCCTTTGTTTAGTTAGAGAGGAAACTGAGTCCCAGAGAGGTTAAATGATCCTACTCCTAATATGTGTCTCTGCAGGATTACCTAATCACATTTCTCATCCATATCTGTGGGAGGATTAGAACTGTGGTCTACTTAACTTCAAGCCTAGCACTGAACCCGCTGTATTACCTATCGCTTTCTTGCCAGTGGGTGGATAAGCTAAAGATGGTCCAAGAGCCCTACCATGATCTCAAGTATGTAACAAATATAGTTTTGCACTACAAAATACCTTTATGTGTACAGAGCAAGGTCATTAGGATCCCCTGGTACTTACATACCCTGCCCTGCTCGTGGGATTGCTGTGAGCCAAGTGCTTTGTAAACCTTAAAACACAGTAGAAACTCAGGCTTGGTGTTATCGTGTGCTCTACTGGAAGATGATTAAAAGACCCATATTCACCAAGAAGAACAACTAATTTACAATTTTGGGTTAATCTCAATTTACCAGGCTGCCTGCCAGTGGAAAACCCTACTTGCATCATCTTCTCAGAAATCAAACGCTCCTTCATTTTTCATTCAGTTGTAAATTCCTTACAAGATGAAGCGTGTTATCCAGCTCACACGCTGTTATTCTGCCTCTTATAAATTTAAAGCCATTTAAAGATTCCTATTCAGTGGAGCAGATCCATGCAAGATTCCCCATCTTGCTCTGCATTCTTCCATGTCACTAAGTAGCCAAGCTAGTCTTTTGACTCCAAATGAAACACATTTTTCTCAGTGTAGCAACTACCTCCATGGGAGAGGAGGAGGGGTGCAAGTATCCGAAATCTTGGGTGACACAATTCAGGTGAGCAACATCCCCCGAAAAGGGAGGAGGTATGAGGTAGAGATGAAAACAATGAGGTTTTGTTAACCCCAATTAGGAAATTAAGTTAGAAAGGTGAAAGCTCATTTTGTAGCCTTGGGCCTATATCTAACAGGAAGTCTTTGTTTACTCTCAATCCTAATTTGGGTGTGTTCCTGTAGAATGGTGAACCCTATCCTAAGGGAAATAGAAACTTACTCATGCAGGAAACTAGATATAGAGCAGAAGCTCGGGTAGCAGCAGCCACTCTGTGCTTCTGCCTCGTGGAGGCAACGAAAGTCTTTGCCCTGCAGAGGGAGAGGTTGTCAGAGCCAGCAACCCTCACGACCTCACGATGAGGCTAAAGCAGATGGCTTTGGACATTCAGATCCTGTACTATGCCAGACCTGACCAGGAGCCTTTTGTGGAGGTAGGTCAGATGATAACCCTTCATTGTTTCTGAATCTCCCAGGAGCTAACTATATGATGGAATGCATCTGTTTCCAAGCCCATTTACCTTAAAAGGGCTCGAATTTTAGAATTTCATTGTGGTGCAGTGTTTTATCTGCTTTGGCAGTTTGTAATTTTTGCTCTTTCTTTTCTAAAATAAGGAAGGCACTGACACTTAAGTAGAGTGTGTTTAATATTTGATTCTGTGACCCGATCTAAATGTCTTTGAGGATTATAACCCTCTCCCAGGATGTAGTACTTCATTTGATGTATTTAAAATGCTTAACTTTTAAGGGTTTTATTTGTTTTTAAATTTTCTTTATTAGGAAGTACAACTTAGGAGGAACTGGTCACTTCATCTAATAAATTTAAAATGCTTAACTTTGTGAGTTTGGTTTGTTTTTAATTCTCTTTCTTAGGAAATGCAACTTAGAAGGAATTGGTCTCTTGATTTATGTTCTGGTGAGATACATACTGAAATCATTGAACATTGCAGCTATTTCTGTGCATTTGAGTTTAATAATACTTTTTACATCTTACCTCTGATGTTTTTTGGTTTTGGTTTTCCTGGAAATTTATATTATTAGGGTGTCTTTGTTTTCTAACAGTATACCTATCAATTTTTAGGGAAACAATTAAGGGTTTCCACTAAACTTTGTGAGGAAAAAATGGATTTTGAGTTAAAATGATCATTTACCTTTGTGATACTGAGGTGATATTGAGGCACTTTACCCCTGAGTCTCAGTTTCCTCAGTTTCCTCACCTGTAAACTAAGGGATTAGACTAAATAATCTTTGAGGTTCTTCCTATGATCCTGTAACTTAAGCCCGGATACAAAATAGGAGATGCCATTCATTTTAAAATTTCTCAATTTAGAAGAAAAGTAACTCTGGGCTCTTGTTTTTGAACTATGCAGACTGAATTTTCAGCTGGTTGACATCTTAACTGAAATTTTTGTCCCTGCCTGCCCCTCATCACTTACGTAATCAGTTTCCAGGACAAAAAACACTGGCAAACTCGGGTACTTTTTGATGTACTCAACTGAAACCATCAATAACCTTGAGTAGGAAGAGACAATAGAATCTTAATTTAGAACAGGAAGGGAACTATTAAGGTCATCTACTCCAACCCCCTTATTTTACAGATAAGGAATCAATGGCCCAGAAAAGTTAAATGACTTCTTCAAAATCTTTGAAGTAGCTAATGGCTTGGCTCGATTTTGAAACCGAGCCCTCTGAATGTGTTTTTCAACATCATCTTCATTCTGTGGTTTTGCTTGTTTTACACACAGCCTTCACCACATGGTCTGCTACTTTAACTTTCCACTAATTATTACCCTAAAATCCCTTGTCTTCTTGACCTACAAATTTTCACCTCTTGGTAGTCTTCAGTCATACACTATATTTGTTCCTGGACCAGGATTTCTGGGTGTTTGCTGGTAAAACTTGTGAAATAAAGTCAAGTTCATCACAAAATTTATAGTACACAACCTCAGCTGGGCCCTCAGAAAGTTTTGCTATATCTTTATCTACTTCTACTTTTCTGCCCCCTTCCCCATGACTGTATTCCTAGCTCCTCACACTTGGAGAAGATAACCTATCCCATTAATGAGAAAAGTAAAACTATCCAAATCCCTTCCTCAAAATTTTTCAATATTATCACTTAACTTTCTCCTTCCCTCCAATTTCAGAAAATGTATTACTCAAGTGTTAATAAATCACTTAATACAATGACCAAATCCAGTCATCTTTTTTAGTTTTCATTTTTCCTAACTTTATGTAAGCAGTATCTGATTATGTTGACCATTTCATCATTTCAAATACTTTTTTTATTTGCTTCAGAGATACAACTGTCCTGGTCCTCTTGTTGCTTTTCTAACTACTTCTTATATGGCCCTTCATCCTTTTCCCAGCCCCTTAATGCAAATGTTTCCCAAGGGTCTATCCTTGGCCATTTGAGAAAGAAAGAGAAAGAGATGGGGCTTACCAGGATGTGGAGAGTTTGAGGTCTCCCTCAACCACTCCTTTAGAGCTTTTAGAGATGCACCAAATTTGTAAGAGATAAAAAGAATCTCCTTTAGACTCCCCCCAACTTAACATAGTAATCCTCAGAGGGACCCCTGCAATCGTTCAGGGATCCTTGGACAGACAAGTTCAGGAGTTCAAGTAAATCAAGGCTATATCACAGAGGCCAGAGACTTTGGATACATCCAGCATTCCCTGCTGAAACCCAGCCCAGCCCAAGTCTCTCCTAAAGCAATAGCTGTAGGAACCCAGTCAGAAAGAGCAGCCTTGGGATGTTTCAGGGGCTGGTCCACTGAGACACTAGACAGGTTTGGGTAACCTTCGGCCTCAAGGTCACAAATCTTTTTATTAAGGGGATTTGTTTTGTGAAGTTTGGATTCAGTTAAAGGGCCACACTTGAGGACCTAAAGGGCCACTTGTGGCCTCGAGGCCACAGGTTCCCCATCCCTACAAGGCCTAAGCCTATACAAGAGAAAAGTCTAGGCAGAATCTAATTCCAGTAGTCCCTGAAATCTGTGGTAGGAACCAGACATTTAGCAGCCCCTGTGCCCAATATCTAGAGGGGAGGACCCCAGGCAGAGCAGAATGAGGTCTTAGAGCCCTGTGAAAAGAGGAAACCCAATGTAGAAATATGTTTTGCATGACTTCACATGTACAATCTTTATCAAATTGCTTGCTTTCTCAAGGAAGGAGAAGGAACAGAAGGGAGGGAAAGAATTTGGAACTCAGAATTTTTTTAAAAAAGGAATGTTTAAAAAGACTTACTGAGGTAGATGAGATGGGCAAGCCAAGGAAAGCTAAATACCTTGAAGAAATAAATACCTTGGTTTGAGTGACACCCAGAAGAGTAATCCAAAAGAGAATAGCGACCTTCCAACCAGTCTAGCTAAAGTCTTGTTGGAAAAAAAAAATAAGTCCTGGTTTTTCCAAATAAGACTAGGAGAAAAGCAAGGAAGCCCATATCACCACTGATATTTAAATTATTGATAGAAATAAAACAAGAAAAGAAATTGAAGGAATAAACATAGCAGAGGAAATAAAATTATTGCTTTTTGCACATAATGTGATGGTGTCCTTAATAGCTAAAAATTAAGTGAAATAACAATTTCAGCAGAGTTGCAGACTACTAAATAAAAATAAATCCACATAAATCATCAACATTTCTGTATATTAGTAGCAACACTCAGAAGGAAGAACTAAAAAGAGAAATGATGCAATAAAATATTTGGGAGAGTATGTACCAAGATACTCCCAGGAACTGTATGAATCTACTTATAAAGTACTTTGCAGAAGTAAAGACAGACATAAATAACTGGAGAAACATCAATTGCTCACAGGTAGGTAGAATCAATATAATAATGACAACATTAAATTAATTTATTTAGTATAACAATCAAATTTCCAAAAGTACACATATTTATAGATGTAGAATGGGAAGGAGCCTATCAATAACAAATCTCTAACTGTATTACAAAGCAGTAATCATTAAAAAACAATCTACTACTGGTTTGGGTGTTTGTTTTTTTATTAAAGAAGAATAGGGCTAATCACTGGTATAGATTTAGGTACCCATTAGGAAGTAAACAAACACAGCAGCAGAGAGTTTGAGAACTCTGATCCAGTCACTAGGGAAAGGACTCAATAATTTGACCAAATTCGCAGGAAAAACTCTCACTTGTTTAGTCTTGAACTCTTCCCCTAATCGTAGTACATAGAAAAGTAATTTTTTTTTTACTCATAATATTTGATGATCATGGAAGGAGTTATCTTTCAAAATTATGAATAAGGGAAGAGTTCATGACTAAACAACTGATAGAGAGGATCACACAAGATAAAATGAAATATTTTGATTACATAAAATTTTAAAGTTTTTGCACAAACTAATGTAGTAAAATCTCTTAGGAAAACTGGTAAGTAGAGGGCGGAGAATCTTTGTAGCAAGTTTTTTTTTTTATAAAATTCTCACATCCAAGATACATAAAAAACTGATTATTTAACCATTCCCCACTCAATGAATGGTTAAAGGATATAAATATGCAGTTTTCATAGGAAAAAATTCAAGCTGTCAGTAGTCATGGGGAAAATATGTTCCAAATCACTAATAATCAGATTCACATTATGGCAACAGATTGGCAAAGATAACAAAAGAGGAAAATTACAAATGTTGTAAAAAATTGTGGGGAAATAGGTACACTAATATAGCTCTTGGTAGAGCTATTTCCGAAAGCAATTTGGAAATATACCCCCAAAGATAACAAAATGGGTTATATTTTAACCCTAACTCTACCTCTACTAGGCCTATGTCCCAAAGAAAAAAGATATGTACAAGAATATTTATAACAGCTCTTTTCATGTTAGACAAAAATTAGAAACTAATGAGATATCTTTCTGTTGGGGAATGGCTAAACAAACTGTTATTGTATATGAATGTAAATAGAATATTATTGTGCTATGAGAAATAATGAAACTGACATGATATGCAATGAAATTCTGAAAAAGTAAGACTTCTGTGAACCAGTGCAGAGTGAACAGGAGTAGAACAGTTTTTCCAATGATAACATTATAAGGAAAAACAATTTTAGAACTCTGATGGGCAACTTAAAATCTAAAAAGAAAGCTATGTTTTTGGATGTAACCAATTGAGGGCTTTGTTTTGTTGGGTTATGTATTGAAGGCTTTATCTCTGACTTTTTAAAAAATTTGTCCAGTTGGGAGAGAAGGATGAGTGAGGACAATTTTTTTAAAAAAAATCAAAACTAAGTTTTTGTATCTTTGCTCCCTAAATCTCTCTCCTTGAACCTTTACTATTTCTGGTAATGTTCACTATTTCCAGTAATGTTCACTATTTCCAGGAATTTCTGATATTAATAACTTTATTAACCCTATCTACCATATTAAGTCTTAAGACTATTCTTGATTCTTCTCTCTGACTCACGTTGTATCCATATAACCCTGAAGCACTTACATCCTTTCTCCCAATTTTGATTACTCCTGCCCTAGTACTAGCATTCTTTATCATTTACTGTTACTGTTACAATAGCTTCTTAATAGTTCTTCCTGCCTCCACTCTCTGTCTCCTCCAGTCCTTTCTTGATACTGCTGCCAAAATAATACTGCTATTGCTTAGATCTGGGCACTCTTCTGTTCAAGAATCTTCCATGACTCCCTGTTGGCTCTTGGAGAAAATTTCTCTTGGTAGCTGAGGCTCTAATTATTCTTTTGTTCTTAAGATCCTCTGTCCAAAGAATGATTACTCACCAGATAGATCTCATTCTAGGTTAAATCCCTCAACAATTCTGACCCAGAAACACCCCCTCTCCATCAGTTGTGAGACATACAGCGTCTGTGAGTTGGTTATAACACTGCATCTCATCCCATACCTAAAGTACCTTAGCAACCATCCATACTGTATGACTTTATCTAACCAAACAAAGGTGATATGTCCAAATAAATAAATTTCAGTATCCTAGTTTACAGAGATCGTAGGATTTAAGGAGGGGAGGGAATATTGACAATTATCTAGTCTACCTCTCTCTTTTCTCTCTTGAGAAAATTGAAGCTTAGGTTGAATGACTTGCCCATTGTCAGATTCCACTTGTGAGAGCTACATCCCTAGTAGACAGCAGACCTAGGAAGCAAACCGGAATGTTCAGATGCTAGTCCAATACTTTCAGTAGCCAAGAAAGGGAGTCTGCCTATCCTTGTCATTTATTTGTAAGGGATTAACTGTTGCTGCCTTTTTTTCATGAATTAGACTTACATAGGTGCCCAAAGTGGTCAATATCTCCCCCTGGAGGGGTGCTGGAATGATCTAGGTGGGCAATAGTAGGTGCCAGGCATCAAATAAAAATAAGGGTTAACCTAACCTAATCCAAGGGGGGCACTGAGTATTTTTTTAAAAGGGGTCTGTAGGCCAAATAAATTTGGGAACCTCTGGATTAGCGTATTTCTTAAAATAGCAAGACATTATTCAGTTACCCTTAAGTTGTAAAGAAAAAAATAACATGTCTTCAACTATGTGGGATTTTTTTTTCATTTTAAATTAAAGAAAAAAAATTTTTAAATCCCATACAGTTTTAAGTTAGCATATGTTGTTTTTTCCTTAAATACAAGTACAAACCAACTCTTGTCTTCACCTGCCAGTCAAAATAAGACCCTCTTGATCATGGACAAACCGCATGTCCTAGAGGTCACATGTTGTCCTTAGGTGTGGCCATTTGACTGAATGTAAACTTCACCGTTTCCCCCTTAAATTCCCCCTTAATAGAAGGATTTGTTCGGTAAAACTTGGATTTAGTCAAAAAACCACATCCAAGGACCTAGAAGGCACATGTGGCCTCAAGGCCACAGATTCAAGCTGACTTTGAAACCAGAAACACCTGGGTTCAAGTTCCATCTTTGACATAAATTGTGTGTCCCTGGGTATATTTCTTAAGGCAACTCTCCTGAAACATACATTAGGAGGTAAGCGCCTTGAGGGCAAAGATTGTCTTTCTTTTAGCTAGTTATTTGTATCCTCAGTGTTTAGTACAGTGCCTGGCATATAGTAATTGCTTTAAAAATGCTTCCTAGGATCATAAGTTGCAGAGAAGGTGCTGACCTGCCTTGGGAGAGGAGGCCACTATCCTGGAGAGTCCAGAGCTCCCTTTAACCATCATAGATCCCTATTCCTAACTCTTCTTCATCTGTGCATTATTAAAACACAAATGATCTCTTGAACACTTTTTCTAGGATAAACATTTTGGTCGTGCTTTTTTTTTGTCTATATAGAATTCCTTAACACTATAACTTTTGTGGAGGCAAGGCATTCAAATCATAAAATGTGAAAGATCATTTACTAGTTCCTACTGTTAAAATATAGTGTAAATTTTTTTTTCCTCTCCAAATTTAAACAAAAAAGTATTTAGTAAACACCTACTCTATGCCAGGCTGTGCTGAGGATACAAAGATTAAAAAGAACATATGTATTTCCTACTCTCAAGGAGTGCATATTTTATCAGGAGAGACAACATGTATGTATATTAATATATCCAAATAAATTCAAGCTAATTTGGCATGAAGGAGGCCCTTGCAGTGGAGGTTTACATTTTCTTGGTTTGTCAGGATATAAGGTAGTACTGATAAATTCAGTTGCCTTGCATTGAAGAAAATTAACTGTCTTTAGTTTTTGACGTACACATCAATCTGGTCTTCTGACTATAAGTAAGGAAGAGATATCAGAAAAGATATTAACCAGGATTTTATTTAACTTGTTAACCTTTGTTCCTGGGTAAATTTGCTGCAATTTTTCTGCTTACATAGTTTGAATTGACTGGTTGAACTTCTACCCTCAAACATGGGAAAGTGAAGCAAAGCCTTCACTGATTTAAGTCTTGCTATAAAATATTTGGTTCTGGGCACTACATTTTAGGAAGGCCTTTGATAAAATGGAGAATGTCCAGAAGAGGGCAGCCAGAATGGCAGAGGGCCATGAGTCCATGCTGTGCGCCCATCAATTGAAGGAACTGGGGATGTTTAGCTTGGAAAAGAAAAGGGGTAGGAGAAGGAAAGAGTATCCATACTGTGGTATTTGAAACATAGAATTTTTTCTGATCTGCTCTCTTGGACAAAATGAGGAACAATGGGTCAAAGTTACACAGCCAAATTTAGGTTCTAAGAAAAAAATATCCAAACAATTGAACTTCTCCACGGTAGACAGAACACTGGGCTTGGAGTCAGGAAGACATGGTTTCAAATCTGGTCTCAAACACTTACTAACTATATGACTCTGCGTAAGTCACTTACCCCATGTGCCTCAGTTTCCTCATCTGTAAAATGAGTTGGAGCAGGAAATAACAAACTACTCCAGTATCTTTGCCAAGTAAACCCCAAAGGGGTCACAAAGAGTTGGACAGGACTGAAATAACTCAACAATAACACCAAAGCTGAATAGGACTCTTGGGAAATGGAGACAGTCCTCTCACTGGAGATCTTAAAGCAAATGTGTGTACATTGTAGAAGGGATTTTCTCTTGGGCGTTGATTGGACTAGATGGTCATTGAGGTTGCTTCTAACTAAAATTATACAATTCTGCAATTTCAGATAATCACAGTTGAAGAGGCCAAACGGAGAAAGAGTACTTGCAGTTATTATGAAGAGGATGATGATGAATCGCTCCCTGTCCTAAAGCATCATAGTGCTCTCCTAGAGAATATGCACATAGAACAGGTAGGAATGGTTATCACTGGAGTAGTAAGAAATCAGTCTATAAGGATTTAAACAAAATAGTTGCATAAATCCAGAACAGAAGTACTGTTGACATGGGCTAGATTAGACCACCTGTAGCGCGGGAAGCTGGTTTTTGAGTGACACACAGGCTGGCTTCTCTCCCCTTTCATTCTGAGCCTGTTGAAATCCTATCCCCCATCCTTCAAGGCCCAGTTCAATTGTCACGTCCTCCTTAAGTCTCCACCCACTTCCTTCCAGCTAGAAGTGATCTCCACTGCTTCTAAAAACATTTTAACACTTAATTTGCATCTCATATAGTTATACTAGCCTGCTTTACATCAGTCTTATTTGTGTATGTGTCCAATATGCTATATTTTCTATTCAACAAAGAGTAGAAATAGATTGCCCCTACAGGTAAAGAATTTACAAAGGTAACTGCTGTCAATAGTCCCAGAAACCCTGAGAGGAAAATGACCCTCTGGGCTGTGTCCTTGCCAGAATTCATTTACTGTAATTCTTCCTTTTCCTTCTCATTTAGCTTCTGTATCCCTTATAGGAGTGAACTCTGTCTTTCAAAAGAGAGAAATTATGCTTATGAGTATGGTTATGTGAATTTACTAAAATAACTTTCATTTTCATTCCTAGCCAATGTGGAAATTGGAATAAACTAGAGTGTGTTGTCTAACTTGGGTTTTTAAAGTAATGTTTCGGAGATTTATTTCATTTCTTTCTTTTATTTCATCATCTTTCCACGTCAAGCTTGCTCGGCGACTTCCAGCAAGGGTGCAGGGATATCCGTGGAGGCTGGCATACAGTACTATAGAACATGGCACGAGTCTGAAAACTTTGTACCGGAATTCAGCATCTCTAGACAGCCCTGTCCTTCTGGTCATCAAAGATATGGATAATCAGGTTCGAACTACTTAACACCTAGTTTTTGCCTCTTAAAACCTTCCAAAGAAAAGTTCATCTACTTCATCTCTGATTTCCTGAGAGTGATATTCTAAGCCTTAAAATACTCTATGGGGAGTTTAAGCAAGGATAAAATTGCAGTAAGAATTTTGGGGACACCTTCTAAAGATGAGTTGTTGTTAATATCCAATTTCGCTGTACTGCAACGAGAGGAAAAAAGAGGGGTTTAGCGATTGTTACTGTTTTTTGTGAACAATTTTGATAGTAAAAGTTACATAATATATATAGTGTGTGTATGTACATGAATATATATATGTGTGTGTGTGTTGTGGCAGGAATATATACATATATATATATATATATATATATATATATACTTTAAGTTTTAAAAAAGTTGTTTTTAACTCTTTTTAAAAAAAATTTTGAGTTCTAGATTCTCTTCTTGCCTCCTAACCCTCTCCTCAACCCATTGAGAAGGCAACCAATATTATATCAATAGAATATATTTTTGAATGTGTGACTACTATACATACCTCTTATTAAAATGAACTCTTAGGAATTATCTTTCCTTTCTACCTTAGCCTCTAATATGTCCCAAAAGTGGAAGGGGGTTAGGGAGGTTTTGGGGAGGAAAGGGGGTGACTAGAGAAGGACAGAAGGAAGATTGGAGGTAAATTAGCATAGCGAATAGAAAGTCAGCTTAGAAATCAAGAAGATCGTTTCAAGTCTCACCTCTGATATATGCTGGTAGTATAACCCTGAATATATCACAAACTCTCTCATCAGTGCCCTAGGCAACTTTTCAAGAAGAGTAGTTGCCAGTCTGCCTGAGTGAGGGGAGGTCTGACCAAAATTTATATTATCATCTACATCTACACACTCAATACATGAGAGAGAGAGAGAGAGAGAGAAAGATCTCATAGGTATCTAAAAACATATCATATAGCTGTGTCAGATATATATGACATAGAATATCTATATGACCTCTATTTAAAAATACTTACCATATGTTGCATGTATGTATATATCATATATATGTGTGTGTCTATCTATCTATCTATCTATTTGTCTATCTGTCTATCTATATATCTGTATTGTTGCTTGTCCATTCTTGAAGAGGACCAAGACATCAGGATCTCTCTATATAAATACAGATATATGCATATCTAGATGTCTGTATATTTTTCCCTACCTTCAAGTAGATTGGCAACTGAGCTGCACCTTGTGTTCTTGGAAAGCTTCCAAGGCACTGAGAGATTTTATGCCTCATCCAGGGTCACACAGTCAGTATATGTCAGAAGTGAGACTTGAACCTGTGCTCTTAATTTCTAAGCTAGCTCTCTGTCCATTATGCCACACTGTCTCTCATCTTCCTCTCTTTTTGCGCCACTCCGCAATCTCTCTATCGTCTCAGTTTCTCTCATAAGTATACATATATGTAGTTTTGTATGTATATGTGATATACACACATATGTGTATCCACATATAGGGATAAAATCACATATACACACAATATCTGCTTTAGAGTAATAATGGGGATGGGCAGTCACAGTGACTAATAATGTGAAACTGGGGAAAACAGGTATTACAGGGATTTTGTAAAATAACCTCTATTTAAGATAACTGAAGTCATTCAAAAACTCGTACTGTACACACATGTTAAAGAAATAGAAACTCAGAGGTGTTTGTATATTCACACTAAACTCCTTTATTGGTAAATAAGGACAAAACGTTATTTTGTGCCTGCTGAAAAAGGCAAACAGTTGAAGAGGGAATATTCAGATCTTGACTGTGCCATTTCCTAATGTGAGAACCCTTGTCATATCAAGCTTCTCTCTCTGAGCTTCAGATTTCTCCTATATAATGTAGGAATCATAGTAATGATAACAAATATTTATATAGTGCTTTAAAATGTGTAAAGAACTTTATTTCATTTGAGCTTCCCAGCAACTTTGTGAGGGAAACACTGAAGGCATTTTTACTATTTACCAATGTAGAAAGTATTGCTCAGTAAGTCACCTTTGGTCATAGAACTATTTGGTATAAGGCCTACTCTTAGAAACACAGGTTCCTGACTCAAGGTACACTGTTCTCTATGCTATAATTTTTCTCATATCGTAGGGTGGTCTTTTATGTCAAATGAGGATTTTAAATGACTGTGGGATAGGCCTACTTGTGTCCCTCCCCTAATCAAAAGTCTTCCATGATTCACTATTGCCTCTAGGGAAATGACAAACTCCACAGTTTGGCATTTAAAATATTGTATAGTCTGACTCCAGCCTACTTCTTCAGGTTTATTTCACTTTATTTCCCTTCAGATACCACATGTATTACAGCGACATTGGCCTACTTGTTGACCCTAGAACTTTATATTATGTCTTATGCCTAGATTACCCCCCACCCCAATCTATAACTGAAATGTACACCACTCCTCTTCCACACCTAAGAAGATTTATCTTCCCTTAAGTTTCTACCCAAATACCACATTGAATGGGAAGCCTCTTTTTATCTCCTACTAGTTTTTAGTATTTTTTTCCCTCAGAATTTCTTGTATTTTACTTATCTCTTTATGTGTTGTACCCCCTTGACCAGTAGATTATAAGCTAATTGAAACCAACAATTTTGTGTATGTGTGTATGTCCCAGGACCCTGCGTGTAAAAATCAGTCCCTATATGCTTCTTGACTTGAATTAATTTGTGCAAAATGCTATATAAATGTTTAGGTATTACTGTTCTCTGCAGGAAAATCCCTGCCAGTCATACTTGTAAAATAAAGAAGATAAAGAACTTTGTACTCTTAAATCTAATCGGAGAATAAGACCTGGGGCTCTTCCTTCCCAGCAATCTGATCTCTCATCTGAGTTTATATGATGTAATGGAACATGTTTAGAAGGGGGAAGAGAAAGAAGGCAAGACATTTCGGCAGTTTTAAAAGTTGATTTTGAAAGTAACGCTTTGTATTTTGACAGATTTTTGGGGCATACGCGACTCATCCGTTCAAGTTCAGTGACCATTACTACGGCACAGGAGAAACTTTCCTCTACACCTTCAGCCCAAATTTCAAGGTGAAAGCCTTATGTGAAGCTCCTGTTTTCCCCAGGGAACACTGAAACAGAAAAGTGTGCTACAAACCAACCTGATGTAACCCTAGTTCCCAACAAGCCTAGTCAGTGTGGCGTAATGAGTTGTGGGCCCTGGCACAACAAAGCCTGTATTCCTGAATCCGTAGGTGCCCATTAATGGTCGAGGTTTTCTCAGAGGACCTTCTCTAAGCTCGGTCACTCTAGATTTGGTTCTAGCTGAAGAAGTCAAGAGCATTTTCAAGCAAATGGGTTTTTTTCAGTCTCCATCCTCATCCCCCAGATATCACATATTGAAGATAGTCATTTCTCAATAAATCCCTAAAATTAAAAATATCCCTTCTTTTGTGTTTATTCTGCACCTTCTAGGTATTCAAGTGGAGTGGAGAAAACTCTTATTTCATCAATGGAGATATAAGTTCTCTAGAACTTGGTGGTGGAGGGTAAGTTTTTAAATATTTTACTGGACATAAATGATCTTTATTTGACTCAAGTAACCAAAATGTGGGTGTCAAAAAGTTTTAGTGATTGTGTCAGATTAACTGAAATTCTGACTTTGCACATAAGCAAGAAGGAAAGCTAAAATTGCATGTTACTACAAGACCTTGTTTTCATTGTACTCATAAATTAAGAGCTGCGTAGATTCCATCAATTAAGATCAATGAAAGGAAAAGTTCTTTATCATGTGTTTTCAAAGTTGATTGTTGATTGTCCGTGAACAAGCACTTATTAAATGCCTACTGTGTGCCAGGCACCATGCTACAAAGGGAAAAGTGAAATAGTCCCTACCCTCAAGGAGCTTACATTCCATTAGGTAAAACAATTAGTATACATATAAGTAAATGCAAAATATATACAATATAGTTTACTGGAACTGGGTGGAAGATGTGGCACTTAAGGTGACCTTTGAAGAAGCTAGGGAGTCTGAGAAACCAAGATGAAGAAAAAGTACATTCTAGGGACGGGAGAGAACCTATGCAAAGAGATGGATTTTTTTTTTCAGCTTGTGTTTTTCAATCTGTTTAAAACTTTTCTTCTAGTGGACGATTTGGTCTGTGGTTAGATGCTGACTTATACCATGGTCGAAGCAACTCCTGCAGCACTTTTAATAATGATATCCTTTCGAAGAAGGAAGACTTCATAGTTCAAGACATAGAAGTATGGACATTTGAATGAAATTCAGACTGCCTTAAAAATAAAAATAAAAAGACTGAATTCAATCAGCCCTCCTCCAACTGGCTGGAAGATGAAATTCCAGCACAGGCTGCCTAGTAACATCCCATAATGCTTTCTTTTGGAAACCATTCCAGAGCATGCCTCCATATTGGGACGATTCTAAAAGCTACCTGGGAGAGGCAGAAAGTGAAGCTTGAGAGTGGAAGACTAGATTATTACTAGACTTTTTATTCCCACCTCCCTCAAACTCCTACAGTAAAGAATTAAGAGTGTTTATAGATGTATGGGTTGAAGGCAGTTTTTATTTTTGGTAACTGTGAACAAAGATACTGTGGAATTATGTGTATAGTATATGCCTTGTGTATTTATATCAATTTGCATTATCCAAACCTATTGCATCATATTGTTTGCCATGGAAAAGTTTAACTTGTTTGGAAGAAATTCAAAATTTGCAGCACTTAAAGGGAATGTGGGATTTTTTTAAAGAGCAATTTTATTTATTGTTTTTAGTATATTGTCTGAAATTTGTTAGCAGGTTTTTTTCTTTTAATGTTTTAAATCTTGGATTTAAAAGAATGCCTAGATTTGTGTGCTTTTTGGCAACAAATTCATTTGTTTATATAGTTTTATATTGATATTTTTCATTTTGCAGAGAAAATATTTGTTTTTAATTTTGCCCTAATTATTCTAGGGTTACTTTTTTTTCAGCAGCATCTGACATAATGTATACATTCCTATTAGAGACACTGACTGCCTAATTTTAAATTCTTTTTTTAACTTCACTGTTGCCAACTTAACTATCTTAGGCCAACTCGTCACGTCAGCAGTAGAAGCAATAAATGCCTCCTAGCAAGAGACCAAGGCATGTGCTCCTTCATTTGGGGATGATAAGAGAAACTGACTTCTTTGTGAAATGAAGCCAGCTTTAGAAATTACTAGATAAAATACATATTGTTGGCAGAGAACAATACCTTTTGAGTAGAACATAATTCTATAACTCTAAAGAACTCTTAAGAACCACATGTTTTCATAGTCTAATCTACTCTCTGTCACCACCCCCAGTTTTTTCATTAAGGGACAGACTTTGTACTCTTAAAAGATAGAGTTGGCTGACTTACGGTTTCCTCTATTTTTTTCCTCTTTACATGAAAAGTTTAAAATTAGTCCAACGATCTTTGTTGTGAGCCTTCTTTCAGTTGCCAGAGGCAGTGCCAGAAGAAACCTCAGTGATTACACAAGAAACCAGAATTAATTTTTTTTCTAAATGAAGAGTACTCTCTTTGGCACTGGCCCCTTTTCACATCTTGAAAATGCTTTATTCATTTTGCCAAGATAATAAAAAGCAAAGGTTGTATTGTTGATCGATAAATTCTGATAAGTACTGAGTGTTGTATTGGTAAAAAATAATTTCAAAATAACTCAAAATTAGATTGGTTGGCCATAAATTAAATCTACTTTTTTAAGTTTATTATTGAAAAGTTTTGTATATATCTCTATGATATAAGAAATATGATTTGGAACATTTATCTTAAGCTGGCAGCAAGTCTCCTTTAGATGTCCTCTCATTTATAGACACTTGAAAGGGAACAAACCAAAATGCCAGGTATCGTCCTGGCAGATCAGCAAATCATTTGCTCCACACACATTCCATGAAGTTTAAAGCAGCTGCTATAAAATATTAAATCTGTAACCTGCGTGTGCTTTTTTTTTTTTTAATAAGTGCAGATCCTATCCCTTCCACTTGAAATACCAGTAAACACCAAATTTTGGCATATCTACTATAAACTTAGCTCAGTAGCATCATGTATGTTGGTGAGAAATATGAGGAATGCTCATGATAATCACATGTGGCATTTTTATCATTTGTAAATCACCCACTGGTAGGCAGAACATTAACATTTTGCACATGTTTCACTCTTGTTATCTACAGTTTATCCCATGATACTGTATTTGCCAGTGCATAATCAAACACTGTGTTCTCTATTTAAAACAGTATTGTTCAATCAAAACTTTGTGACCCTTCATCTATGAATATTGAATATATGTAATGCAGTGCTATCCCAATATTTTCAATAAAGGAATTTATGCATTCAGTATGACATTCATGCTTGAAAATTTTTCCAACATCTTTTTTCTTGGGAATTAGTTAACCATTGATTCAGCATGACATAAATCCCAGCCTAAGCAAGAAGCATTGTAGACATTTAACACCTAAGTTTGTGTTTTTATTCTGGAATCCCTCTGTCGCCTTTGTTCTCCTTGCTCACTACCCCCATTCTAATTGATATTTTCTAGTTTTTATTTAGAGACATGATATTCTCATAATTTTTTTTCTGTTTTGTTGTTCCTTCTCTGCTCCCTTCATAAACTTCCCACATCTTATCCCTACGCATTGATGGTGAATGGACCCTCATATTCTATTTATTTTTCCCCTTTCTCTGAATTCAGTCAGCCTAAATATACTATATGCCAGGCACTGTGCTAAATGCCAATGAGAGAAAAAGAGGCAAAAATTAGTCCTTGCCCTCAAGAAGCTCACACTCTAATGAGGAAGATAAGTAAACATATATATACAAACTACATACAGAAAAAATACAAAATAAAAAGAAAGAAGGCACTTGAATTGAGTGGAGAAAGCCTTCCTATACAACATATGATTTTAGTTGGGATTTAAAACCAGGGAAGCTATTAGGTGAAAATGAAGGAGAGAATTCCAGATATGGGGGACAGGCAGAAAACAATACCCAGAGTCAAGAGATGGAGCATCTTGTTTGAGGAACAACCAAATCATTGTCCCTGGATTCACATATACATGGTAGAGAGTGAAGTACGTAAAGACTGGAAAGGTTGGAGGGGGCTAGGTTATGAAGAGTTTTGAAACCTGAACAGATTTTGTTTCTGATCCTGGAGACCATAGGGAGCCATTGGAACTTATTGAGTAAAGAGTTGACATGGTTGGACCTGTACTTTGGGAAAATCACTTTGGTGACTGAATGGAGGATGAATTAGAGTGGGGAATACTTGAGGCAAGCAGACGCACCAAAAGGTTATTACAATAATGCAGGCATGAGATGATGAAATCCTGCACCATTGAGGTAGCATTGTTAGAAGGAGAAAAGGAGGTATATTCAAGAGATGTTGCAAAGGTGAAATTGACAGACGTTGGCAACAGATTGGGTATGACAGGTAGAAATAGTGAGTGTAGGTGACACCTCACTTGTAATCCTGAGGAACTGGGAGGATGGTATTGTCTTCAACAGTAATAGGGAAGTTAAAAGGTAGTGGGGGTGAGTGTGGAGTCAGGAAAGGTTAAGGGGGAAAAATAATGAGCTCAGTTTTGGACTATGTTGAGTTTAAGATGTCTTCTGCACCTCTAGTTCCAGACTTCTGGAAAGCATCTGGAAATTCAAGATTGAAGGTCAGCAGAGAAATTAGGGCCAGAGAGGTTGATTTAAGAATCATCAGCACACAGATGTTAATTAAATCCATGGGAGCTGATGAGATCACCAAGTAAAGTAGTCTAGAAGAAGAGAAGAAGGCCCAGGACAGAACCCTGAGGGACAGCTACAATTAGAGGGTGTAATCTGGAAGAGGCTATATCCAAGGAGAGAGAAAGAACACTCAGATTGGTAGGAAGAAATTAAGAAGAGAGGATATCGAGGAGGGAATGATCAATAAAGACTTCAGAGAGGTTGAAAAAGATGAGGATTGAGAAAAGGCCATTGGGGTTGGCAATTAAAAAATCATTAGTAACTTTGGAGAGAGTAGTTTCAGTGGTATTAGGAGGACAGAAACTAAATTGTAAGGAGTTACAGAGAGAGTGAGAAGAGGTAAAAAGTAGTAAAGACATGTATCGTAGACAGCCTTTTTCAAGAACTTCAGCCACAAGAGCAAAAATGATGAAGGACAATAGTAGTAGGAATGGAAAGATTAAAGTGAGGGGTTTTTTAGGATGGGAGAAACATGTTCATGTTTGTAGGTAGCAGGGAATGAGCCAGTAGAGAGAAAGAAATGGAAGATAGTGACAGAGTGATGATGGTAGAGGGGGCAGTCTGTTGAAGGAAACAGGATGGAATGGGATCACTTGCACACACAGAGGTGTTAGTCTTGATAAGAAGTATGACTACTCCCTCGTGAGAGACAAGGGAGCAGGAAGAGACAGTGACAGAAGGCATATGAGTGATATGAAATGAGGAGGAGACAAGGGCATTCACAGTGAATGGCCTCAATTTTTTCTATAAAATATGAGACAAGCTTCTCAGGTGAAAAAGTAGGGGGAGAGGGAACCAGGGGTGGTTTGAGAAGGATGGAAAAGTTTGCAAGAGTCGTTGTGGAGAGTTGCATGGTGAATTGACAAAGGAAGTATAAAATGATTGCCTAGCAGCAGAGAGGTCCCATCCAAGGTTGTACGTATACCATAAATTTGTAGTGGACCCAGTATGGTTATATGATTTTCTTCACCTTCATTCAATATCACACATTCAGGAGCAAAGTCAAAGGATGATGGGAGTCATCCAGGGCTAAGGTTTGACAGGATGTAGTTGATAATATGATGGGGGAAAAAGGAGGGGGAATGGGGGTCATGGTAGGGAGATGTTTCTTTTTCTACTGATGTGCTGGTAGCTGTTATCCTAGTCCCTAGAGCAGTGTCTCATCTTAGCATTTTCTAAGACAGCAGCAATTTGGGGTCAAGACCTTATTTTCCTATGTGTCCCTGTGGATGGATGTAGGAAAATACAAATTGGAACTTAGTTGGACTATTTAGCAGGGGAAGGCCCCAGACCAGGGTTGTTTCTATACAATTTCTAGTTTATGGAATATTCAACCATTTGACTTGGTCTTCTACTAGACTGATGCAGCACTCCTTAGCTTGCTTGAGAGTAGCCTGTAAATTTGTCTGGCACTAATTGAAGCTTGCTCAGTAGTCACTGATTTAAATGACTGAGTAGAGTAGAGTTCAGATTGGGGAAACGTCCTTACTACAACTCCAGATGTGCAGATAAGGTAGAGATAGGGGGCACTTCATTACTTTCAGTCTACCGAACCATATGAAAACTTGGAAAGCTGTTTCTTGCACTGTTTCCCTATCATCAAAGTCATTGATCTGATGCCAGGCCAGCTACAGTTCCCCAGCACCCTCAAAATACTCATGGCTTATTGTTCCTTCCCTTGTCAACCCCCATAACCCTCAACTGTACCCAATTTCATCATGCAAATGCAGTTATCCTGTATTACTGAAGCAAAAGACAGGAGAGTTAAGAGGACTCAAGAAGACATAAAGTATCTGAAATAACACATTGACTGCAATGGTTAAGGAGAGAGCCAACCTTTCAGTGTCAATATTCTATTAAACCTGAGTTATAGCCTATCCAAGGGAGGGAGGGTACATGGTGTGGGGGGAGAGAAAGAGCGTAGAAAGGAGAAGGTGAAGCTAGGGCTTCTCAACATGAAATCTGTTCAAATTGTTTTTTTTTTAATTTTTGATAACTACATTTCAACAACCTAACTGATTTTCTTTGTAAATGTATGTATCTTTTTGCATTTAAAAGTATTATTTTGAAAAAAGATCAATGGCATCACCAGACTTCATCAGGGGTCCATGATACAGAGTTTAAGAACCCCTGCTTTTCAGTCTACCTTCTACCCTTTGTCTACCCTCAGCAGGTCTCCCCACGCCAGGCACAGTGATTTGAAGACACTTCTCCCTTACAGAGACCTTTCCTTTGCCATTTGAGTGGGTGCCATTTAAGTCTGGGTCAGATCATGCATGTCAGAGGTGTATTTGTAAGCAAGTACCCCACATCCTGTTAAATAGACCCTTTATCTAGGTGTAACAGTTCAATCACTATACCACACTAAGGGAAGAAAAATGTTTGGAGGACTAATTCCTTTCCTGTGACTTCTGTCACATGCCCTCATTAACTTCTTTCTGGCCTGACAGTTTGTAGCTTCCTTCCTCCAAGGACTCTGCAGTTTTAATTGCTTTTCTATGCTATCTTTTTGAAGGTAGATGATATCCTTCCCCTAATGCTGTAGAGGGAGGAAAGGTCTTTTCTTCTATGGAATCTTTTCAGCATTGAGAAACAGCCCAAGCTGACTAACTCTGCTTTGTTCTATCCTCCAAAGTAGTGCTCTACAAAATTTTTGATGGCACAACCATGTATGTAATAAAATTTGGAGCACAGCACCCTATTTTATATCTCTATCTATATATACATATATGTATGTGTACATATATACATACAGACACATGCACATGTATATGTGGAAATGTATATATGTATACATTTATATATATACATATATACGTATATTGCTTTGTATTTATTATTATACACATCTTATATTTCTGGATATTCATTTCTAAGATCAAGAAAAAGCAAACACAAAAGAGGCTAGACTTTGACTAGAAAGGACACGTACTTTAGGTGCCATGTACTCACAAGTCACATAGAGGCCAAGATGAGGTACTACACAGATAAAAACAGTCTGATTAGGGTGTAGGGATGGCTGGTCTATTTTGTATATCCTACTGAATCATCAACTTCTTCAGCTTCACAATCTCTGCAAAGTCACAATGGCCAAAAACAGTACCTTCTTCTCTCCCCACCCCCCCAAAAAAAAGCTTCCACAAAGTCAACTAGAACCAGAAATGATGATTCTGAACTTGCTTCATGGAGCAGTTGACCAGTTCTGTAGAATGTAAGCTACCTGAGGGCAGGCACTATTTTGATTTTTGTCTTTGTATTACAGTTTTCCGCTCATAGTTCAGTTATTTTTCAGTGGTTTCTGACTCTCTGTGACCCTATTTTGGGTTTTTTTTTTGGCAAAGATATTGGAGTGGTTTGTCATTTCCTTCTCCAGCTCATTTTATAGATGAGGAAACTGAGGCAAGCAGGGTTAAGTGACTTGCCCAAGGTCATATAGCTAGTATCTGAGGCCAGATATGAATTCAGGAAGATGAGTCTACCTGACTCCAGGCCCACCACTCTATCCACTGGGCCACTTAGCTAGGGTAATGAATGCTTGCTAAATTGAATATATGTGTGTGTATACATGTATACACACGTAGAAAATGTACCTGTATATTTGTCCATTCCTTTCTCTATTTCACCTGTGTTCATCTCTTTGGAAATGAGTAACTATGAACACCAAAAACTAATGAGTTTAAACCCTGTTCATAAAGGATAGTCTTATGAGAAGTCAAATCAGTAAGTTCAAATGAAAACACATCTCAACAGGGCTCTAATTTTTTAAATTTTATTCCTTTCAGCCATCAATATTGGTGCCTACTCTACTACTATTCCTTACCCCTTAATCACACCCTTTCAATTCCCACCAGGAATTATTATTTTGAACCATTGGGATTCCTACCTTGTCTTAAAAACTACTGAGTCCAACTTTATAAGAAGGAAATGTTTGAGTGGGAGGAGTGGCAGAAGGAAAAGGGAGGGAGAGGAGCCCTTGGTGACTAAGGGGAGGGCAGGACCAGGAAAAAACTGGGCCATTACCCTACCTCATATCTGTACCTTTCACAAATATCCTTCCTCCTTTTCACAGATGAGACAACTCCTTAGTTCTCTGCTGCTGCTGCAAATCGAGCTATGTCTTCATTTCCTGGCCAAAGGATTTGGTGCACAAATTTAATCTTATAAGGCCATCCCATCCCTATGCCCTGCCAGTGAGCCCCTACATATTCAGGGACTCTGCTGAGAAGGTGAAGGTGGAAATGAGATTTCTGTAAAAATTCTTGACGTGAATCAGAAGGAGCTGAGCTATACATCTACCTCCTGCCCCTAAACCTTCTCTTGCTTTTAAAAAGAAATGGGAGTATCCCCTTTATTCTCACTTCTGACACTTGAAATTTTCATAACAAAATAAAATGGTTCAGCCAGACTTTCTTAGTTCTTCATAACAAACCCCATTACAATAGCTCTCACAACTGATAAAAAACCCACAGGCTTCAGGTCCCAAGGTCAGTGGCCTCTTATTCCACCCACGTTCCACACCTCCACACAGTAGCTCCCAAGAAAATAAGATGCTGAAGAACTTGGGACTTGGGCCAGATCATATCCATCCTGGTTCCAGCTTATCCTCCTACTGTTCTTTTCTCCCTGAAGATGAAGCAATGTTTTTAGCATTCACTTCAGAGAACTTTTAGCTTGAGGAAGGTGAAGATGCTGGCCTACCAAAACTTTTTTGGGTTTTTTCTTTGCCTTTTGGGGGGCATTGGGTCTTATTAAAATGGGCACAAAAATGACTAAAGTCACAGCCTCAATGTCTGCTATAATACATCATGAATTCACTTAGGATTTTTCGCCTTTCCACCCAGGTGTCTTAAAGATGACTTACTGTTGGCTTCTACTTGCTTCAGTTTCTTACATTGGAACTAGGGACCAGCACTACCAGATAGATCACCAGCAAGAAAGAATGCAGGTTCTTCTCTCTTTTTTTTTTTTTTGTCACCCAGCTCTGTGGAGACAAGAACACATAGCACTCTTCTAGGTATTCCCAAAACTGGTGGCTATAATACACTACAGGGGAAAAAAAGGGAAATAACATCTTAGGTCTTTGTATTTAGTACCTCAACCTTCTGTTTATACATACCAAGAACTATATTTAACTTTCTCTTGGCTCCCTCCTTGGATGTCTGACTCAGTCACTTCTTCCTGTCCACTCTCCAGGGTTAGATACCCCATTGTCTGAGCTATGTATTATTTCAGTTATTGGTGTTTAGCCAACAGTTTTGGCAAAGCTCTAGATATTTCAGTCCTTCCAGAATTTATTTCCCCAACCCTTAACTCTGGATCCATAAGCTTTCAAATTCAATAGAAACACCAAATTTTGTGATGCTGTGACAGTGCGGGTCCCAAGGAATTCCTTGGAGTATCACATTTTTCTCCCCTCAATAGCTACCATGTATGTCCCATATAATTCCAGTTCCTTCTCTCTTCAGTTTGTCTGGTATATCTTGTTTGTGCATCATTGCTTACCTGTTGCTTCCCCCATTAAAATGGAAGGTCCTTGATAGCAGGGACTGTTTTTTGCTTTTCTTTGTGTCCCCCACACCTAATACAGTGTCTGGCAGAATAACAGGTGATTGTTGACTTGACTTAATGCTTTATGCTTTAGCTCTTTGAGGTTTGCAAAGTGTCTTACAAACTTTTTCTCATTTGCTGGCTCTAACTGCCACCGTCTCACTACTATTATCTGCACTGCATTATATAGGCTGTGTAAGAGAACATAACATCTTTTCTCTTCTCTCTTGAATGGTTCTCTGAAAATAACATCTAACTTTCAAGTATATTTTTTTAACAGATTTATTCCTATCCATTACAGGGAATTATATGTGAGGCTCATGGAATGGTTGGGCGAATAATGTTAAAAAAGAAGAGGAACATTTGCAATTCTACAATAGTCATAGCTTCCCAAAGTAAGGAAATGATAATCCCAATGTACTTTCCCCTCGTCAGACTGCAATGTGGAGGCACATGCTCAATTCTGGGAGACACATTTTAGGAAAGACACTGATGAGCTAGAGATTTTTCATAAAAGGGCAACTAAGGTGATGAAAGACCTTGAATTAGTTATATAAGGATTGACTGAAGGAAATGGGCTTGATTAACTTGAAGAAGAGAAAACTCAGGGGGAAGATGATAGCTAGCTGTCTTAGAGTATTTGAAAAGCTGTCACATGAAACAGGTTTGCCTTCATCTGCTAAGCCCAAAAGGGTAGAATTTAGAGCAATGGGTGGAATTTGCAAGAGGTCAATTTAGGCTTAATATCAGGAAATACTTCCCAATGATGATTTAGGTGGCAATAAAGCTAATATTAAAAGAGAAACTATTAAGTGAGAAAACATTGTGCACCAAATTTCTCTGATAAAGACCTCATTTCCACACTATATAAGGAACTTATTTAAATGTATGAGAATAACAGTCATTCCCCATTTGATAAATGTCTAACGACATGAATAGGCATTTCTCAAAGACAGAGAAACAAATTATCTATAACCATATGGAAAAAAAATGTCCCAAATGATTACTACTTAGAGAAATGCAAATTAAAGCAATTCTGAGATTTTACCTCACACCAATCAGATAGGCAAGGATGATAAAAAAAAAAAAAGGAAAACGAAAAATACTGGAGGTACTATGGGAAAACAGACACTTTGACAAATTGTGTTGGATATATGAATGGGTACAACTCTTCTGGAAACCAATTTGCAATTATTAACAAAAAGTTACTAAACAACTCATGCCCTTTGAGTATAAGACTCCTAGGTCTAAATACCCCACCCCCCAAAAAAGACCAAAGAAATAGGAAAAAAATGCAAAAATATTTATACATGTTCTTTTTTGTGGCGGCAAAAAAACAAAACAAAACAAAACTGGAAACCAAAGGGATGCTCACCAATTGAAGAATGCCTGAATAAGTTAAGGTATATGAATGTGATGGAATACTATTGTGCTCTAAGAAATGAGGAAATGGATGATTTCCAAAAGGCACGGAAATATTTCTATGAACTGATATTATAGCATCAATTTTACAAAATCAAACAATTTTGGAGACTTTTATGAGTCGATGAAAAATCAAACAGAACCAGGAGAAGGAAATAAAGGAAGGTGGAAGGGAGTAAACATTTATATAGTGCCTATGATGTGACAAGCACTTTATAATTATTATCTTTGATACTGATATATTTTATCCTCACAAGAAACTTGTGAGGTAGGTGCAGTTATTATCACAATTTTACAGATGAAGAAACTGAGGCAACCAGGGGTTAAATAACTTTCCCATAGTCACACAGTTATTAAGTATCTGAGGTCAGATTTAGACTCAAGACTTCCTGGCTCCAAGGAAATAGTAATACATTTAATGCATTGTACTATCTAGCCACCTTGAGAAATTATTTATACACTAACAATATTATTGAAAAGACAAACAACTTTGTAACCTGTAAAAATTATACTCAATGCAATGACCATCCATGATGCCAAAGGAGTAATGATGCTATTTACCTCCTGACAGAGAGGTGATAGATTTAGGTACAGAATGAAACATATTTTTGTACACAACCAAAGACAGAGTTTATTTGCTTCACTATATATATTTGCTACAAGAAATTTGGGAGGGATCATGGAGGGAGAGAAAATGAATTTCTTTCAATTAAAAAAATAACAAAGTGGAGATGTGGAGAAGGGCATCAGATGTTGAATACTATCTGCAGTTTCAGAAAACGTTGCTGTATTATTAGTTTTGCTTGAGTGCTTTATTTTGTTACAAAAGACAAAGAGTGGGCATAATCTGTGCATGTTTATAATATAAAAATAAAACATATGAACAAAATTGTTAATAGCTAGTATAGAGCCACCAAGACTCTTTAATGTCCAAAGTGTGCCATCAAGGCATTGCTGTTGACAAATACGCATAATCAAGACAGGAATTAGACGGTTAGTTATTTGAAAGTAGAGACTAGTTTTTTACATTCTTTGTATCCCCAGTACTTTAGCCCAGTGCCTAGCACACAGTAGGTACTTAATAAGTACTTTCAATTTGACTTGAATGTAGTCTTGGTAGGTGGAAAACTCAGACCTAGCCTCCCTGGACAACCTTTTCTATATCTCAAATTCATTTGCAGTTAAACCAGAGAGGCTGATGAGTCTCTGAAGAAGGCAGTAAACTTAAATAATGGAGCTATTAGTAAAAGAAGGCTTTGATCTCGAGACAAGGCATAGGGATTAAAACTGGAGTTTCTCAGAACTCTGTAATGGTTTTCAATTGCTTCTCAAATAAAATGAAAGCTCTTAAGCTAATTTTCAAGACCTAGCATTTAGCCTACTCTCACCTACCTCCTGATTTCCTCTTACATGAAACTAAAGCCTCACCCTGTTTTCCATGTTCCTGTGTATGACACACCCTCCTTCTTGGCATATCAAGTTTCCTCTCATTTTAGCAAAGATAGATTGCATCCCTAGCCAGTCTTCAACACAGTGCCAGATACTCACCACCTCTTGGAAGCATTTCCAGATTAACCCAGAGAGGAGGAAATTAACTAGAGTGGCTTCCAGGATTGGGCCATCAGAGTTTGCTCCCTTATATAAGTCATTATGTTTCCCCTAAGGCCCATCAGAATCAAGTTCCCATGATCATTAGGTTCAGAGGCTTAAGAGAACTTAGAAATTGATCATCTGGTCCAATCCTCTCCTTTCAGGGATAAGACAAGTAAGATTCAGAGATAGTGTGATGTGTCCATGTTTACAAAAAGATTTGAAACCTGGGGCTCTTTCCATGACGTTGCTCAGTCCAGCTGTTTCTTTCCTCCCATTTCAGAAATCACGGGAGCTCAAATCAACTGTCTAACTGGTATAGGATCAAGGAACTGCTCCAAAAATTCTCAAGTCTAGTTGTCCAACTCTAAGCTCTCTGCTGACTTCCAATCTTGCATTTTTAACTGCCTATTAGTCATCTTAAACTCAACATATGCAAAACTGAACTCATTTGCTCCTTTGCTCTTTCCCCTTAACTCTTCCCTTTTCCTAACTTCCCTATTATTGTTGAGGATACATACCACCATTCTTCCAGTGTAACACAGGTGCCATCCTTGACATCACATTCTCTTCTCCCTCTCTCCCCATTACCAATCTGTCACCAGGACCTATCAATTTTGCCTTCTTCCATATGTCTTCCTTCTCTTCTCTGACACTGCTACCACTATGGTGTAGGCCCTTATCACCTCATCTTCTTGTCTAGACTATTACTCTAGCCTGCTAGTTAGTTCACTACTATGTGTCTCTGACCTTTCCAGGTCTTCCTCCACACAACTGTCAAAGAGATTTTCCTAAAGAGCACATCTGGCCATGTTACCTCCAGTTCAGTAAACTCCAGTGGTTCCCCATTACCATGAGGATCAAATATAAAATCATCTCTTTGGCATTAAAAGTACATCAGACTCTGCACCCCCTCCACCTTTCCAGTGTTCTTATCCCTTAAACCCTCCCACCCATACCTATTCTAAAATCCAGTGACACTGAAGTCCACACCATTCCTCAGAGAAAGCATTCTGTCTCCTGACTCTGGGCATTACCATACAGAATAGAGAAAGGGAATTCACAATTTGAGGCCTCTGTTCATATGTAGGATACTGTGAGCCCATAGTCAAGAGACTCAGAGTCTACTCTCAGTCTTCCACTAATAATTACAAATTGGCATTGATATGATGCTCTAAAGTTTGCAAAATGCTTTAACTATATCACCTTATTTGAGACACAACCAACCTGTCATGCAATTGCTATGGATATCATTCCCATTTTACGGGCAAAGAAACTGGGGCTCAGAACTAGGTCAAGTCATTTGCTTAGGATTATACAGAGCTGGTGTTAGAGGAAACCAGGGTTTAAACCCAAGTCTTCTTGACTCCAAGTTCAGTACATCATCTACTCTGTCATACTTGTTTAAGGATGCGGCAAATTACACAACAGGGAAACAGATGTCCTTAAAAAAAAATCTATGTTTGCTAGGATCTTGGAAAATGTCTTATACAACATCTAAGTGAAAGGACATGGTTAGAATCTTCAGATGTTCCTTTTATGTGGGTAACATACTGAGTGCATTGAACCAAAGAACATTTCTGCATCTCCTGAAATCTACTCGACAATCCAAATGGATGAAGAATACATATCACCCAGATGTGTAGCATGTAGTTAAATTAGTCCATGAGTACATATTTCTTGGATGGACATTGCAGATCAAAAGGGAGCTTGGCCCAGAATTGAATAAGATGAATACAGAGGGCAGATTGTATTTGGTAAGCTGAATAGAATTTAAAACCATCTTACTGATGAATAGAGCACCAACCCTGGAGTCAGGAGGACCTGAGTTCAAATTCGGCCTCAGACATTTGATACTTACTAGCTTTGTGACCTTGGACAAGTCACTTAACCCGATTACCTTGCCTTCCCTCCTCTTCCTCCCCAAAACCCAAACATCTTACCCTGATCCTACTGCAAAATGTCATCTTTTTAACACCAAGATGCTACATGGTCATAAAACTATTGAACAAAAACTTTATGAGACTCAATGACTTCCATTACTTAAAGGAAAACAACATTGAAAAAACACCAAAATTTTAATCAATGAAATCACCAATTTGGCATTCCTTTTGTAGAATCAAGTACAAAGGACTAATAATGTAAAATGCTCTAAGAATAGAATGAGACAGACATTGTTACATGTGGTCATTGTGTTGTTCTATTTTGCTTATCTTTACTTATCTTTGTTTATTACTCTGAACTTAAGAAATAAAACAAGCATTTCCATAATATAGCAGAATAGAGAAAAAAGATGAATGTACATGAAACTGCAAATCTATTATGGACAATTTTCTATTTCTTTTAAATATATATTAAAATTATCATCTAACTTTTTTCACTTTTTTTCTTCCCTCCTTCCCCCTGCCCTGGAAATGGCTACCATTAAACACAAATGTGTGTGTGTGTGTGTGTGTGTGTGTGTGTGTGTGTCTGTGTGTGTGTGTAAAGTTTCACTTGACTGAAAGATCGATGGAATACTCATGGTGAGCATAAGCAGGTTGTAGCACATTCCCAACAATGACTTGCATGAGAAAAGTGGTGGGAATGAAAGACAAAATGATGACTAGGCCCACGATAGCAGTATGGGGTCAACAAATGTGTAAATATACCTTTGTTATTTTGCGGTTGTTCAATCATTTCCAACTCTTCATGACCCCATTTGTGCTTTTCTTGGCAGATATACTGAAGTGGCTCTTCATTTCCTTCTTCAGTTCATTTTGCAGAAGAGGAAACTCAGACAAATAGGGATAAGTGACTTTCCCAGGGTCACACAGCTAATAAGTGTCTGAGGCTGAATTGAACTGAGAAAGTCGAGTCTTCCTGACTCCAGGTTCAGCACTCTATCCACTGTGCCACCTATCTACTCATGTCTTTATTATACTGGGTTTTAATTCAAATATAGGAAACCAAAGACCTAAAATGAAATCCCTAGGGTCAGGGCAGAACAGTCTGCAAAGAAAAAAAAAATTAAGGATGCCACCCGGTCTTAATCACCAGGAAGAGATAGCTATAACCAGATAGAACAACCAGTCCTAGTTACCAAAGGAAGCTGTTACAATAAGGTCTCAGTCACTGGAGAGAACAATTCTTGGAGCCTGGAATATGCTAGTCTCCTGGTCATAGTAAGAAGAAAAAAGAGGGATAAATCATAGTCCTTTCCAAAGGCCACCCTTGAATTTGATTCAACTATTTTCTGAAACTCCCCACTGCTCCTTCTAGTCCATCTGTATGTTCTCTGGATTCTTGTCACTAATCAAATGCTTCCCACTGAATCCTGGGCCACCTCCAGTTGTCCTGTTCTATACCTGGTCCCTGGACCCAGATGGTGCCAGAGGAGAAAGCAAGGTTGGTGACCTTGCACAGCTCTCCCTCATTTAAATCCGATTCTCTTTCATGTCATGGCATCACCTCCCCAGTGTCATGGTCCTCTTCAAGAGCAAAGGACAAGTGACAACAATTTACCAAATAGCCTAAATGTTATGGATCTACAGAGAGAAAAATGGGTTCTTCCTGAGGTCAATTCTATGTTTTTTGTGTCTAATGTCATATATACAGGTATCCCCCAAGAAGTGATCTGGGAGTCAAATGGGGAAAGCAGGTGTGAGTTGTGGAAGTTTCCAGATAAGTCAAGAAGAGGGAATATATTCAGAGTGAAGTTCTTAAACATTTGTAGCAATATAAAGATCCAAGACAATCCCAAAAGACTCATGATGAAAAATGCTATCTACCTCCAGAAAAAGAACTGCTATTTTCTGAATACAGACTGAAGTTTACTATTTTTCTCTTCTTTCTTTCCTTCCTTCCTTCCTTTCTTTTGTAATTTTCTTGTACAAGATGACTAATATGAAAATATTTTACATGATTGCACATGTATAATCTATAACAGATTGCTTACTGCCTCAAGGAGGGGTATAGAAGGGAGGAATGAAGGGATAGAATTTATGTTAACAGGTAAGGGAGAGGATAATATTTTTTTAAAAGAGAACTCCCCCAAACAAGAGAAAAATTTTGGACTATCACATTCGTTTCCTTAGCCATTAGCTTATGCTTCAAGATATCTAGCAGCAAATGGAAAATAAGCTCTTAGTATGGATCCTAGGTGGAAAGTTGGTGATGGAGAGAAGTCAATTTGGTAACAAATGCTGCTCTAATGAAGAGAAAACACTAGTGATGTACATATATCTTATGACAAGCAATAATTTTGATATGGTTTTATTTTATGGCTACAACAGTCATGCAAACTGAGTCACTCATGACTCAGAACATATGAACTTGATCATATGAATTCATTACTTTTCCCCAAAAACGCTTCTGCTAATTTCCTTATTACAATGAAGGGCTACCATCACTCTTCCAGGAATGCGGACCAGAAACAACCTAGGAGTCACCTAGGAGTCATAGGAGAATAAGGAGTCAACTCCTTATTCTCTCTTTTACTTACTTTCCCTTATCTAGTCAGTTACCTAGTCTTTTCATTTCTCCTTTCACATCATTTTTCATATATTATACTCCTTTCTCTCTTCTGATGCTTCCATAACCTTGATGCAAGCCTTCATGACCACATCTAGACAATTTCAATGCCTAATCTCCCTGCCTCACTACAGTTCATTTTCCATTTGGCTATTAAAGTGACCTTCCTAAAGAAAAGCTCTGACAATGGCAAACCCTTGGGTCCCTCACTGCATCCCTCAACATACTAGTGAGTCCCTACAGCTTCCAGAATAAAATACAAAATTCTCTGACTTTTAAAGACTTCTATAACCTTTCCCCTTCCTACTTTTCTAGTCTTTATACTCCTTTCGCCACTCTTCCCTACCATGTACTCCTATATCCAGTGACACTGACCTCACTGGTAATCCAACTAGACACTTCATCTCCAGAATCAAGGCATTTTCGCTTACTATCCCTAATGTTTGAACCATCCTCATGTTTTGTCCCTCTTCATCTCCACATCCTAGCTTCTATGACTTTGTTCGTCTTATTCTACTTTCTGCCTCTTGCAGAAGGCTTTCCTGTTCTTCATTAATGCTAGTGCCTTCCCTCTGTTGATTATCTCCAGTTTACCTTATTTATATCGTTTGTATATAGTTGTTTACATTTTGCCTCCCTTTTCATATTGTGAGCTCCTTGAGAGCCCGGGATATCTTTTGCCATTCTTTGTATGCCTAGTATGTAGCACAGTATCTGGCCTATAGATGTTTGTTGACTGAAATATGAAACTCAAATGAGCTAAATTCCTCAACTTAAGCTCTCCATCAGTTGAAAGCTGGATTTCATGGTGTGTGTGTGTGTGTGTGTGTGTGTGTGTGTGTGTGTGTGAAGAGAAAGATTTCATTGCTCTCATTGTTGTGATAAGGCTAATATGTACTAGTGCTTCCCTTCAGTAGGATTTAGTTTTCCTTCTACCCAATTTGCCCCTGTTTCCCTGATTTAGCTTTCTGGTCACTTACTTATGCAATAGGGGATAGTCTTCTGACTTCGTTAATTTCTGATGACTATGTAGGTCACTGACCTTCCCTGGTACCTTGCCCTGCTGACCAGATTCATTCTCATGTAGAAGCAAGGGGTGTGCCATATTCAAAGAGGTGAAATGACCTTTCTGGATTAGGAGAAAATAGACCTCCTTTTGTTAATAAGACTTTCCAGTGCCTTATTTTGTCCCAATGTTGAACCTGAACTAAGAGAGTACAGATATTAGGGCTACCTCTTGACAGTTACATTTTTAATTCTGTTGTTTGTAAGAATGGATATTACTCTAAGAAAATGTGGAAAAGTTCTAGCTCTTGAAGAACACACTTCCATGACTGTTAGAGATATTGTACTGGCTGTTAATTTAAGAAAGTTTAGCCTGTGCATTTCAGGAATCATTCAAGCCTACAATGAAAAGGAACTGTCACCCTGGAATATCCCTCTGTTCTAAACAGAATCCTTCTATTTGCAAACTCTTCTTGGAATATCCATTTTAAAGCAGTATTCAGGTTTGTTTCTAACTCTCTAGACATCTTTTCTCACCCTCCTCCTCTTTTCAGCTTTTTTTCATAAGTTGTTTTCCCTCATTAGAATATAATCTCCTTGAGAGAAAGCATGATCTTTCTTTTTATTTGTATTCCTAGCACCTTACCATGTAGGCGATAGTAAGAACATAATAAATGTTTACTGGCTTAACAACAAAGCACAACAAAAAGCATGGTTAAAAACTGCCCCAAGAACTGACAAACTATTGCTGTAAAATAGCCTAGTCAATCATTAGAAAACAAGCAAGAAGCTTCAGAGGCCCCTGATAGCTGGAAGAGTTGGTATTGATTCCTCTACAATGAAGAAGGAAGTTTCTTGAAGTTGGAAGAACAGCAAAAAGAAATATAACAAAATATTAGATTGAAGAAAAGATGTTTACCTTAGGCATGAAAATCCAAAGTCTGGAGTACTTAAAATTAGAGAAAGGTAAATTTTTATTGAAAAAATTCACTATTTCATTCAAAAATATAGCAAAACCATTGTCAGAAGTCCAGATGAGGCTTCAGGATCTAGACATCTTCATCAGATTATAATACATATACCACACACACAAATACACACACACACACACACACACACACACACACACACACCAATTTATGGAGGATTTCTTTACAGTAGGCCTTTGTTCCCAGTGAGAGAATAATGAACTGATAAATACATTGATATACTAAAAAGAAAAATTGTTCTGGAATTACAGATATTGTCAAAGAGAGATGGAACACTGCAATACAACTTTGTAACATGGTGCATATCACCAGAAGTTAAAAAATGTATCCAACAGATGGAGATAAACATGCTTCAGCAGCCTTGGAACTTGTGTGATGTAAAATCACATTGAAAACATATGAAAACATAATCAAGGCAAGACTTGGGAAAATTGTACAATTCCTCAAAAGTATACTTATTATCTTAATGTGATGTGTTTTCATTATGAAGAATTAAAGAAAACGTATTAAAGTCTTGGGAAGTTGATACCAAATTGTTTAAAATAAGTGATTGCATCAGAGGAACATATTGCACATTAAATTTTTTTAAGTGTAAAAATTGTAAGGTTTATTGTGTAAGTCAATAAATATAATTGTTTTGCTTTGTTCCAAGTAATTCACATACCATAAGTTCAATCAAGTCAACACACATTTAATAAGCATCAGCTAGGTGGGGCAGGAGAGACTCATCTTCCTAAGTTCAAATCCAGCCTCAGGCACTCTGTGTAACTCTGGGCAAGTCATTTCATGCTGTTTGCCTCAGTTTCCTCATCTGTAAAATGAGCTGAATGGCAAATCACTCCAATATCTTTGCCCCATCCCCAATAAAACAAAAGGGGGTTACAAAGAGTTGGACATGACTGAAAAATGACTAAATTACAAAAATACAGGAGGCTCTGTGCTATGAACTGGGGATACAAAGACAGGCAAAAAATAATCATTGCCCTCAGGGAACTCATGTTCTAGTCGGGGAGGCAACACCCAAACTACTAGGTTCATATAAGATATAAGATATTGGGAAGCATTCTCCAAGGGAAGAAGCAAAGGAAAGAAGCCCCCTGAAATTATGAACAGAACATCTACAGAACAGAGAGAGGTGAGAATGAAAGCCAGATTACAAGGAATTAAATAGGAAAGGAAGTGAGAAAGTAAGGGAAGTATAAACTATTCTTTCAAGCAGTTTCCTAAAGATATAAGATGATAGCCTGAGAGGATGGCAGGGTTCAGGTAAAGTTTTTAAGTATAGCCTTGGTAAGGAGAGTCATCTGGAATGAGGGCAGCTAGGTGGTACAGTGGATAGAGCAGGAGTCAGGAGGATCTGAGTTCAAATCTCACCTCAGATACTTGACACTCACTAGCTGTGTGATCTTGGGCAAGTCACTTAACCCCAACTGCCTCATCCTGGGTCATCTCCAGTCATCCTGATGAATATCTGGTCACTGGATTCAGATGACTCTGGAGAAGTGAGGCTGGTGACCTGCACAGTCTTCCCTCACTCAAAACAAAGTCAAGTGCAAGTCATGTCATTATTTCTCTGATGACATAGTCTTCTTTGGCAACAAAGGATGAATACACACACACACATCCAGAATGAGTTTTATTGATTCTTGAATGTTGATGCTCCATATGCAATACTTTTGGTGACTTTCTGTTAGACAGAAATCTATAATAATCCCTTACTATGCTTTTACTATGCTTGATAAGTAGCTGGGGGGAGAGAGAGAGAGAGAGAGAGAGAGAGAGAGAGAGAGAGAGAGAGAGAGAGAGAGAGAGAGAGAGAGAGAGAGAGAGAGAGAGAGCACGCACAATGAAAAGGGCAAGAATCCTGAATTTACCTCTTTTTAATCCTTGGCTCTTATCTTTTCTTTTCTCATCTTTCATAGGCAACATGCCCCTTCCCACACTCCCTAGAGATTCTAAGAGGAGAAGGTGAAAAGGAATCGGAGTGACTTTAGTCTCCTGTAAATAGGGAACAAAATAAAAGAAAACAACCTCAGAATGTGGCCCCATGCTTTAGACAAAGGCTGTTTATTCAATCACAATCTTTTTTGTATGTTCCTTCTCTAAGAGGAATAAAACCTGCTTAGGAAATGAATTCTGCTGTTTTCTGAGCCCACTACACCTTCCATTTGATTTCCTGGTGTTTTGACACTAACAAAGGAAGGCACTGAGCTAGTTTGAGAAGAGGTGGTATTTGGTTTCTTTTCCCAGAGACGGAGTTTCTGTTCAGGAGCATGACAAGTTTCACTTTCATTTGGCTTTGTTGTAAGCTCTGCTCCTGAGGGTTCTGAACTATGCTTGCAAAAACAAGGTCCCTGACAGTTTAAGGCTTTGCCTCTAGGTCATTCAGAATCACTGAGTGTTATAGCCAGTCTCTTCTAGACCCTAGGAATCCCCTCTTTTTACGCATGAGAAAACCGTATATCCAATGGAGAATTTATAAAATTGTCTAAGGTCTCATTAAGAGGAAAACAAACAATGTTAGAAAGGGCAGAGATCAAAATTAATTCAAGTCTGATCACAACTGATGATAACAAAGAAAAGAATGAATCATCAGTTGGACTGATCTTTGGGACTTTTTCTCCCACACAGTGAAGCAGAGGAGGGAGTACAGAGGAAAGTATTAAATAAAAATAGACAGCCCAGCTCTGGATTTTCATGCCCCATGTTGTAGTTACTTGTATCATTATGTAGTCCTAGGAAAAGGGCTTGTTATGAAGAAGTATCAGTGATAACATTTTAGGAACAGGATTCCTGTAAGATGAGTAAAATGTAACATCGTTCTCCCCTGCTTTTCTCTCTTATAAAATGCCATTTTTTTCAATCAAGCTCAGTGGAAAGAATACTGAATCTGAAGATAAAAGGACTTGAATTCAGATTGCAACTCTGTCTTTACTCCTCCAGCAAGTCACTTAACTTTTCTGAGTCTTAGCTTTTCATCTGTAAAATAAGAAAACTACTCTAAATGGCCTTTTAGGTCCTTTCTGCCTCTAAGTACATAATATTATGATCAATAAATCTTTTGTTGAATGTTAGTTGCATGTTCAGCACTGTGTTAGATGCTCTGAGGAATACAAGCTGCTGTCAAGTACCCATCAACATTACTACTAAGTGGTTTTCTTTGGGAAACCCAGAAATGGTACATTGGAGAGTACAAATATCTAGATTAAAGGATTATCCCAGACACTCATTTAACCCCTCTCAATCTTCTGTTTTATAGTTTCTTCAACTATAAGTACCTGTGGTACTTACTAATTGAATGAAATTTCCTCTAGCCCTGAGACTTATATTTTCCTTTGTATTCCCAGCTAAGCACAATGTCTAACACCAAACAGAATTTTAATAAATGCTTGTTATTCCCAATGTTATGAAGCTCTGAGTGGTAATGTACATAGTATTGCATACTATGCAATTGTTAATTATTTTGTTATTTAATGTAAATGCCACAGCTAACTGTAGGTAAGAAGCTGACTGGATTTATCTCTTTATATAAGAAATTTTTCATATCAGAAATTCTATCATTGCATAGAGTTAGACTAAAATTTGCTTATAACCTTTAGATAATTTGAAAGACTCCCCTGAAAACTCTACAACTGTAGAATGCTTTGTGGTAGTGGTTTGATACTTCTTTGTACTTGTGAGAATGAAATATTTTTCTCTCTTTTATAACTAATTATTGTATTAGGATCAAGGTTTTTCACCTTTTCTGCTTCCTCCTCCAGAAACTAACCAATGTGGGAAATCACTCTTAAAGATTTACTCAAGCCAAGATCGAATCAAACAGTAAAAGAAATTCTAAATATGAGCCCATAGGTAGACTCCTGCTCATCATGCTTGTTCAAACAGGTCTGGGAAGTATTGATTCTCCCATTTGTCAGATGGGTGACTGTTGGTTATATATTTGACCAAGTTTTAGGTGATCCAAGTCACAGACCCTAAGACCCTCATTGTAATATAGCCCAGACTCTCATTTTAATATCTATTTTCCCATTATTTGTTAACCAGAGTTGATTGCCCCCTCCCAGGAACACCTACTCTTCTAAGGGCATATAAACTGTGAGCCCACTACCATTAGGGGTCTGGCCTAAGAGAGATGGCTGAATGACTGTTCTTTGATTAAAAAATAATTAAATTACCCAGAAACTATGTCTCTCAGGATATTTTCACCATCATTCACTGAAGTAACTTGAATCTATTTAATTATCACACCTCCCCCATCCCCAAATAAATCATTAACCCAGTTATTGTTTACTTTTTATGACCTCATTTGGGGTTTTCTTGATAAAGATACTGGTTTGATTTACAATTCCCTTCTCTAGATCATTTTACAGATGAGGAAACTGGAGTAAACAGAGTTAAAAGACTTGCTCAGAGTCACCCAGCTAATAAGTGTGTGAAGTCACATTTGAACTCAGGTCCTCCTGACTCCAGGGCCCACATTGTATCCACTGAACCCCCTACCTGCCCCAACCAAAGCAAAATTCTCTGTCACTAAGTAACCTTGTGGTAGAGGAGAAAGTATGTTGAATTTGGAGTCTGAAGAGGAGGATTCATAGTCTACTTTTGACTCATTATCTGTGTGACCTTATGGTTAAATCACTTAAATTCTGAAGGCCTCAGTTTCCTCATCTGTAAAATGAAGGAATTGGATTAGGTGGACTATGAAGTCCCTCCCAGCTCTAAATCTATGATCCTGTGAATGTTATTAGGAAGGACATCTTTGTTGTTTCAAAATAAAGAAATCACAGTTCCCTACTAAACAATGACTATCAGGACTGTTGATTTGCAAAAAAAAAACCAAAAGGGATGATGAAGCCTCCTGGGAAATTTTGCTGCATTTTTTGACTCTGATCAAGTCAAGTAGTTCAATAAAGTAGAATGTTGTCAAGTACTTCTCCTAAATTAGCACATCAGTAGAGAAAGTTATTAGAGAATTTGAAGACTTCAATAACTGTCATTTACCTATAATACCCACTTGTCAATATTTGCCTTGGCTGCCTCCATATCCCAAAGGGGACAAAAGCTGTTTCTTTTCCAATTAATAAAAGGAAGAAAATAAGGGTTTATTAAGCATTAACAATATGGCAGCATTTTGTACATATTATCTTATTCAGTCTTTAAAAATCCAGGGAAGTAGTTGCTATTTTATTCTGATTTTACAAATGAAGAAACTGAGGAAGACAGTAAAGTGAATCACAATGTGGACAAGTCACTTAACCCTTTTTGCCTCAGTTGCTTCAGCTATAGAATGAACTGGAGAAGGAAATGGCAAACCATTCCAATATCTTTGCAAAAAAAAACCCCAAATGAGGTCAAGAATCAGAAAACAAGACTGAAAAACAACTGAACAATAATGATAAATGTTTATTGACTAACCAGTTCCTAAAGGGTCACAAAGACAGTAATTTCCTGAGGCAGAACTTGAACCCAAAACTTCCTGATTCCAGTTCTAGCCCTATGTCTAAGACAACATGTAGCTGCCTCAGAGAAAGGTGTTGCCTAATCTTTAGGAAACTGAACTCTATGTTTTGGAGACCTATGTTCAATTCCCCTCTCCCCTACTATATGACCCTGAGCAAGTCATTTAACTTATCTCTGTCCCAGACAACTCTTAGAAACTATAAATTGCTGATCTACATTAGTAAAGGAAATTTCCTACATGAGTAAAATCATAGGCTTGATAATAAAGGAGGAGGAGTACCTTTGTGAAATTCTTATTAGAGAATTCTAAATCTTATTCAAGATTTAGTTTGATCTTTGCCTCATTGCAATTTGAGTAAGGTTTGGAATCCCAAAGTTCAGGACAAGGAAACATGGAGGATACAAAATGGCAGTCACTAAAACAAGCTACTTCTACTGATGGAAATATTCTTCATAAGAAAGGACAACCAGGGGTGCCTACGACTGGTTCACTGCTGGTGGAATTGGGCTCTACAAAACCAAAAAATCCCATGGGTTTTTATCTGGGTCAAGCAGGATCAGGCATTTAAGAGAAGGAGTGTGGATCCTTGGCCTCAGGACTGCTGCTGATTCATGTTGGGACTGGTTAGTTAATAAATATTTATTGTTTTTGTTCAGTGGTTTTTCAGTCTTGTTAACTGATTCTTGACCTCCTTTGGGGTTTTCTTTGCAAAGATATTGGAGTGGTTTGTCATTTCCTTCTCCAGCTCATTCTATTGTTGAAGAAACTGAGGCAAAAAGGGCTAATTGACTTGTCCAGTAAGTATCTGAGGCTGAATTTGAACTGAGGAAGAGGACTCTTCTTGACTAGCATTTTATCCACTGTACCACCTGGCTGTCCAAATGCCTACTATGTGCCAGGGGCTGTACTAAGGCCCTGGGGACAGTCCCTGAACTGGGGAAAGACAGCACACAAAAGAATACTTTTATAAAATGCCGGGGTGGGAATGCCTAGAGAATTGGTAGCTAGTTGATATTCAATTAAAAAAAATAGGATTTCAGGTGTTCCTTTTTTTTGCCACCACAACTGAGAGTCAGAAGACTTTAACCTCTCAGGGGTTTCTATTGAGTTGTGTGGGGAGGCTCCTGAGGTCTTTATACACAATCTAAGGTTTTTATTTCGGGATCACTTTAACTTAGTGTAGCCAGTTCCTGTCTCAGAGAAAGGAGGAATGTCTGGTTTTTGGGTAAACTGTAGAGGATTGGGATAGGGAGAACAGTGTTTAGTGGCTTCGGATGAGTGGTAGGGGGAAATAGGCAAAGGTCACAGACTTTTCCTGCTTCGCCTAAACCCTTTCAGTCTTGCTCTAAAATTATTTGCATGGAATTAGGTTAGTGACTAGAGTACAATGTTGATTGAAAGAAATCTCACCACAGCCCTAGCCAGACATTGACATTCTTGCTTCCATGATGACTGTAGGGACCCAGGTTGAGGATAAAGAATAAAGATTAAGAGTGTAAGTGAATTTTCTGACTTGTAGAAAAAATACCGGCTCTAAAGTCAGAGGCTATGGGTTCAAATTCCACTACCTGAGTGATCTGGAATGCTTAATTAACTTCCCTGTGCCTCAGTTTCATCATCTGTAATAGGAGAGGGTTGGATGAGATGCCCTATGAGGTTCTCATGATCCAAGGATTAAAAATCAAGCAGAATTAACCTAACCCTGATGATTTCTACATTCTGACTGGTTAGCTATTGCTTGTGAGTGTGGCTTAAATCACAAAAGGGCTGAGATACTATGCGAAAAGAATTAAAAATACCTCCCTCGTGAAAAATTTAAAGGTCATATAGAAATGGCTCAATTTAGCAGAAACACCAGCAGAGAGCAGTTCATTGGATATTAAATAAAAATGCCAGTAGAAAATAGTATCCTAGAGATACTATAGAGATAACATAGCTCAACACAGACAGAAACTCAAAACACCAGAGGACACTAACACCTGTATGGAGAAGAAAAAGGTAAGAAGACTTAAAGGTAGAGGCTTTCTTTCTTTTTTTTTTTTTGCTGTTGTTGAAACATTTAAATTTATTATTTACTTAAAACATTCTTTTCTTTTTAAATCTTGAGTTCTCAATTTTCTCCCTCTCTCCTCTTCCCTCCCATACTCATTGAGAAGGCAAGCGATATATCAAATTATACATCTAAAATCATGTAAAACATTTCTGTATTATCCATATTTCCAAAAAAGAAAGAAAAATTAAAAGAAAATTATACTTCAGTTTTCCCTGAGTCCATCAGTTCTCTCTCTCTGGAAGTAGTAGTAGATTTTTTATCATGAGTCCTTTCCAATTACCTTGGATCATTCCACTGATTAGGGTAGCCAAGTGTTTCACAGTCGATCATCATTACATTGGCTGCTACAGTGCACAATGATCTCCCAGTTCTCACGTCACTTTGCATCAATTTATATATTTATTTTCATGTTTTTCTGAAACTACCCTGCTCATCATTTCTTATAGCACAATTTATTACAATCATATACCACAACTTTGTTCAGTCATTCCCCAATTAATGACCATTCCCTTGATTTCTAATTCTTTGCCATAACAAAAAGAAGTACTATAAACATTTTATGCATATGGGTGCTTTTCCTTTTATTTTGATGTCTTTGGGATACAGACTGTCAAGATATTAGGAGACACCCTGTTTTTCTAGAGCTAAGGCCCAGCAAGCAGGATGTTCTCTGAGCTTGGCACAACAATTCTTTGCACTCACCCTCTGTATGATCTCACTCTCTGGCAAAATGTATTGCTTTGACCAGAACCAGGTGATCCCTGAGGGATTTATGATTTTCATATTAATCAATAGCTATTTAGATTTGCTGGAGCTCCCTTATTTCCGAGGAGATTCTGGCCTGAGAGCTGGAGCTACAGCTGACAGGCAGCAGCAGAATATGATCAATCAAATCTCTGGACATTCTGAACAATCCCTGTGCTTATCTCCTAAGTGAACAAAACCAGGTAATGTATTCCTGTTCTTGCCATGCTAATTCTGGGTCTGTACCTCGATGAATGATTGCAAAGCTCAACAATTCTAATAATTTAGGACATGTTACCACAGGATCCAAGAACACCTATATTGTCCCAAGAAATGTCAACCATGGGAACTGTTTAATCAAGACTGTGTTGGGTCCTGCCTTTTTGTGGTTTTCATGTCTAAAAGCCCTAGCCCTGCCACAAGCCACAAGGACTCCCTCCCAGGAAGACTTTGGTTTGCAAACTTGTTTTCCTCATTTTGAAATTAAATTTCTGTTTGATCCCTGACTTTCCTATCTCTGGTCTGCTTTACTTGACTGCAGCCATCCACAGGTTGGAGATCGGTTCTGGTCCAGTTGACAAGACTTGGTAGTGGCATTGCCGGGTCAAAGGGTATAAACAGTTTATAGTTCTTTAGACATAGTTCCAAACTGTTCTCTAGAATGGCTGAATGACTTCACTACTCCACCAGCAATTTAATAGTGTACCTAATTTTTTCTTCATCCCTCCAGCACATGTCATTTCTAATAAGCATGAGGTGGTTCCTTAGAATTGTTTTAATTTGTTTTTCTCTAATCAATAGTGATTTAGAGAATTTTTTTCATATGATTTTAGAGAATTTTGATTTCTTCTTCTGAAAATAAGGCAGAAATTTTCTTGCTGGGATACCTCCCTAGCAGAATGAGTAGTACTGGCCACATTTGCTCCTTATGAGTGTTCCCTTTCCCACTTGTGGGGTGGTAACCTGCGAGAGAGTACCCTGTATGTAAAAAGACCTTTCTTGTCCCTTATTTTGCTACCTTATTTAAATAAATGCTTAATGTCTTAAACCAATGTGTTCTCTGGTTGGCTTAGGAAAGGAAACATATTGGTGGGAACTCATGAGGTAGAATTTCTGAGCATGCCTAGAATCTGAGGTTGCCTTCAGGGGACTCGTGTGAGAATGGGCCCAAGTGCTATATGTTTCTTAATCTTCTTCTTGTCGATATTTCCTTCTTGATTTGACACGGAAATATAGTTTTATATACTAGCTATATAGTTCATAGTATTGTGGGGCCACTTGTATCATCTGTGTATGCTTTTATACTAAATTCTTTTAGAAAGGAAGTAGTGTATTGTAGTGTAAAAAGCACTATATCCCACTGGAAATTAGGAGACCAAGATTTTAGTCCAATATGTACCAGTAAAATATGTCACCTGGGTCCCTGTTACATCATTTGTAAAATAAGTGAGTTGAATGAGACAGTCTCCAAGTTCCCCTTCCTACTCTAAGATTCAATGACAGTATTCTTAGAGCACACTTTTACTATTTGGAATGAATATAAAGATTTGTAATATTTGTATTCTTGTTCTTTTAGAAAGTTTCATTGGTAGTTTGTCCTTACTTAACAAATATATACAGATTATCTGTACTCCTTGAGAAGTCTCCTCAGTCAGTTGGTCAACAATTCATTTATTGTGTTTACCAGGTGCCAAGCACTGTGCTAAGTTCTGAGAATACAAATGAAAGCTGATAAAAAAAAAAAAAAGAAGATAATCTCTACTCTTCAGGACCTTAGACTCTAATGCAAGAAGACAATACATAAAAGGAAACTGGGGGAGGTGAGTGGGAGGCTGCTGCAGGAGAAAGCCATGCAGGCTAGGCACAAAGATATCTTTGGTCTGGACTGCCTCCTTAAATTTGAGGTTCTAGGGGGAATCATCCAATCAAAAGGTGAAGCCTCAGAGGAAGAGAGCACTTTCAATGTGAGTTGTCCAGGAATGGAATGAGCTTCTGGCATGAAGAAGGTTTCTATGGCATGGTAGAGAAAGTCTGTGGGAGAGGAATCAACAGTGTAGTCCGGAGATGAATGATCAAAGTAAAAAGAACAAGCAAAACTTACAATACAGTGACCTCATCTGGTAGTGCATGCAAAGTCCATCTCCATAGCACTCCTTCCCACCATTCTACCTTTCAAAAAATTTTTAAAGAACCAAAATCTATTTTCTCTCCCTTCCATGCTCCTAAACCTACTGGAAAAAAAGAGAAAAGAAAAATTCCTTGTTATTAAAAATATATTAAAAAATATCAGAGGTAAACAAAACAAACGATCGTTTTCAACTCTTTGAGACCCCATTTGGGAAGTGTTTTGCCATTTCCTTTTCTAGATTATTTTATAGATGATGAAACTGAGGCAAACAGGGTTAAATGACTTTCCAAGGGTGTGAGGCTGAATTTGAACTTAGGTCCTCCTGACTCTAGGACTGGTACTTTGTTATGCCACCTGGCTGCCTTAATTCTTTCATTGGTTATATACAAAATATGTCTCCTTTTGCACGCTTAGTCTGTCACCTCTCTCAGAAGGTACATAGCACTGGTCTTCTGGAATCCTGGATGGTCATTGCATTGATCATAATTCTCATGACTTTCAAAGTGGTTTATATAGTATTGTTAACAGTATAAAAAAAGAAAGAATATTACTGCTTTAGCAACATATTGTTCATAGCTATGATTTACTTGAAATTTTACTTTAGTTCTTACGCAGGAATGCAATGTTTCTCTGTGAAAATGGATTCTGCTTTACAATGAGCTACTTTGTGATGTTGTTTTCAAAATCAATCAATCAACAGCATCTATTAATCACTCACTATATTCCAGGCACAGGGAGGTACAAAGATCAAAGTGAGACATTATTCAGCCTTGAGGAGTTTTTATTCTATCAAATCCAATTGTGGTGGAAAATGGGGACTACCTAGAATCTTCCTGATAAGCAAACAAAAGGCATTGCCCAGGCTACTCTAGAGATAAGAGGAGATGATGTAAGAGGAACATTTTTTCCCTTAGATATTGTCAACCAACTTCAACCAATATACAAAATTTCCAACAAAAGTCTTTATAGTTCAACTTGTAATATTTGGAGATGCTGGTGTAGGAGGATGAGTAGAACAGTGATGTGTGACCAGAATCAGTAAAACAGGTTTACTCAGTGGCAGACTGTAACTGAAGAGGTAGATCCAGGCAAGCAACAACATGCACTCTGACAAAGAAAGGCAAAATAGCATTCACACAACGCCCAATGCACCTGGAAGCCCCTCCTGTTACACATATGACACAGTTCCTTATTACATTTGGTCTTTCCTCCTTCATCTCCTTTTTTTCTTTAGGAAGAAATGTGTTTGTGTTTCTTTCTCTTGAAGGTGGCATTTGAGCTGAGTCTTGAAGGATGACAGAAATTCCAAGAAGCTGAGGTGATAGATGGAGCAATGGGAGAGATATGAAATGCAGGATCCATCATGGGTGACACAAAGTAAGCATATCAGTTTAGCAGGAATGTTGAATATTTGAAGGGGGTGGGGAAAGGGTGTACAGGACATAAAGAGACTGGAAAGGTAAGAAGTAGACAGATTGGGAGGGACTTTACATGCCAAACAAAGAAGTTGATATTGATCCTAAAGGTAAAAAAGAACCATTAAAGATGAATGAGGGGAGAAGTGATAAAGTCTGACCTATAGTCACAGGTCTAATTCCAATACCAATCAGCACTGAAACTCTGAGCTGCTCCATTTTTTCCACCTCCTTAGGCAGTCTGTTAGCTCTCTGCTCCCCAGGGCTCACCATATTGGGGTCACACTCTGGATTATTCCTATTGTAGTTCAGAATTCCAGAGCTCACTAGCCTTAGCCTCTTCTAGCAACAGGATTTGCAGGTAGGTACCACCACATAATAGCTATGACTTTCCAGGAGGTATTCTCAGACATGAGTATAAAGTGGGGTGCTTGTTTCCAGTCAAGCTACAATATGTTACAAAAATATCTGAAAGAAGGAAATCCATATTTGAATTCTGGCTGGAAAAATGAGTCAGTTGATTGTTCATTGTTCTCTTGTCTTGTGCCAAGTCCAAGAAAGTAACCCTAGAGTACCCCCCCCCACACACAAACAAACCACCAAAAAAAGCCCCTACTTCCTTTTCATTTCTCTCTCTCTCTCTCTCTCTCTCTCTCTCTCTCTCTCTCTCTCTCTCTCTCTCTCTCTCTCTCTCTCGTTTTAGGGAAGGTTCAGGAATTGGTGGGAAGGAGAGGAGAACCACAGATAGGGTAGCTAAAAGGAAAAAGAAAAAAGTGTCAGACAAAACAAAAGCAAACTGCACACAACAGAAATTTACAGTTTTGTGTACAATTTTCCACTTCTGTTCTAGTATGCATATGAAAATAGTCAATTTATTTGGTGTTTGTCAAGTTCAGAATTTTTTATAAAAGAAAAAGCATAGTTGTACATATAAGAATTCTGAGGATTTTGGTGGCCAAAATACAGCACCAAAATATTCTGGGTTTGCTATGGACAGATATATAAAATAACAATTGGAAATGAGGCTAGGTAGAGGGAGAATACTGACTTTACTTCCTTAACCTACTTTATGTTCTGGCTCAAATTCATCTGCCCCTAAGAAGATTTTGGTAATATGAAAGAGGGTCATCCTTTCAGCTGAATAGGCGTCTATAATAGCAAGAACCATTCTGACCCTATATGTCTCTCTATATGGCCAAAACAACCCACAAAGGGTATCATCCCTTTCACTGCTCAAGCTACTTCTGGTTATGAGTATGTGCTGAGTAAAACTGCTAGTAACTGCTCTTGGCTTCCTAAGCATCTCATGGGAATTCCCCTTGACATACTCAATCTCTAGCTCTGTCAGGCAGTTTACCACCTACATGGCCTACCAATCAACACCCTTCCCATGAGACTTTTCAATTATAGCCAATAGGGGTGGAGCAATGGAGAATTCAAGGAAACATAGAAAGACTTATATGTACTAATTAAGGAACAAGAAAGAACCAAGATAATGCCAGATTATGTATGCTTCTCACAACAACATAAACAAAAAACTCATGAAAGTCAGCTATAAGGAACAATGATGGTACCACATTATCAAAGCTAAAGCACATCTTTTTGGTATCAGAAAACAACAAAGATGGATAGTGACTTGTCCCATTCCTTGGACCAACAGCCTGGGACCTTGGCAATCTATGTATCACTTTCCTTTTAACTTTTGCAGCCATTTTTGATGGACTTTTGAATAAATTGTTTTTCTGTAATTTGTTTTCTCAGGAAGCTAAGTACTTACATAGTATGATGCTGTAAACGTATATATTCTTAAACTTATAAACCTACATGTACCCTCTGACAGAACAGATCATCAATTGAAATATATTATAAACAACTTAACCAGTAGTTTATGTAATCAATCACCCATTAAATTATATGGTAAATAACTTAGGGACACCCATATCTAGGGTCATAAGAAAGCCATGGGAAGGTCTTGGATAAGGCTGTCTTCTGTATATAATTGAGACATCATCTCTTCTGTACTTAAAATTGGAATAAAGGGGGAAGCCTGTGCTACAAAGGTGGTGCTGATTGACAGACAGAAGACAACCTTGCACCTCAGAGGGAGACAGGCCTCCAGGTAGGAAAAGAGGAAACTTTATCCTGTATCCTGTGTTAAAGAAGCTTACCTGAACCTCTAAGGCTTGGAGGGTATGTTTTCCAATTTTTTTTTAAATATATAATTTATTTTTCAGTTTTTAACATTCATGTCCACAGTGTTTCCAAGGTTTGACTGTTTAATTTTATGTCTTGAAGAGTGTAGGTCTAACTAGTGCTTTTTGTCACACTAGTTGTCATGTATCATGGTCAACTAACCTTTACAGAAAAGAAATTGAGCAAAGCTGATAAATCCATAGATAGAAAATATGGCATGTAAAATCCCACACCTGTGCAACCCAACCTCCTCAAAAGAGTAGAGTTTTCAAAATTAATTTCTACTAATAAAATTTTACTGAATAAATAATTATTAAATTTTATTTACTAATCTTACTAATTAAATTTCATTAATCAGCGTATAAGCCTGGGAATGCATCTGTGCTGAAAACAATTTCAGAAATTGGGTTCTTGAATTTAAATGCTCCAGATTTCATTTGCATAAATCCACAGGCAGGTTAAAAATTTCACAAACATTCTCTCCCCCCCAGGCCACATTTTTAAAATTTGAAATTGCTGTACTATAGGCCACATAATTGGGAAGTTTGTTGTACTAAATGCCAGTGACCTAAAAAACAAGGCACAGGGCGGAGACACATCCCCCATCGGGTGCCTCCCTCGGGGCTCCACTCTCCCGGGCGACCTCGCGGCTGCAGCCCGGCACGTGGTCAGGCTCCGGGCCGTGGAAGCTCGGCGGCCCCAGCAGGGGGCCCCAGCCACGTGCGGCCCGAGGAGGCGGAGCCCGGGAAGGGGCGGGGCTGCGCCTCTGCGGCCGCGGCCTCCTCCTGCTTCAGAGCGCCGCCGGGCAGCGCTGGGCCGCAGCCATGGCCGGGGAGCAGGGGTCCTCCAGCAGCGACTCGCCTCCTTCTCCGCCCGCCGCGAGCGGCTCTAGCGTGGAGGAAGGGGCAGCTGCCTCTCCGGCCGGCGAGGGCTACGACCCCAAGTGCGTGTTCTGTCGGATCGCTCGGCGGGAGGAGCCCGGCACCCAGCTGCTGCCCTGCGAGGTCAGCTGGGGGCAGGGAGGGAGGGACCCTGCGGGGCGAGCCGGGCAGGATCTCCGAGCGCTAAAGTGTAGGCGCGCGCATCCGGGGGCTGGGGGCTTTGCAGGGAGGGCCCGGCACACCCTGGGACCCCCCAGTGCAGTTTGGGGGCGCGGGTGAGACCCGCGTTTAACCACGCCCCCCCCCACCTGGGAGGGGCGGGGGGATGGGTCCTCCGGTGGGCCCCCTGCTGTGCTCTGGCTGGCTTCCCCGGAGCCGGGCTTTACTTTGCGGAAAGGTGCTTTGTGCGTCGAGCCCGCCGGCATTTATTTGCTTACAAAGTGGCCTTACTATCTTGACTATCTAGTCTCTTTAAGTACTGTATATTCGGGGTGTGCGAGGTTAGCAAGAAGGAAAGCTTGGCTGAAAGAGCAGCTGCTTACTGCTTTTTTTTTCAGAGGACTGGAAACTGCTTTGTGGATGGCAGAATATGGGGCATAACTATGTAAATGGCATGTTAAAAATAATCAAAAAAGCACCCCTATGTGCCAAGCGCCGTGAGTGCTATAAATGCCAGGGATACAAAAAGAGGGAAGTAGAAATTAATAGATCATGATAAACTTAGTGTCAAACCAAGCATTCAAATAAAATAAAAATGAAATCATACACACAATGACAGATGCCAAACTTTTCAGTTTATGCAGATACATGTATGTGTGTATGTATATACTTGAACAAAAGTTGCTCCTCCTGTGTCTTCTGTTATCTAATAGTTAAAAAAAATTTTTTTTTGATGCTGAGTAATAATGTGTGCATTCTTCTGATTCTGCTTTCTGAACTCTTCCACATTATTTATTTTGGTCATTTCAAAGAGTATTTTTCTGATCTATTGAAACAAGGTGAATTTATGCCGCTGTTTCCAGTAGCTGTACCTATGAACTGTTTGCAGTTTTGTGAGTTTTCCCCCCAACTTTTATCTTTTTGCACAGTGAGGATCCTTTTTTTTTTTTTTTTTTTTTTTAATAACATCATTGGGATATTTACCCAACTGTTACTGGCTCAAAGGGAACTATCAGTGTGGTAACCCTTATTGTATTGCTTTTTTCAGAAAGATTACAGCAGTTCTCAGCTCCACCAGTGGTGTAATACTGCAGCCTGTGTGCTCACAATATTGCTAGTATTGAATTTTTATAGTTTGTAATCATCTTTACCAGTTTGAAGGGTATATGTAGTACTTCACCGTTGTAATTTACATCTAATTTTTCAGGCATTCAAGTGTTTTTTTCAGGTGCTTATATTAACAATTTCCTTCCAGTTCTGCCTGTTTAAAGTTTTTATTTACATGTAAATATGTGTATGAATTTCTTGTAGATTTTTGAAGTCACAATTTTATCAGCTGTATGTTCAGCGCAAAGATTTTTTTCTAAATCTGTTTTTTGCTTAGGATTTTGTTTTTATGTGAAAATCTTATTTCTGCATAATAAAACCTCTTTTGCCTCCTATAATTTCTTTTATTTGTCCATTGGGAGGGGAAAAACTTCCTTCTCACCACAGTTTCAATAAATGTATCATTTTTTTCTGATGTTTGTCAGTGTGTTCCAAGATATTTAGATAATAGATCAACTTGCCATTGTGGTATTATATAGTACTACAAAAAAAATAGGGAAAGTTCTGTATACAAATTTCTCTTAATTCCTTTCCCTGTGTTTTGTAATCTTGGGTGTTTTTCAGACATTCCTCATTTGAATGCCTTTGGCCTAATTCTAGATTGTCTCTTTTGCTGTTTAGTTTTTTCTATTGTTTTGTTCCGTGTCAGTTTTGATTTTATAGTATCATCAAAACCTGATTGTGAAAGTTTGGCCTTTCTCTTTCCTCTCTGTCCCCCCCCAACTCTAATGTATGTTCTTTTCTATATAAATTTTGTATTGTTTTATTTCCTTCTATGAAGGGGCTCTATATCCTGTAAAGAAATTAGGAATGACTTAAATAAAGTTTTATGAGGAGCAGACAACTATAGAGCTTTACACACTTAACAGGTGTTATGGAGAGACAAAAAATAGAAGGGAAAGTAGAAGAGTTACAGGCTGTTCAACATTTTACACATTCATGTGCATTTTTATCAGCATTTAAAAAATTAAACAGTTGTATTTTTGTTTCCTTTTTTGTTTGTTGAAAGGTTAATGTTTAAATGTGTAAAGTAAATGCTAGCTTCTCTGAACAGGTTATAGAAAGAGTGCTAGATTTAGAGTTGGAGGACCTGACTCAGTTTATTCTTGGTGTAACTTTGGGAAACTAACTCAATTTCCCTGGGTCTCAGTGTCGTCATCTGTAAACTGAAGGACGCTGGATGTGGGGATCTGCGATCTCTTTTAGTTCACTGTTCCTAGCTAATGAGTGAAATTCAGTGAAAGGTAGAACTGTTACATATTACATAACATCACTTACCCCTCTGGTTTGAATTAGGAAAGGCAAATGAAATGTAAACTCCATTTTAATGTTGCGGAGATTGTGAGGACCTGTGGAATTTATCCTCCTTGGAATTTACCCTCCTTGGCTTAGAATAATAAAGTTCCAGAGTTTGTTGTTTATTTTTTTATATGTTTATTTTTTAAATCTCTAGTATTCATTCTGTATTAATCTAGCCCAAATCACTGGCCGATAACTTGAAGCAAACTTGGAACATGCTGATTTGCTCCAAGAGTTGTTTTCTTTTCATTTAGTTATGCCATGAGATTTTTCTGTTTCACATAGTTCTCCACTATTCTATCAGAAATCTATTTCACAACTCATACTGGGATAATCAGATGTTTGGAAATGGTGAAACAAAGATCAAGGTTTCTCATATTACGAGTGTACTGGCCTGAGGAAAAGGAAAAATTGCAGATAATTCCTTCTCTTAGAAGTAGAAAGGAAATTTTATAAAACATATAATGGAAATATGCAAATAGCAAGTTGTACCTATGAATGGAGGATATCTGTCCCCTTTCTTTAAAAGATAGATATGGTCCTGAGAAGGCACTTAGAAGGTGAATCATTTCAAATGCTATGGTGAATTCATTAGGCTCCTCCTCCCTTCTACTAAATTAAGCTTACGTTTGCTGTACACATACTCTGTGCATGAACTATCTCATATACCATGACTACACTCTTGACACTAGATTTCAGTGACACAGGCATAGTGTGAAGCTCACAGCTTTGTGCAACTCCACCTCATTTAAATCCAATTTACACACAAGTCAAGATAGCACCCAGCACATTGTGATGTCATTGGTTCTCTTTGAAAACCAAGGGAGAGCTACTGTCCCATCTGCAGTATGAGTTCACTATTGAAAAATATGATCTAGTGAATCCTTTTGTAAAGGAAATATGTACTTTTATATAAAGTAATTCTCTGAAGTAGACAGTAGTGATAGGACAGAAAACATGGATTCTAGAACCAAAGAACCTGCCTTCACATTCTTTCTCCTAAACTTACTATAATTGTGATTTTGGACCAGTCACCTAACTTCTTTGGCCCTCAGTTTTCCTCATCTCTAAAATGGGGGGTTTGGACTAGACCTCTGAGGTCCCTGACAATACTAAATTTGTGACCTTAATTTATAAGTCTGAAATTTCACATATCATTTGATTAAAATGAAGTATAGCAACAACTAATGAGATTGGATGAAGTAATGCTCAGAAGTATGTGGGATCGCCAGAATCTTAAAAAATTTTTGGAAGAGATAAATAGAGATGATACTTCACATTCTGGGTCTGAATATTTTGCCGTTTTAAGCCCAGAGTGGTCAATATCCTGTTCATGAGCCTTTCTGCATTTAAAGTAAGGTAGTCCCTGGGTACCAAGATCACAGTCCACTGTTCGGCGTAGACATAAAGCCTTTACAGGTGGCTAGAACTTGCCAGAGGTGTTCTGCTAGCATAGCCTTTGAAGACCTAGGGTCATATCAGCACCACAGTGGTGCTATAGAATCAGTTTAAATATTCTAAACCATGAAATGCTTGGGCAAAACGAAGCATGTTTTTCTGGTTTTCTGCTTGGCTCTACGTGAATCTAACTAGGGTAATACTGCAGCACTAAATTGCCCACAGGTATAGTTGATCTAAAATCTCAGATATTATTACTGCTATCTGCCAACTTTCTCTAAAGCACAATTATTTTTGTTTGTGTGTCTTATTTTAGTGGCTTGATGGAATTAGAGTTAAAACCAGGGAAAGCATTAATATCCCTGGGTAAAGTACTTTAAAACCTCTAGGAGTTGCAGTCATGCTGGCAGATTGACATATTATCGCTTTCAGAATTCTAAGGAGTAAACCTTTGAACACTAACCTCTTACCTTAGCTCATGAGACCACATTAGTATTTATACTTCCCAGCCAGTAAACTCACTTCCTTATTGAAGGCAGTTTCCTGATGACATAGCATGAACAGTGGTTACAAGGCATTTGTCCCAACACCAGGGTATACTGTCCACACAAATGCAATGTATTGTTATAGAGAGGTAGATGTGTAGAGAGCATATTCATGCTAGAAGTGCAAGTCTTTGATGCCCTTCCTTTGAAAGCAGTCTTCACAAGATTCACTGTGAGGTGTGTTCATCCTTCATTGCCAAAGAACATGCCATCAGAGAAATGATGACATGACTTGCACTTGACTTTTTTTTGAGTGAGGGAGGGCTGTGCAGGTCACCAGCCTCACTTCTCCTCCAGAGCCATCTGAATCCAGCGACCAGATATTCGCCAGGATGACTGGAGATGACCCAGGATGAGGCAATTGGGCTATGGCAGTAGTGATAGAGGAGTTACTCAGTTGTTCAGCAGGGTCAGCTGAATCAAACAGGTTGCTTTAAGCAGCCTTGTTTCTTCCTCACCAGGATCTGCTGCACAGGGATGTCAGTTTGTGCTGTCGATAGCCACTGGACCTAAATGGGCTGGTCATGCTACTGGGCACCACTCTTCTGGAATCTTAGGCTAGCCCAGGAGTGGGGAACTTGTGGCCTTGAGGCCCTCTAGTTCCTCAAGTGCGGCCCTTTAACTGAATGCAAACTTATTTTTGTTCAGTGAAGTTTGGAAGGGCCGCACTTGAGGACTTAGAGGGTCACATGTGGCCTCGAGGCTGCAGGTTCCCCACACCTGCCCTAGATTCTCTGTGGGCACCCTTTTTGATAAGACAGCTGCATTTTCTTCCCGACCCAGTTACTATCTTGGCTGGGTAATAAGTACTCTTCCATTGGAGTGCCACAGTACTTTTTCAGTGTGGTCACTAACATTTAGCTTAAGCTTGGCGGAAGCCTCTTCCCTTTCAGCTCTAAGGTTTGCTTGTTTTCTAACTGGAAGTAGAGTCTGGCCTCTTCTGATGACCATCTCTTGTGGCTTAAAAGCCCCTGCCCCCTCGCTAAGGCCATGGACCTTATTTGAGACTGATTTGGTCTCATTCTGTCAGTTCTGCTTCCCCTACTATCTTTGGGGATCTCATACAGAAGAGTGATTAGGAACAAAGGTGTGAATGTCGTTTGTGTTCTTGAATCAAGTTTTCTGTCTCCCTGGCCTTTTCATATGCAATTGATCTATTTAAGCCACCGACCTTTTTTAGGATAAAGAACTTCTGTTTTCATATGAAGGCCTTCCTCTTTGTATTTCTTTTTCTCAGTTTTTTTAGTTCCTCTAAACCTCTGCTATTCTCTGTAGGAAGTACCTTCTGGCCTGGAAGCCTTTCCCTCTGATTGAATGGTTCTTCCCAGAACCTCTACTTAAAGAGAGCTCCCTGGTTTGCCCTGTCTCATTCTTTTTCCTTTTCCAGACTTTTTACTGGGTGCCTTCTCTGCAGTATCTTTTTCTTTCCTCTTCTTCCCCCATCCGTACCCCTTCTTCCATTAAAATATAAGCTCTTTGAGGGCAGGGACTATCTTTCTTTGTACTGGTAATGCCAGTGCCTAGCAGAATGCCTGGCACATAATAAGTAGCTTACTAAATGCTTGTTAAATGACTGACTCTATGTATGGCAGTGAATTTTTAAGAGTTCTTTGTTAAAATATCCTATATTCCTTTAGATTAATAGCCTTAATACATAGTCCTAAAAAAATTACACCTTCACCTTGTTAACTTTGAAACTATTCGTTTTTACCATCCTAAACGAATTGTTTTACCGCTGTATTCTCAACTGGCACCACTTCCTATGAATTTCATTAAGATCATTTTGGGGAGACTGGTGCATTAATTCAGTGGTTCTGCAGTCTTACGAATGTATTTACTCCTTCCAACTGCACCTTCAGTGGTAGCAGCTGTAGTACAATGGAAGGAATTGAGTTACTTAAACTTTTTGTGCCTCAGTTTCCTAATACATAAAGTGATGGGATTAGACTGGAAGACTTCTGAAGTCCCTTTGGGCTTTGGATCTATCATTGTGTGATCTACCCATGCCTTTTCAAACTGTGCTATTTCTGCTCACACCCTCTAATAAATTCTCCTTGGGGAATTACAACAGTGGAATGTCAAATCACTGTGTCTATTTTAACATTTTTATGCCATTTCAGATCTAGCTGGAAAGCCCTGAAAAAGGAGGATGAAAAGTTGTTACATAATAACCACACTTAGTACTTTAAGGCAAACCGCACAGTTTGGCCGTGGGTGGAGGCCCAAGTTCTGGCTGCAGAGAGTTGTTAGGTCCGTTTTCCAAGTAAAGGTATAATTAAGGATTAAACTATTTTGCAAATAAACCATATTTTTAAAAAAGAAAATTTCAATTAGTATCAATGAATTATATGTTTTACGTAATATTTTTATCATGAAATCACATTAATGTTAAAAAAATTACTTTGCTAAGCGGTACAAATTTTAAAACATTTCTGACTGTTTACATTTGGTAAGAACTAAAAACAAAGTGAAAAGATATGATTCTTGTTCCTCAGACTAAAGACAGACTGAGGATGGTTGATTGCTGAGGGTCATGTAACAAACAGGAGAGAGTGCACAGCAGCAACCCACTTGTCATGCCAGCTTATGTGATGGGCATCATAATAGTGACTAGTAGACATTGGGTTAGGCGGGGAATGGATAATGGACTGGTTACATCTTTACTTTCTTTTACATCCTCTACATTTTTTGTGGGCCTCCCGAAGTCCTTTGGCGTCCTGTGGGCCATATATTGTGTAGGCCTGCTTTAAGATTTGAGAAATGATTTCTTCACAGCTATCCAGTGGGTAATCACAGAATCTTAAAGCGGAAGGCACCTCAGAATCCGTCTGATCCATACTAGCTTTAAACAGGTATCTCCTCAACAACATATCTGACAATTTATTCTGCTTCCTGTTGGAGACCTGCCATGCAAGGGAACCTACCACCCCCCCCCACCCCCCAATGCAGTTCATTCTGTTTTTTGTACAACTCTAATATTAGAAAATAAAGCTAAATCTGTGTCTTTGTTACTTCCATCCATTGTTCCTAGTCCTATCCTTTGAGACCAAATAATACAAGTTTAATCCTTTTGCATGAAAGCTGTTCAGATGCTTCTAGATATCTTCTGTGTCTACTTTTCAGGCTAAACATCCTCCTTTTCCCTTAGTCAGCCCTTACAAGTTGTGGTCTCTAGTCTTCATCATGCTGATTTCCGCTTCTTGAAGGTGCTCCATCTTGTCAGTGTACTTCTTAAAGTGTCTTTGGGAATGAGGAATGGCACTGGACCTCGGATTTCTTTCGTTTGTGGAATTCTTGATAAGGCAGCCTCCATACTAATTTGAGAAGATACAACAAATCTATACCGTCTTTGCAACTAAAAGCCTTTAGAATTGTATAGGACAACTAAGAGGTTAATTGACTTGTTCAGGGTCACAGCCAATATGTGTCAGAATCAGAACCTTGAACCTAGGTTTTCCAGACTCCTAGAAAAGCACTTTACACATTATACCATGTTGCTGCTCAAAATGTCAATACCTTCAAAATTCACTCTACCAGGGCAGAGTTTAGTGAGACTATTATCTCCCGTAGTCTAGATGCCATAACTTTTCAGTGTTCCCTAAGAACAAATAAATTAGTACATTTTTGACTTTGTCAAGTTGTTGATTGACAATGAGCTTGAAGTCCACCAAAATTTGCAGACCTATTTCATAAAAATTGCCATACTTTTCTCCTGATTTTTTTTCTTGGAGAGGGTGGGGAGACTGCAAATGTAGAACTTTACATTTATGCCTAATCAATTTTATCTTATTAATTTTGGCCCATTTTTGTTAAGATCTTTTTTGGATCTTGAGTCTCATCCAGTATTTTAGCTACATTTTTCAGTTTTTGAATTGCCTCCACATTTAAGAGCATGCCATCTTTGCTTTCATTCAGGTTATTGTTTAAAAAAAAAATGAAACAGTACTAGACCGGTTGCCTAAGACAGGTCCCTGGAGCATGCCACTAAAAAGATTTCCCGCCAAGTTGGCATTGTTCTGTTAGGACTGCTCTTTGAGAATGGTTTTCTATATCCAGCCTATGTCTTCTCTAACTTTCCTACAATGGTAGCATGAGATAAGTGTTTTGTTGAAATCAGGGAAACTGTGTATGGTATTTCCTTGATTGCACTTTAGTCTCATTTGTCATGTGTAGTCATTGCTCCCTACCCTAGATGTCCCCTTACCTTCCCTTTAATAGGATATTCTAGAATTTTGCCATGAAAAAGGAAATTTTTTTTAAAATTGAGATAACAGTTGCTCTTTTCTAGTTGAGGCATTGCTCATATTCTCCCAGTTTTTTAGAGATCACTGACCATTACTCAGAAATCATACCAAACAGTTTTCTCAATACCATGGGTTGTAGTTCATCTGGGTTTGGAACTTTGAACTTTTTGAGGGCAGTTAAGCCCTTTTCTACTGTCTCCTATACAACAAAAGTTCTATTTCTCTCATTTTATAGGTAAGTAACCTTAGGCTTAGTGACATTAGTGACTTGCCTCGGCTTCATCTGGAAAATAAATATTAAAATTTGTACTAAAACCCAAGTCTTTTCATTCTAAGTCTTTTATGCAGCCTTATATAATCTTCCATAATTATATTGAATATATTGAGTAATACTCTTTTGCCATCCTCTGTAAATGCCCCCTAAATCCTGAAGGAAAAACAGATACAATGTACTCTTAACATTTTAATATTTGGAGGACTTGGGGTGAACAGATGGGGCCCAGGGAGTGTGACCAAGATGGAGCAAGCTTCTTTTATTGCTGGCTCAGTATCATCAAAACAGCCTGTCAGCTATAGGTGGTCTAAGAGTAGATAACAGTGCAGCTAATATCCTAACACCCATTTTAGTAGTCTTTATTGGGTTATTTGTAGCAGTCATGAGGCAGGAGGGAACATTTAATACTTGGATTTTTTCTCCCCTCTAATTTCCATTCTTGCTGCTTGCCAGAGTTTGGAACAGCAGACACAAAGAGCCCATTCTCTGAAGCGCACTATAGGGCAGGAGGTTTTTTTGTTTGTTGGTATGTTTAGAGGTTGATCTATGTGGATTATATGTACTTGCCTAATCATCGTTTTTCCTTTTTCTATACTTTTGTGATTTTAAGAATTAACAAACTTTTATCATCTTTCTTATTTTATACTCTCCTCTTTCCCGGCAAAACAAATGAAAAACAACGCTCTGTATGTACTTGCCTAATCATCATTTTTCCTTTTTCTATACTTTTGTGATTTTAAGGATTAACAAACTTTTATCATCTTTCTTATTTTATACTCTCCTCTTTCCCGGCAAAACAAATGAAAAACAACGCTCTTGTAGCAAATAGACATGGTTAAACCAAATTCTCACGTAAGCCGTATCTAAAGATATATGTCTCACTTTGCATAGATTACAGCTCTTGTCAGAATGTGGGTTGCATGCATCATCATCACTGCAGTGTTTGGTCATTGCATCAGTCATAGTTCTTAATTGCTTCAGAATTGTTTGTCCTTAAAATGGAATCCTATAAATCCTTCTCCTGCCTCTCTTCAATTTCCTCTCAGTATCATTTCATACAAGTCTTCCCAGGTTTCTCTGAAACCATACTTCATTTTTTATAGCACAGTAGTATTCCATTACATTCATATAGCATAATTTTTTTCAGTCATTTCCTAATTGGTGGTTTCCTGTCCTCCCACCCTCTTTACCCCTTAGGGTAAAAGCCTAGTAGTAATAATATTACTGGGTCAAAGGGCACTTGCACTTCTCATGGTTTTTTCATTGAAGCCAAGTTTGCTGGCCAGTAACATTGCTTTCCCTTACTCGTATTCTGTTTTAAAGTTATTATAACTGTGGGAAAAGAAACCCAGTAGGAAATTGGTGACTCTCGGAAAATGTTATTCAGAAAGGTTACATGTGTTATTTTCATGGACATTGAATTACATTTTAATTTTATAAAAGGGAAGAGGATAATAGAAGGTGATTCCATTTCCTACATGAAGGTAGAAACCATGCATGTCTTTTTAAATTTGATTTTCTTCAGTGAGTAAAAACTATTTTCTTTCCTCCTCCACTCTCACTGAAAAAGGAGAACAACAACAACCTTTGTAACAAATATGCATCGTCAATTAGAACAAACCATAGTGATCATGCCTCCAAAACATATCTTTTTAAATTGTGTACTTCCCACCATTCCTGTACCGTGCTTGACACACCGTGCTTGACACTCAGGTAATGTCTAATAAATAAATGGGGGGATAAAAGCTTCCTCAGTAGAATAATGAACGAATGTCCTATAAAAGCAAGAAGACTTCTTATCTCTTGGCCAATCTAAGCTAATTTTTTGCTGAAGTGAGGTCTGTTATATATGGCAAGGCTATGTATATTCTAATGCACAGTTACGTATTTGTGATCTCCTTATGGTTATTGTAGGCTCATTGATCATCCTGCTGTGTGACTCTTATCTTAGCCTTCCCATTATAGGACCACAAGAGACCTACCCAGTGTGTTGGAGTCCTTCTGATTTTTTTAAGTATACCATCAGGCATTCTGTTGGTTATGCCTAGATCTCATTAAGCACAAAATCATGGAGAGAAGGCTATTTTGATTGATTGGTATGTAACTTTTCAGGAGATAAAAGTATTTTGAATAACTTGTAGAAGTCAACCAGAAAAATAGTGATTGTACACTAAGCACCGCCCCCCCAAAAGTTAAACTGTAACACCTGGATCAATAACTGCCACATAGAACCCAAACTTCTTGTTATAATGGAAGAAAAGATTGAATTAAAAGAAAGTAAAATGCAGAAGAAAAAAAAGTTACTGTTTTTTTATGGTATGGTAACCAGAACTTTAAAATACGCTTTTGAGTCAGAGAAAAGACATATACCACTAGCAATAAAGCAAAAACATGAACTCTGGAATCCTTGATAATGAAGTGGCACTGAGCCATCTGATGACTGCTTTTTTTCCCACAATTTCTTTTTGTGGATTGACTTTATAGTCAGCCCTCTTGTTCACTGGGATAAATGAAAGATGAAGCTAATTTTCCAGTTCTCTTTAGAGATTGTCTGTATAATTCTAAAACCTGCTTTGAGCAGCACTGGCATTATGCAGCTTTAACCAAGCACCACTTCCAGTAGACTGTGATTTATAGGTACTGGACAGTGCCAAAACAGCATTAGGAAATGCTTTCAGAACTTGTTTCTGAATTGAATTCTTAAAATTTAACCACTTTTTTTTTGGAGTTTGCAGCCTTGGGTTTTATTCTGGACACAATCTATGAATTCTTTGAGTGGGAATTTCATTTTCCATGTTCAGAAGTTCTGGGAAGTTCTTTTCTATTATTTCCTTCATTATGGTGCCAGTTTATTATGTTATGTTCTTCAGAAGACCTATAATCTTTAGCTTGTCATTATACATCGTGTCTTTGAGTTTTGTATGTTTTGCTTACACAATGACGTATTTTCTGTGAATGTTATTGTCTTTTTTGTTTCTCTTCTGGGTGGTTCTTCACTTCTGTGTATATACCCAATTTTTTGTTCCCCTTTTTTTAAATTAATTTGGTGTTGCTTACTATTACAGATTCAAGTTTTTCTTTCTGTTGATTATTTTTGCTATGTAGGACATAAATTCTACTCTCATAGTTCTCATTTAAACTACTCAGAAATAGCATGTCAGGATTCCATATTCTCAAATTCCACAGGATCCTCTGTCTTATGAAGTGTTGAACTATTTTATTTTGAAGTATTTATTCATAGATGCCTGAACTTGCTTATTAGATCTGGAGGCCATATTTTTTCTGTTGTTACTGTTTTTCCTTTTGATTTATCTGTTAATGTTCAAGGTCTTTGAGTTATCTTCTTCCGGGAATGTTTGGTACTTTTAGTTTTCCCCTTTTATTTTCCTATTATTCTCTTCTTGACTCCCTCCCCTCTGATTGTGGTTTCCTGGGGATCTGGACTGGATGTCAGTACATTTTAGCCTTTTTCCATACTAAACAATTTGTGTTTCATCAGCCTAAGGCTTTTGCCTCAACTGACTTTTGAGTGGTTAGCACTATCCCCAGCTGGATACTGTTCTCTTCCCTCTGGTTTGATAGAGTGCTCTCTATCACATATAGTTTCTTTGCCTTGGTGACCCGTCCCAGTCCTTCTGTTCCTCAGTTCTCTAATCCAACACAACATTCAGAGTTTGGCTGTGCTGGTGCTTCTGGATTGCAACCCTTTAGAAAGGCTTTTGCTCCTGAAGGGTTGTGGCCAAGCTGATGTTAGAACCCAGACTTCTGGAGCCTAGATCCTACAGGTCTCCACAGGACTAGAAAAAGGGGAGTCTGGGATGGGTTTTGTTGTAAGTCTGGGTCCTGTTCTTGGGTCTGCTAGTGCAGCTTCGGTGCTAGAAGCATTTGAGAAGTAAGTGAGCAGTGCAAAATGAGCTCAGGGTCAATGAGTGTTAGTTCCTGGGATTTTGTTTGTTTGTTTTAGCCTTTTGGATTTTAGGTGCCCTACACCATGGAAATAGCTGAACTTTATTGTTGGCATGTAATTTCTGTTTTGGAGGTTGTGGAGATCAGAGAAAATGTCTAGTCTGCCACCTTGTTGCTCATGTGCCTCGGAACCAGGAAGTGCTTTTAAAAGATTAACTGAATAGCAAATGAAAATGGATATTTTATTCCATTAGCCTGAAGACTTGGTTTGTTTCCAAGACATCAGACCTGGGGCTCCACACCATTATCTCGTGGTGCCAAAGAAGCACATTGGAAACTGCAAAACCCTAAAGAAAGAAGATGTACCCTTAGGTAAGATTTTAATAATATCATTTATGGTATATCATTTTTTATGGTATATCATCTTGGGTTGAAAATTTTAGAAAAGCAGCATTGATTTGATTTTAAAATGTCATGGTATGAGTTGGCTCTATATGATACACAATTACAAACTGACCTAAATGAGATAATATTTTTAAAGCTGTTAGCACAGTGCCTGGCCCATAGCAGATGCTTAATAAATGCATTTTCCTTCCTTCTATATTGAACTTAGTTTGCTACATTTACCTGCTGAGATCGTAGTGTAAATTGATGGTAATTCAAACACTGGAAACTTGTGAAATATAGTGATAAACTTTGCTACTGATGAAAGACCAGCTCTGTGTTTGTGATAGATTAGCTTTCCTCTCCCAGTTCTGCTGCCTTTTAAGTTACTTGGGCTCAAAGTTTGCTGTGATTATTTTTATCAGAGCCTGAGATCAGTTGGCTAACAGTTTTAAGATACTTTGCTTGGGAGACAAATTGGGCTCAAGTCTAGGAGGTACCTGCATAATGGGAACAGTAGGAATCTTCAGAGTATAGAGGCATGGTCATAATAGCTAAAAGGGACCAGTCTAGTCCCTTTATTTGTAGATATTTATATATATATATATATATTTACTTATAGATAAGGACTGGGCTCAAGGAAGTTTAAGTGACTTGCTCCAAGTCTCATGTATTAGATCCAGGGTGTCTCTCTTTAGACCAGGTGCACATTATCACCATGATGCCTCCCTTAAAAATGTGTCCAGCCTCTAACTAATAACTTGCTTCCCTACCAACCTCTGGGCCTTTGGACCAGATTTAATACTTCTTGTTGTCATTCAGTTGTTTCAGTGTCTGCCTCTACCTGGGGTTTTCTTGACAAAGATGCTAGAGCGGTGTGCCATTTTCTTCTCCAATATTTAATGCTAGTATTTATTTTTATTTAACAGTTCCATGTTTGTGTTTGTGGTCGTCATCACTGGGTTTAGATTAGAGATCAGTTTATTACAAAATGTAATTTGTCTATAGAGTGATAGCAGGTTGATAGTAGGTAGAGATAGTTTATGTAATTCATTTTTAGTAACTATTATAAGTTGATGTTACTTTGTTAAGTTCTGCAAATATGGAAAGGTAGTCTGATTTTTGGTCTAAAAACTTTTTCATCATAGGTCAGTTTTTCACAATAAATTTTGTTTCTGTGCAAATGTTTTCGGAACTATGGCTTTCTGCTTAATTTAATTATCAGGGTGACTGCTAATCCCTGCATTGTGAATAGATAGTAAACATTTTCAAGGAATTAGATTTCAGTAAACATTTAACATTAAAGAAAATTTAATCTTTGCTCCAAAAGGCAGTTTAGGATCTTTCAGTGCATCAGATGTTTGTATGTTGCTCCAGATCAAGAGTTCTTAAGCTATTTTGTGTCCTGGACACCTCAGAATAAAGTTTCAAAATATAGAATAAACTATAATAATGAACATTTATACAGCACTTTAAAGTTTGTAAAGTGCTTTACTTGTGTTATCTCATTTGATTTTCATGACAACTCTGATGTTGGTGCTATTATTGTTCACATTTTACAGATAAAAAATAGAAAGAGAGGTTATATTACTTGATGGGTCACACGGTAGGATTGGAATTCAGATTGTCTTGACTCTTAAGGCCACCATTCTAGCCATTTTGGCACCTAGCTGCCTTAAAAATACATAAGATTACAAAGGAAACCAGTTTTGTTGGAATGTAGTTGTCAAATATCAAAATAAATTCACAGATCCCGGGTTAAAAAGTCCTGTAAGTTTTCAAATTATAGGAAATAGATCTGCATATCCTGAAATTTCCTTTTTCAATCAATCCATAAAAAGACTGTGCTTTTCACTTTTGAATCTCTCATCAAAGTAGAGAACTAGCTGAATATGCCTCTCCCTTCCCCCTCATCTCCCCATATCCTAGTTATTAGAACTGTTTTTTAAATTCAGAAGAATGAAAATTTAGTGTAATTGTACTTTAATTTGTATGAATATTTCCTATCATTTTCTGTATTATGTTTTCACGCAAAACAAGTTTCTGTGTGTTTATAAGATGTAGAAACCAGATAAACAGAATTTCACTTGTTAAAATACGTTAACTGAAGCTCTAGCTTCATAAGTAGTCGCCCAGACCCTTTGATGTACTCTTGTCATTGATTATTGTTCAGCTAGTTTGAATACAGTTGGACACAAATTTTATATGGGGGCTGGGCTTCCTTTAGTGATGAAAAATTAAGTCCATAGTGGCCCTAGCTAATACATTTTTTTCCTTCCTACTTTATTTTTGGTGTGAACCCTGGGTGATTCTTTCTCTGACTAAAGTTACTGCCTTTTCTGGTAAAAGGAGGATCCTAAACAATAGGACTTACTTTGTGGGGGGAGAAGTTCTTAGGCACTAAAAACTGGCTGAGGTCATCTTTCCACTAGCTCTAGGTTTCTTCATTACTTTTCTTGGAAAACTTTTGATACAGAATAGTAGAATTACTATGTATTTTAGTATGGTTTTGACATCTTAGTGTTTGCTAAGCATAACTTCTTTTTCTTTCTTACAGTGGAGAAAATGATTACTGTTGGAAAAACGGTTCTTCAGCAGAAAAATGTCACTGACCTGACTGATGTGAGGTATGAGTATACTCAGCTATGACTGTATTGGGAATTATTAATTTTATAAAAGATCATTGCTAATCAGGTAATGAGAGCAAAGCTGACAGGCCGTTGTTCCTTAAATGCTTTGAGAGCTGAAACTGATAGTAAGAATTTATTGCTAGTGTGCATACCTTGTACTACCATACTACATTTTATGTTCTCACTAATTTCTCTACTGTACTTGAATTGGGGTTGATCACACAAGTGCTAAAGGAATGAATGTAAGAATTTATGCAAAATTCTTCCTTAATGGATTTTTAGCAATGTTTTCACTAACCCACGTGGTTTGTTTCCAATATCAAAAGTTTCTCACTTTGCAAGATCTCAGCAGGAAAACTCAGATGAGGTGTTTTGGAAGCCCTCTTCAATTGAACAAATACTTATTGATTGCCCACTCTGTGAACAACACTCTACTGCTAAGGAAAGTGGATAGGTGATAAGCAGAAGACACAAATATCACTTATTCTCTGCCCTTAAAGAGTGCTTAATCTATTAGGGATCTCTCTCTCCCTCCCTCCCTCCCTCTCTCTCTCTCTTCTCCCTCTCCCTCTCTCTCTTCTCCCTCTCCCTCTTCTCCCTCTCCCTCTTCTCCCTCTTCCTCTCTCCCTCTCCTTCCCTCTCTTCCTCTCCCTTCCTCTCCCTCCCTCCCTCTCCCTCTCTCTCTCTTTCTGTCTCTCTTTTTATCTCTCTCTTTCTCTCTCTTTTTATCTCTCTCTTTCTCACACTCATACACATACACACAGTTGCATAGGAAAGATACAAGGTGCTCTGTGAATTCTGATTCTGGGATTCATAATTGTACATTTTAATCATAGGATCATAGATTTAGAACTCAAAGGACATCTAGTCCAATCCCTGTATTTTTATTTTTTAGAAACATTATTCTGAACTTAATAGTAAAATGAACATTTTTCTGTACAAGTAATCAACATTAAAAGAAAGACTACACATGAAATGGTGACTGTGACTGCTATCTTTTAGGGTTGTTTTTCTTTGTTAGCATCACCTAGGCAAACCAGCCTTGTAGTCAGGAAAGTCCTGCTTCAAGCCTTGCATCTGGAACATACTATCTTCATGTTTCTAGATAAGTCAGTTTTACATCTCACTGCCCCAGGCACCTCCCTGAGAATATTAATTACTGGTCAGTTGCTTATCTACATTGGTAGAAGGAAGTTTCCTCACTCAGTTACCTATTAAATTATAGGTCTAGCCAGAGGTTTCCAAAGTGGATGATACTGTCCCCTGGGGGGCACTGAAACGATGGGGAGGTGGTAGTAGCCTTAGGTACAGCTGGGGGTTATGAGAGTTGGAAAGGTAGAGGAACCCCAACACTGGAGTTCTCTACATGGGCTGTCTGGAAAAGAATTCACATACTCAAGCATTTTTGAGGTCAAGGTGGTAAAGATTTACTACTCTTTTCAACAGTCAAGAGTTCTTAGGGAACCTGCAACGTTAGAGGGGTACAGTTAAAGTTTGTATAGGTTTTTCAGTAGTAAAACCTCTACCAAATATGCTGTCTCAGTGATTCAGGGTGGGATTAGGGAGTGGTTAAGGAGTGGTTAGTTCTTAAAGGAACATGTACTTTTACTATTTGCCGGGCAGGTATTTTACCCAGAGTTCACTGGGAAATAGCCCAGGGAGGGGCTACATGGAGGTGTGGTTTTAGGCCTGAAATGTCACTAAGTCAACTGATGGTCAGGATTGACTGAGGAATACCAGGCTGCTGTCATCAATGTCTTGTTAGACAAGATAAATGTAAGGGAGTATACATACATCTAAGATACATATGATTGTTTAATGAATAGTAAATGTTATGTACAGTACACAGCCAGTTCAGCCAGTACACAGCCAGTTCAGCCAGTACACAGCTGGTTCAAACCAATTAAGTTCTGTGGGTGCAGCTGGCTATTAGGAAGAGAGATAAGGGTTTTGCTAGGGTAGGTGGTCCTTGGGCTGAGAAGAAACTGCCTAAGATAGATAGTATTTTGAGGCTAGAGAGAAATGTGATTTTTAAAAGAGAAATGTGATTTTAGAATTGGGTCCAAGCACAATCACACAGATGCTCCATCAGGGCGTCGAATAAAGATAAGGGGACAGTAAAAACATAGGAAAGAAGAAAAGGTAAGAAGATTTTGAAAAACCGTTCATAACATATTTCATCTGTTGTGTAACAGAGTGAAAGTCATAATGATAACATTATTTTCCAAATAAACACACAAAATGCATATTATAACCCATCAGTGGTCAAGTCCACCAAGAGGTTTTAACAGGCAGGTGTTGGGAGGGGAGTATGTCATACATTGTCAGGAAGTCCAGCATGCATCAGCAGGAATATGTGCGTGTAATGACTTGTTTACAATATGATACTGTATAGTTACATGATTTAATATTGTCATCAAAATTTCAATGCAGGAAAATACTCACAAATCTTAAATTATTAAATTTAAGATGTCATTAAAATATTTCACATTTTTTTAGAATGATGCAAATTTTTTTAAAAAAACTGTTAAAGGATTTAAAAAAAAAAGCGTATATTCCAGGAGGGTGTTGAATAAATTTGTTTTTGAAAATGGTGCGGTAGGCCAAATAAATTTGGGAACCCCTGGTCTAGACCAAAAAAAAAAAGACCCCAAATTGAGATCATTATGAAATGTTGTTCTCTGAACCTTCATTTTTCATTCTACATCATTTCATAGATATATCAGATCTTATAAAGTTCTTTTACATTTCTCATGTTCATTATTTCTTATGGTGCAATTATATTCCATTACTCTCATGTCTCAAAACTGATTTAACTTCACAGGTACCTGCTTTGTTTCTAATTTGTGCTATAGCACAAAATACTGCTATGAATTTTTGGTATACATGGGACCTTTCCATGTCTGACTTTTGTGGAAAATATCCCTAATAGTGGAATTTCTTGGTCAAAGTATAAGGAGAATTTGGCCACTCATTTTGGATATTTCCAAATTTCCTTTTAGAACAGTTTGAGCAATTTTAGATCCATCAGCAATGTGTTAGTGTGCTTGTTTTTCCCACAGTTTTTCTAGTAGTAATTATTGATGTATAAAGAAGCCTTGTTGTAATGACATAGTACATCTTGCTCACTTGTCAGCCCTGTAGTTGCCATTTGTGGTTTGGATTGTTAGGTGGTAGGAGCTTCATAAATATTTATTATGTTGTTGGATGGATAAATGGTTGTTATGAATATATATTCCTTTATTGAGTATATATATTCCATTGATGTTGTATATAAATAGAATCTTTGTAAACAAAAATATCTTAAACACATTGTAAACTCTTACAAAGCAAAAGAAAAAAACCCCAAAACCAAATTATTATTTTCAGAGTAAAATCAAATGTTTGTTTATAGTTGATCTATAGTGTTTCCTTAAAATGAAGTATGCTTGGATGTATTCTTAGCATCTGCTGAAATTTTTCTTAAGAAGACTTGGGTACTTGACTTGGACTCAGTTTTTGACAAAGACAAGAGTGCCCTCTGCTGATTGAATGATAGATCAACCTTGGTGTTTATGCTTCACTGTTTTTATAGCCCTACTTTTTAGGTGTAACAAAGTAGTGATATTTTAGGACTTTAGTGTTTCTTTTCATTGTACTGCAAGGAATCCTGAAATACCTTGAGCTTGTTTTTTTTCAGTGGACTTTACCATATAGTTAGTAGGTGTTTAATATAAAAATTTTAGAAAATTTTACTATGAGATTTGTGCCATTTTTTTTTTATACCAAAGGAATCTTCCACTGTGGAAAAACCTATGAACCACTGCTTTGTAAGGAGTCGTACGTGTTAAAGGAGCACAAATAGAATCTTTAAAGACCTTGTCCCAATGAACTGTCTTCTGAGAGAATTAATTTTGAAAATCAAGTCCACCTTCAGGACAGTGTTTTTAAAATAGATGAATCCTTTAATAGAGTTAAATGATGGTCCCAAATTAATATGTTAGCTCCTGATTTTCTGCTTCTCTGTTTCAGAATGGGTTTCCACTGGCCTCCATTCTGCTCCATAGCCCACTTGCACCTTCATGTCCTGGCACCAGCCAGTCAACTGGGCTTCTTGTCCAGATTGGTTTATAGACCCAGTTCATACTGGTTCATCACAGTAAGTATTGTTGACTTATCAGCAGTCAAGCAATAAAGGGGTTGAACAGCCCTTTTTCTGCCCCCCAACTCCAGTAACTTCCCCTACTCTTGAGTAGTTTTATTCCCAAATCACAGGTCTACTCTAACCCATCATGTGTTAGGGGGAAAGGAGGAAGGGAGCTGGGTAAATCTTCCCAAGGTTACATTGGATAGTAGGGTATGAGTTAGTTTTTGTGGCTTTAGGAAGCTAGTTAGGGAGTCTGTGAGTATTAATGGTTATATCTGACCTAGGGCCTCTGCCTAAATTAGCAGAGCTTTCCTAAGGCTTGAGAAAAATAGGCCACAGTTGTTTTAGTCATATGATTCTGGCCTTTGACTTCTCAAATAAATATGAGGTGACTGGAATCTTTAGGGTCAATTGTGTAGCAACTGACCAAGCTTAGCTTTTAGGCACCCCGATGAGGAGTATGGCCATACCTGCTTAATTTATCAGTAAGTAGTATATGCATGCTGTAGTGCTAAAAGTTAGATGGTGCCTTACATCTGGAAGCTCATGTTTTATGTGTCAGCTTTTATCTTCTAAATTGTGCTCTCCAAATTTTATTTATTTTGTTTTTAGAGATATCTGTAGGGTTCTAAATCACATTCCATTACAAAGTGACACCTTTTTACTGCATAAAATGAGTATTGTGTAAGTATTATATAAAATACAGGACCAAACTTAGAAGCGAATTTACTTTACTTAGAGTTTACAAACGTAGGGCATTTGTTATTGTGCAGTAGAATGAGTCTTAGAGAAAATAAATAAAGACAACAGTGAATACTCCACAGTAGGGGTGGGGAACTTATGACCTTGAGGTCTCCTTTGGATTCAGGATGGCACTTGAGGACCTAGAGGGCCATGTGAACCCACCCTTGCTCCAAAGTCTCTGCCAGGAAGTACTGAAGAGTCCACATTTTATAAAAGAATTGAGAAAAACTCTAAAAATGAAAAGAAATTTTAAAAAATTTTAATTTGTTTTTTAAAAGTTTGGACTTACAACTTTCTGTATTAATATCTTGGTAGAGGCATTTGAGAAAAACAGCTGACACCCATGAAGTACTTGGAAATTTGCAAAATGCTATCATGGCTTAATTAAGTAGTTTAAGATTGCACTAAGACTGACCCAACTGAATTATTTCATTTGAGTCTCAGAATAACCCTGTGAGGTAGGCATTGCAGGTATTATTTTCCATATATTATAGATGAAGAAACTTAGGCTCACAAAGGTTATGTGATATGCTCGTGTGCCCATGGTCACACACCTAGTAAGAGTCAGAGGTAGGATTTAAACCTAAAGCTTCCTGACTCCAAAGTTCAGCATTCTACCCAAGAAAAACCTGCTTTGCCAATGCAAAACAATTTACATTATGTTTGAGGACTTTGAGCAAATTTTCTAGGAAGCAGAGGCCAGTTCAGTTGTATAGGGTCTGCATAGGAATGAATCAAAAAACATTTATTAAATACTTACTATGGACAAAACAAACCTTCTGAGTATTGGAGAAAAAGCAAGACAGTCCCTGCTCTCATTGAACTCAGATTTTATAGGGAAACACAACACATTTTCCTATATATAACTGGTCTTCACTACAGATAATTTGGCAGAGCAAATAACATCTTTCTTTCTTGATATTTGCAGGCTGATCAGTTGATTGAACGACTGCGGACTGGAAGTGCTGCCAGTTGAAGAGTTGTCTTGATCTTGGCTTACAGCAAATTAAAAACTTTGGTACTTAGGAGTCTAGTTGCCATTGTAATAGCTTACTGTGTTTAGTGACAGTTCATTTGAAGCAGTATCGAATCTTCTGCTCTGAAAAGACAGGAAAACTTGTATTTGAATCTTAATCAGACATGTGATCATAGTTCACATAAGTATTTACTTAATGACATTGGGAATGTTTTAATGGAAACATTATAGGTAAAAAACCACATTAAAACTTATAAAGAACGGTTCTTTATACATAGATGTGTGTGTACAAACACATAGTTATTTCACATCTGAATGGATGACTTCTAACTAATATTGCCCTTTTAATATGTTTCTAAAAAAAGTCATACCAGCGAGAAATTCTGCTGAAGTCCTTTTTTTAAAACCTATTCTTATTATTTATTATTTATAACAGTTACTTTCTGTAATAGTAGTACCTAGTTATATGCTATTGTATGACAGGATAGAAAAGGAAGGAGACTTAAACCAAGTTATTTATTCCCAGATTTGTTTTCTAATTTAGCTGTAACTATTTCTCATCCCCTTTAACCTCATGCCACTTAAGTATTATCTTAACACATTGACCAAAATAACACCTAAGGATCCCAGTAACTTGGATTGCTTGTGTGTGACACCACTTAACTTTGTAATGGATCAGAGTGCGTCCTATTTTTTAAAGTTCAGTTTTTCTCCAAGTAGTTCAGCTTCCTGAGGCTGTGACCATGATTGCTAGTAATATACTCATTGATGTTTTAAAAACTAGATATTAGAGTTCCTTATAATGGATGAGACTTTGCTTGTAATGATGAGGGTTGGGGAAGAAATTTTTATAGTATAGAAACTGATGATATGAATGTATTAAAATGGGCAGCAACTGTTTTTAATGACTTTTTCTTCTCTCTGAAGGAAGTTGAATCAAAAATGAATAAATTTTTTCTTCCTATTCCCCATCTTCCAACTTCCCCATCCCCACAAAAAAAAGTATGCTTAGAATTTATAGAAATTGTAAAATAAAACAGGATCTTGTTTGATGTCTATAAAATTAATGAGACGCAAAGTGGTATAATGGGTGTAGGTTTGGCCTTAGAAATAGCATGACCTGCCTATTAATAATATGCTGTGTAACCATGGGCGAGTCACTTAAACTCTCACGATCCCTTGAGAGAGTTCCCCGTGCAACTCTTTATGATGAAATTTAGAGATGTGTTTGTTATTGCATTGGTAGAGTTTTTTCCATCCAGCAGTTCCTTACACTGATGAAGTCATAGGTCTGGACAAAAATAAACTAAATTCCTATACCTGATATTCAGTACATGCCTGAAAAGAAGAAAGTACCATTGTCTTGGTGCTAGTCCATTTTAGTACATCTCTTTGTAGTTTACAGTCAAATTGGTGGGTAAGAGTGCATAGTGATATATTGTTTCCGGAGAATTATGGTATCATATGATGAATATAAATGCATATGTAAGGATTAGGGCCTCTGTGGTGGAATGAAATGGTATTTAGTCTTAGCTAAATTTGCCTACTTGTTACTAAAGAAGCAGTACTTTGAATTGATGAAATATTGATACCAAATAAATCTGGCATTTAATGAAGTGAGTTTAGTGAAGCATTTCATAATTTGAATCCTGTTTTCCATAGTTATTATTATTATTCGTTCAGGAGTGAAATGAGCTTTGAGATTTAATTTTAGTTGCTGGATTTTAGAGACTTGAGATGGATTGTACACCAGACTTAGAGAATGTTTGAGTTTGAAGAAACCTTAGATATCATCTGGTTCAACCCCTTCTTTATATGGAAACTGAGGCCCAGAACAATTAATTGACCTGCCTAAGGTCACATAGCAAAATGTATAAGGCAGAAGAAGAACTAGAACCTGAGTCTTCTAAATTCTGCATCCATTGCTGAGTGGGGAGGCCTGGAGCTAAAAACAGCAAATGAAGTGAAATATGAGGTGTGTTTTGGCCTGGTTTAATGGAGAGAGCTCATGGTAAACCTGTCTTGTCAGTGAAAGCACCGTCTGCGTCTCTGTCATCTTATCACTTGATGGGAAAGAAGCTTTGTTCTTGCATCTCAGCTTTTTGCAGTTTTGCCAGGTTCTTTAATTTAAACTTATTTAATGGACTCCAGTGGTGTTAGCTAGATACACATATTTAATGGACAATGGTAAGGTGCTGTTACACAGTCTTATAGATTTCCAAGTAATGTAAACTCTTCTAGATTGTCTGTTGATGTGTGTATATATAGGTAAAATAAACTGTCATAGACATTTCTTTTCTCTCTGTCCCAATTGGAAACCCTGAAGAAAATGAAGAAACCATTTTTATTGGAAGCCCATCATATTTGCCAGAAGAAGTTAGATGTTTTTCAGCTTACTAAACTTTTCACTTGGCCTTTTTAGTAGGGGCTCACTAGCTGTCTTCAGAATTTGGTAAGCAAAATAACAACAACAGTCATTTGTAAGCTTTTGCAAAAATGTTATGGTAGTATGCAAAGATGGTACTTAGGAATTCTGTGGCACTTTGTAACTGTTGAGTTGTGATACGTGCTAGATTGTTAGTGGTGAGCCACATAAAAAATAATGTGAAAGAGAAAAGTAGGTAAAAATTAAAAAAATACTTTGTGTTAAATTTTGGTTTTCTGAAATATTATTTTACTGTATAAAATACAGGTCCAAACTTAGAGCTAGAAATGGGTCAGGTTTAAATGTTTCCAGGATCTCAGACATGAGAGAGTAAAACAAGCCAATTAAATTCAACAAACATTCATTCACCATACAGATTATTTTCAGCAGAGCTTCTTCAGTTTGAATGTAGTGTATTTGTTGGTGGAATTGGCCGTGCTAAAACTTTTGTTAAAGTGTTAAAACTTTTAGAATGAGATAACTAGGTTCAACAAGGCCAATATATTTCTAGCTATTTTGTCTTCCTCAGGCCTGTAGTTGAGAACAGAGACAGGAAAGAGAAGAGATGGCCCAGAAGTGATTTTTAATTATTGAATATTCCTAGGATCAGGTGACCATATGCACTACGATTCTAGACCCAACCTATATCCTGGATCAAAACAAGATTACAAGGTCCTTTACTCAACACAACTATGCAAATCAAAGGGAACTTCCAGCAACCTGGATGAATATAACAAGTGGTCCTAAATCAAAGTGGCAGGGGAATCAACAGTGAGGGATATTGCTGTCCATGCTTAAGGCCCTAGTGTTCATCAGGGATAGGTTTCTTTCCTTATTTTTAGGGTCAAGTCAACAAGCATTTATTAAGCTCTTATTATATGCCAGACCCTGTATTAAGTTCTGGAGACACAAAGGCTGTTCCTGCCTTCAAGAAACTTACAGTTGAGAGTAAATCCAAAAGGTGTTTTCTGGTCATAACTCTCTCATAGTGTAGATATTTGATGAAAAAGTACCAAGAACATTTCCTCTTAATGGTAGCAGGATTTGCTAATTCTCCAAGGTTTTCTATCTCTATATTGTTAAATCCAGTTCAACCCTCTTGGGAATAAAGATTTAGTGATATCTAAAAAATGTTTCAGGCAAAATATGCAATTCAACACCAGTTACATTAAGGGGAGGCCTGACATAATATTACTAATTCAGTATTAGAGTTGGAAAGTTGAGGATGGGTCCCAGTGTAATGACTATACGGGTAATATGGTTTCCATGTGCAGTGGCAACACTCTTAATCATTTTTGGAGCTGCCTTAAGTTGTATTCAGAGAATAAATTTGCCACTCCAGCATGGAAAGTACAATTCAGTAATAACTTCACACCAACTTATACAAAAAATTCATAGAATAACAAAAATCAAACTTATTTACAAAATGTTATATGAAATTATAGGGTTCTTCCATTCACTATCTTCTAGGATGTCTTTATCTGAATTTTAGATAATCTTTGAAACCTTGGAGCAGTCATCCTGAAGACGAGAGCCTGAATTGAAGATCCTCCCAAATCGAGACTGAGATCCTGATGATTTTTGGCATTTGATTAATATTCATTATTTGTGTCATATATGTCACACTTATGGTGGGATGCAAACAAAATGGGTCTCAGAATTTAATAGCATTCTGTATCTACAAAGCAATAAAAAGTTGACTTAAAAATGATATATGAAAATTACATTAATCATGAAGAACTAGAAAGAAAATGGATGCCCCTTGATTGGTGAATGGCAGAACAAATTGGAGTACATGAATGTAATATATTATTATTGCCTTGTAAAAAACAATGACTGAAGAACACAGAGAAACGGGAATATTTATATAAACTGAAGGAGCAAAAAGAACCTGTAGAGATCAGCCAGTAAGAAGACCACAGTAATGTAAGGAATACAATGCTGAGGTAGAGCTAACATGAGCTCCCCTACTCCAGACTTCTCCAGATAGCTTTAGAAAATGCACCAGGTTGAATATTGATGGGGAAATCCAAGAAGTAGTCATTTTTCCAGCCCAGATACTCATAGGGAGAAAGCAAGGTCTGTGGATGCTGTGGATGGAGCCTGGCCATAAGTGAACTGAAAGGTACACTACAGCGCCCAGAGACAAGCTGTACATCAGGGCAATGGGAGGTTTCAGATTCATAGTGGAGTACCCAAACTGAGACAGTGCCAACTAGCAAGCAGCTTTGTTACCCACGACTCCATTCCAGTTTGGACTTTGCCCTGGATCAGACCACTTTGGGAGCACTGAAGGCTTGTAATTTCTCAGTCTGAATTATCCTTGAGATCCTGGAATAACACAACACTCAGTAACCACCACCCCCCCCCCAAAAAAAAAAAACCCAACACAATATGGCAAACCTAGATCTCTCTAGAAGTAAAAAGAGCCTAACATCTCAAGCCTGAAGTCAGGATATGGGCTGGAAGAATAAATTAACAAGAAAGGAATCCCACCATAAAGTTATTAGGACAGACTTCAGACTTCAAGACAGACTTCAGAATATTTACAACAAACCCTCAAAGAAAAATGCAGCTTAGGTAGAAATAAAACTGGAATTTCTGGAAGAAATAAAATAAGAGGTTTTTTTTTTAAAGTTAATGTTTCTTGAAATGAGAATACTAGAGGAAATCACATAGCAGAGAAATGAGAGTTATGGGAGAAAGAACTGGAAAAGGAAGTAACAGTTTTGCATAAGAAGTTCAGAACTTTGGCTAAGCAACAAACTACCTGAAAATTAGCATGGACCAAATAGACACTAGTGACTCCGTGAGACAAGAAATATTAAAACAAAATCAAAAGAGGGAACAAATAGATGAGACTGTAAAGTCTCAGCAAAACAATTGACTGAAAAAATAGCTGTTCAAGGAGAAAAACTTTAATAAGAATCATTGGACTACCTGAAGACCATGACTGAAAAAAGCTTAGGTATCATATTGTAAAACTGCATAGATCTCCTGGAATCAGAGGGCAAGAGGAAATAAATCCACTGGTTGCCTCCTGAAGGGATCTCCCAAATGAAGACTCCCAGGAACATGACCAAAATCTAGAGCTTTTGAAGTCAAAAAGAAAATACTACAAGCAGCTATAAAAAAATTCAAGTACCTCGGAGCCGCCATCAGGATCACACATGATTTAGCAGCTGCCATGGTACAGAATCAGAGAGCTTGGAATACTATATTCCAGAAGACAAAAGATACAGGCTTACAGCCAAGGATGACTTAACAGAACAACATAGTTATACTTGGGTAAAAATGGACACAGTAAGATAAGAGGACTCCTGTGCATTCTTGATGAAAGAATGACCAGAGCTATGTAGAAACTTTGAATTTCAAACATTCAAAAGTTAGGAGAAACATAAAAAAGAAGAAACTAAAGAACAGTCATAAGGAACTAAACAAGAATAAATTAACTTAATTCAAATATGGGGTAATGATGTATGCCTCCTAAACCCTGGCATCATCAAGGGTCATAGAGTCTAAGTAGACAAGATGTGGGTGGTTCTGTTAATGTCTTAAGAGGAAAATAGAAAGAGTAGGGAAAGGAAGTGAAGATCCCCCAATCAAGGCTGACTAAGATCCTGGTAACAGGAGTTGGTTAATATTTATCATTTTGTACCATTCATATCACACACTTGGGAGGTGCAAGCAAAATGGGCCTTAAAATTTAATAGGATTCTGTATCTACAAAAGCAATAAATGATTTTTTTACAATGAAATAGTATAAAAACTACATTATTAAGAATTAGAAGTAAAATGGGAACACTGGGGCAATAAAGTGAATAGGAACGTAAAGGATGTTTAGGGGAAATTATCACAATTATCTCAGGAGGTGCAAGTAGATATCTATAGAAATGATGAGAGGTTAAAGGAGAGTGACTGACACATGAACCTACCTTTCCCTGGAACTCCTCAGAATGAGGAAGGATACAAATACACACATATATACACAAATATATTTCACTACAGGAAATATAGGAGGGAAAGAGAAGAGAAGTAGGGCGTAGAGGGTAGGGTAAGGGAGGGATTAGTCCTAAGCAAAACAAACTAAGGATTTACAAACATTTATAGCTTTTTTGGAGGTGTTTAAGAAAGGAATCTGGGGAGGGGCATACATTGAGGAGTGGCTGAAAAGTTGGGGCATATAAATGGGATGGGATATTGTGCTATAAGAAATGATAAAGGGATTGTTTCAGGGAAAGCTGGGAAGAATTGTATGAACATAACCAAAACAATCTATACAACGATAACATGGTGAAGAAACAGCTTTTGAAGAGTTAGGGATTCGGATCAGTGTGATGACCAACCTCCATTCCAGAAGACTAATGATGAAAGGTGCCACCTGCCTCCTGATAAGAGAGTAAGGAGATGGGTTTTTAGGACATGGCCAATGCAGAAATTTGTTTGACTGTGCATGTTTTAAGGAGTGTTTTGTTTTTCTTATGTTTTCAATTGGGAATGGAGTTGGGATAGGAGAGAGAAAAGGTGGGTTTCTGCTGATTGGAAAAATACATAATTTTAAAGAACAAAACAATAAAGATCAACTTGAGTATCTGTTAAGTGTAGGGATTAATCATGATGTCAGAAGACTGGTGGTAAAGGATGCTCCTGGCCCTTCAGTGGAGAGGACTATAGGTATGGGATGAAATAAATATTGTCAGACATAGCCAGTGTGTTCATTTATTTTGTTTGCAGTTATTTGATACAAGAGATGGTAGAATTGGGGCGGGGGGGAGGGGAGGAAGTCATTGGAAAGTAACAGCAATGTAAAAAAAAGACCATCAATAACACATTTAAAAAGGAAAAAAAGCTTCATTACTGTGAATGAAAAGCAACTTCAAGAAGAAATGTTTATTTCATGCATCTTTGAATGTGGATTGAGTGTGAACAAAGTTTGAAGAAGTAACAAACCAATAATAAATTTTTATAATAAAAAATTAAGTGCTACTGATGTCTTTTGTTTTTACATCAGCTACATTTTCCAATGTATAATTGTTTCCTCTCCCAGAGAGAGGGAAAAAAAAACCAAACAGTTCACCCAAAGTAGCCTATACATTCAAAAAAAATCTGACATCTTAATTTTTGTGTAGAAGCTTTTCAGTTTCATGCAATCCAAATCATTTTTTATCACAACAGCCTTATGAGGTAAATGCTATTTCCTCTGTTTCTTGTTTGGATAAGCATTTGTCTATACTTATGAAAGGAACATGATATACTTCTCTTTTAATTTTTCTTTTAATGATATGATCTTTAACATTGAGATTATGTATGTATTTGAATTTATTATGGATAGGGTGTAAGAAGTTGACCTAATCCTTATTTCTGTCAGTTTCCTACTTTTTCTCCTACTGTTCTTATCAAATAGGGAGTTCTTTTTTAGGCAGTTTCAAACTTATTGAACATTGGATTTTTTATTTCAATTATTTCTGAGTCTTCCTTTTCTAGTCTGTTCCATATGCTTTTCTTTCTATAAAAAAACTATGATTGTGCATGTCCTGGAGAGTGGGGTACACAGCTTCAGTGGTGAAGGAAATAATAAAAGAGACAAAAAAAAGAGGATGCCTTGTTCTTCCTGGAGTAAAATCCCCTGCCTAAATTGTGTTGTGACCAATCCAAGCTAACAGAGCTTTTTCCTTTTTTTAATTAAACTTTTTTTCAACTGATGAATTACTCTTTTTTCTCCTCATTTAAAAAGAAAGCTAAACCCTTGTAACAAATATGCCCCTGCATTGGCTGTGTCCAAAAAAAGTCTGAATTTGCACGGAGCTCCTAAGTATATAGGACTGGATCCTTTGTAGACTTGTGTTCTAATTTCAGCTCTGCCATTGGCCTGCTATGTGAATGTTAGACAAGTTCCTCAGCCTCATTTACTAATCTGTAAAATGAGTGGTTTAGACTAAATGATTTCTAAATTTCTGACACTACAACCATATGATCTGTGATGTCTGAGTCAAAGTGGGTTCCTAAAAAGGTACAGTGTGCATGTATATTATCAGGGAGCCAAGCACTAAACATGTTAATAGTGTTCAGTGATCATATGGCTAAAGTGAGGAAAACACTTTATCTCAGAGCTAAAGAGGACCTCAGAAGTCACCTAATCAGGCTAACCTGTGCCTGAGAAACCATCTTTTCTGCAATGTCCTGGACAAGTTGTCACAGACCTCCCGTGATGCAACCATGGAAGCAACTCATTCAACTTCTAGACAATTTTAATTTTAAGTAAGTTTTTTTAATGGAGCCAAAATCTACTTCTTCATTTTCTGTGCATGGTACTACTGACTGGGAAAGATCATAAGATGATGAAAATTATTTTCAAGATAAAGATTTTTTTAAAAAGATTGTGTAAGTTTTAAACAGTTGTAAATTCCACTTTATTCTGGAGATTTCATTATTCCTCCTGAGGAAGCTTATCAAAAGAGGTAGCTGGACCTGGAAGATATTGAAATGAGTTATTTGTCCAACAATGGAATGGACTATCCCATCTAGAAGTCTCTTTTCAAAGGGAAGATTAACCTGTTAGGAATAGTAATAGCTAGCATTCATATGGTGCTTTAAGATTTGCAAAGCATTTTATATATCCTCTCTCATCTGATTCTCACAACAACTAGGAGGTAGATGATATCATTCTCATTTTACAGATGAGGAAACTGAAGTACAGAGAGGTTCAGTGATGTGTCACAAGGCTCAAGTATCTGAGGCAGAATTTGAACTTAGGTCATCCTGACTCCTACTCCAGCACTCAGTGTTCTGTGCCATCAGCCTAAATGAAATAACCTCCAAATTCCTTTTTTCATTCCAATAATCTGTGATTCCAAGTACTTAATGTATTTTGATAGCTCCTTGATGATTTTAATAACTGAAATTAATAGAATAGTTTCAAGGACACCTACATGCTAAAACCTTGTTCTCAAAGGACAACACTTTCCTTTTTCTCTGTTTCCCTCCACAGTACCCTGTCAAGAGCTCAGCAGTAATCTAGATGATAAATTTATAGCCCCTCATGAACGAGGACAAGTATTCATTTTCAAAAATAACAGATAGACTGTCATCTTTTCAGCTCATGTAATTAAAAACTTTAAAATGCCTCAACACAAAATTTGACTTCTTGATAATTCCTGACATATTTACTGTACTGAATACAAAAATTTAATGGAAGGATTCTGATATTTCTGTACAGTGTGTGTGTGTGTTTAACATAGCTTTATTTGGTCTGGAAATATCCTATTCTATGAGTGTATATTACAATACACATTTATAAGGCTGTATGGGAATTGACTAATTAGCAGAAGTGGCATCTGCTGGAGCTAATATGGAAGTCTAATTTCCTTACTCAGGGATAGAGCATCTCTTCCTCCTCACTTGAAAGTCACACAGGAGTGAAAGATCAATTTTTTCTTCTATGCCCTTGATCCCCTCTCCACCTGTTTTCTCCAGCAGATTTTGCCGTTTTTATCAACCAACCTCTCTTTATTGATCTCTAATTTTCAGTCTCTTAGATACTGTAGTGGTTTGTGGCCCTCTTACCCTGGGAGCACCGTGTGCAGCTATAGAGATCTTTCCTTACTACCTAGCATTCTCTAATAAGCTTATCAGGACTCCTGTCCCCTCTTACCATCAACCACTGATAGCTCCACTCCCTGTCCCCAACTCTTAAGCAAACCCAATAGGGATCAGACATACTGGTTCCTTTCCTGCTGTTTACAAATACATTCCTGCACCTCCAGTCCTAAAAACTTTCTGTCTCTCCTCTTTGCATGTAAGCTTCTTGGGGGAAAAAACTAACGTGAAAAAAGAAACATCTACACTTACCTTCCGTTCTCTTTCTTCTCGCTTTCTTCTAAACTCTTTGCAGTCTGGCTTTGGACCTCATTATTCCACTGAGACTGTGGTCTCCAAAGTTTTCAGTGATCTTTTCATTGCCAGATGTAGTGACCTTTTCTCAATCCTTATCCTTCTTGACCTCTGCAGAATTTGACACTCATGACCGTTCTCTTCTCTTCGATATTCCCTCCTCTTTGGGTTTTCATGACACTGCTATGTATAGGTTCTCCTTGCTCTCTGACCCCTCCTCCCCCATCTCCTTTTATGGATCTTCCTTAATATTATTTCCACTAAATATATCCAAAGATTCTATTTTGGCTCCCCTCATTTTCTCTCCATCCTCATTTGTTGACCTCATTAGTTCCCATAGGTTCAGTTATCATCTCTGTGTAGATGGCTCCCAAATCTAGATATTCAGCCACATTTTCTCTCCTGTGCTCCACTCCCCTATCACCAACTGCCTATTGGACATTCTGAACTGGATGTCCCATTGGCATCTCAAACTCAATATATCCAAAACAGCATTTATTATTTCTGCTTTGTGGTCTTACCTATCCTGAAAATCCATATTCCTGTTGAGGGTACAACCATCACTTAGGTTCACAATTTCTATATAATCCTGACATTGACCCTATATATACAATCATTTGCCAAATCTTTTCTATCATTTACAAAATCATTTATATCTCTACAACATCTCTTATATAATGTCCCTTCTCTGTATGTACAGACACCACAGTAGTTCAGTATTCCATTGCCTCTTGCCTAGACTGTTGCAATAGCATCTGTTTGATATCCTTGCTTCAAGCATCTCTCCACATCAATCCATTCTTTAAATAGTGGCCAAGGTGATTTTATGAATGCACAGGTCTGATCAGATTAACCCTCAATAAACTCTAGTGGGTCCCTAATACCTCTGTGATCAAATATGTATTCCTCTGCTTGGCATTAGAACTTCACATCCTGGCCCCTTCCTACCTTTCTAGTCTTACACAGTGCCTTGTACTATTCACTCTGTGAGTTCAACCATAATGACTTACTTGCCTTTCCTCCAACACAATGTTCTAATTTCCTTCTTGACTTTGTGGTGGCTGTTCCCCAGGCCTAGAATGCTATCCCTACTCAACTGCCTATTGGAATCCCTGATGTGCTTTGAGCCCCAGCTTAAATTCCACTTCTGTATAGGGCCTTTCTGGAATCCCTTCAGATGCTTGTGCCTTTTGTAAGATTAAATTTGTATGTATCTTGTATATACCTACCTATATACATGTTTTCCTCATTGGAATGTAAGCACTTTGAGAGAAAAGACTGTTTCATTTTTGTTTTTGTATCCCTTGCACCTAGCACAGTGCCTAACACTTAATAGGTCTTTACTAAATCCTTACTTACTGATACATTGATTGATTGGAGAGAATAGGCAAAGAACGTAGGGATTGCCCCTTTTTTCCTTGAAGCAGGGCTCCCACCATGAATCAGTATGGGCAATACTGGGTTAGGCATAAGAGTTGACAGCAAGGAAAAATTTCCAACATGCTGGTTGGTATTCTCTTTTAACTCTGGCTGAGGACCACTTGTTTATGGCTTTCTATAGATCTGGGTGATTCCTTTTTATATCAGTTTCTGTATATTTTAAACTAGGAAAATCAAGGGAATTTTTGGAAGATCTGCACTTCATGGTTATTTTCATTGTATTGGATGGTTGCTGGAAGGCAAATTGACCTACAAGAAGGGTTCAGGTATTGGTTTTACTATTTGCTTTTTTACAGACTCAGACCAAGATCTATGTTTTCTTACTATACTTCTATCCCTCTAATGACTTTCCATTTTGCACCTATACCACATGCTGATTTCAAGGAGGAAGTTTCTTTATAAAGAAATGTATATATGTATGTATTTACAAAAATTCAAAGGTTTCCACTAGTGGCACAACATTCCAAGAAAAAAATCTTTATTTTTCTTATATACTAATGTTAAGGTAACCAGTACCACCAGGGGTTCATCACTATATGATATTGTTTTTTATAATTGCTAGCACAGACAAAATGGGAAATAGAAATATAGGTGGGAGCAATGAAAAGACTTTATTGTAACAGAAAGAATGTCAGCAAAGGGCTCATCGTTCACACCCCTCCATCTCACCTTTGCTGTTGTTGTTTATGCAGCATGCCTGACGTGGGAGCCAAATCCTGCCTCAAACACTTACTACGTGTGTGACCCTGGACAAGTCGCTTAACTGCTACAGGCAGAAAACCAGGGAAGGAAATGACAAGCCATTCCAGTATGTTTGCAAAGAAAACCCCATGGACAGCTGAACCCCATGACATGAAGCATTGGACAGAAAATGAATGATTGAACAATGACAGTATTTTCATTGAGGCTTATAAAAGGTCAATTTTACATGACAGGGAATGATGGGAGTTGTAAGCACCAAGATAAGGGGGTATTTGTCTAGATCCATAAAATTGCTAGGTGAGGACAATATTCCCGCAGCCTGGAGATTCCCTGTGGAGTGGACCAAGGAAGGTTCTCTTAATATCTGCTGGAGGGGCCATTATGCTGCCACCTAGGTAAAGCTATGAAACAGATGAAAGATGGGATAAATAGCCACCAAGCTGAGGCCCAGACAATCTGAATATAAAAGAGCATTGAATCATCCGCTCCTAGCTATCAATCAGACCCAGGAGTTCTAGAGTTAAAATAACACCTGAAGCACCCAAGTAGCTTGTAGGGAGTGTGGTGTCTTTGGAGTGGAGTTATTGCTGTAGGTGCAGGTAGTAGGAGACAAGAGCCTTGCCCAGTGCCTGCTGGGGAGGCAAAAACTGGCTTAGAGAGCTGTTGCTCTAGCAACTCAAGGCAGCCTTCCATCCAGTGTCTTTGGAACACTGAACTTTCTCCTCTTCCCATTTATCATACTCACTGGCATAGGAAACTTGGGGAAGGCAGGATTGGAATTGTTTTTCATTGCTTGAGAACATTTAATAACAATTGTGTTTGCTTGGTTCTTCCTGTTGTATTTCATTAGGGGTATAGTGCTGGATTTAGGTCAAGAAAACTGGGACTCAAATCATGCATTTACTGTGTGTCCATGGGCAAGTCACTGAACTTCTCTGCGTTCAGTTTCCTCATCTGTAACGTGAGTATGCTAATAGTACCACAAGGTTATTGTGAGGACCACATGTGAAAATATATAGAAAGTACTGTGAAATAAGCTGAAAAAATATGAGCTATTATTAAATATTTTATTATGACTTCAAATCATTTGTCTCATTCGTGTATGGAGTCTACCATTGGATACTGAACATAGAATATATTTATTTTTCACCTTATTCAGCCTGTCTGTAAAGTGGGGACTTCTAGGGCAAAGTGGAAAATCCTTGGCATACGAATTAAGTAAACAATTCAGGTAAAACCTACCATTTATGAGGTTCCTTAAGAATTAGATATCAAGCAAATCAAACGCTCATGGTTGATCCAGAATTAAATATTAAAGTAAAGGGAATACATTCAATGACTACTCAGGGTTCATTTCCTTCCATTCCAAGTATAGTCAGGACCGTCCATGGGGCATGTTGTTATTCAGTCATTTCAATTGTGTCTGTCTCTTCATAACCCCATTTGATTTTCTTGGATACCAGAGTGGTTTGCCATTTCCTTATCCAGATCATTTTACAGATAAGGAAAGTGAGGTAAACAGAATTAAGTGACTTGCCTAGGGTCACACAGTAAGTGCCTAAAGTCAGAATAGAGCTGGCACTCTAGTAACTGTCATCTAACTGCCCTCGTAAGCACATTTGGTGTTAGCTTCCTGGTACTAGTTTACCACATGAGAGCTTTATGACCTGCTTCTAGCCATGTAGTGTCCCAATTCTAGGAGGGCTTGACACTTTGGTATGATGTGGTGAGCCATAAGTGGTCCCCTGTCCTGTGAAATTGGCTGGGGTGTAGGATGCTGCATCAATTATTAGAAGAAGCAGTTTCTGCCGTGGCCTCTTGCTTCAACTCTCCCATGTGGCTGGTAGTGCATTCTTTCCCTAGATTTCCCATGAATAGGGGTGAGTGGATGGGCTGCAATCTCCCTCCTCCACTGCTGCTGTATATATCTGGAGTTGGACTCAACCTTGTGAGTTTGAAAGGTTTAGAGACTCTGAGTCCCATCTAGTTGGAGCTAAATGGCATTAACAGAAGAGTCCCTGACAAGTACTCCAATGTTTTTAGAGGTGGATACTGACAAGAAAATGATTAGCATAAGCCTGAGACTGTTTTTACCAGAAACTGTGTTTGGCCAGTGGAGAGCCAAGGTAAAATGTAAAATTCTTAATTAGCAGTGTGGTAAACTTGTTTTTTTAATGTTCTCATGAGACTTAAGTATTAGCCTCTCAGCAGATTATAATTGTAGTTATAAATTAAGTTAAAATCTTATTTTAAGTCATAGTGTTGATGCACCCTGTGAGACCTCACATGTTTAGTTGTGTGTAGGAACAAATTACCTATATTTCATACATATTCATTTTGTACATTGAATATTTTCTTAGTCTTTTTTGTCTGAGGAAATCCTAGATGTGAGCCATAACTCATGATATAGGTTAAAATTTCCTCACCCCTCCAGGTTGGGGCTTTAATAAGCCAAAAAAGACTGGGCGAACAGGAGGCCTCACCTCTCTTCCCTATGAGGGTCCTGCTTCATGAGGATTGAATGACACAGTACTGCAGTCCCTGTGGACTCAATAGTGGTTCCTTATTGCTAGAGAAAGAAAAGCACATAAAAGCTTTGTTTTAAGTAACTAATATGAACAAATATTTTCCCCCACAGAAAGAATTCTTGTTCAGTTTTGTTGATTGATCCATCTCTGTTTTATTAAAAGAAAGAATATTTCCTCAACAAGGAAAAGAACTATGTGTTTTCATTTAAATAGTTTTGGATTAGAGACTCATTTCCTTTGTCTCCCTGCTGGGGATTTACCTAACATAGCTGTAGTATGAAACACTTTCCATGTATATTTCTATTTAAATAGAATTTGGGGGAGGATATATTTGAATAATTGAAAAAGCTGATTTCTGTACCCCTATTATTTATATAAATAACATTCTGCAGATGAGGCATGTTATAGGAGTCCTGCTGCACTTTTTCTCACTCCCAAATCTAGTTTTAAGAATCCAATTCCATTCAGTAATCATTTAAGAAGTAAAAAGCTTTGTAATATCAATGAATTTCAGAATGGAGGGGACCTCAGAGACCAAATACTTCAACCCATATCTAAACAAGATCATCATACCCTTAAATGGTTATTTGGTTGGTTGGTTGTTGTCCTTGGTTCTCAAAGAGGATCAAAATGACATCACCATGATAAAGTGAAATTTCAGTGTGTCTTCTACTGTGGCTGATTAGACCAAAATGAGCTTCTAATGCTCTACCACAGGTTGGGCACAGATAGTCCGAGTGAATATTTGGGGTGGATACTCCAAATTTGCACATCCTATGTTTATTTTCTGCTGTCTCAATTCTGCTTTGCTCATAGAGCACAGCACCCTTTCTGATGTGGGCATGCCATGCTGAGCGATCTTGTGCCAGTGTCTCCCATGTTGCACAGTCAAATCCAAAGTTCCTGAGAGATGCCTTGAAAGTGTCTTTGTATCGCTTCTTCTGACCAGCATGTGAAGATCTCTTGTGAGAAATAACTCATTACTTTGTTGACTGTTCATTCTACTTTTAGATAGCTCTAATTGTTAGGAAGTTTTTTCTGTCATCAAGTTATGACTTCTACTCATTGCTTCTAATTCTGCCTTCCAGAGCCAAACTGAAAAAAGTCCAATCCCTTTTCTATGTGACAGCTCTCCAAATAGTTAAAGACAGCTATCATGTCCTCCCTAAGTCTTCTCTTCTCTGGACTAAACATCTTTGGTTACTTCTGCTGACTTGTTTATGGCATGATCTTGTATCCCTTCAGCCTCCTGATCCCTTTCCAATTTATCAGCCCCTTTCCTAAAATGTGAATCCCAGAATCAAACATAATGCTTCAAATGTAGGTGCTTTAATACATGCTTATTTCCTTCCTCCCTTCCTCCTTCTTTCCCTCCCTCTCTTTCTCCCTTTCTCTCTTTTAGGTCCCTTCTACCTCTACATCTAGGATCCCTACCATTTCCCATTCTAATTTCTTCTGCTTCTTGTGTCCTTTCCTCTGCCTTCCAGTGATTTCATGTTGTACCTTAGGTATTCAAAGTCTACCACCCTAACCAAACTTATTCTCTGACTTCAAAATTCTTTCCCTTTCTCTTCTCTTTATCTTAATCACAACTCTATCACCTTCCTAAGTACTATTAAGTAAATCAGTACTTGAGCTAAGATATCAGTGTTCTTTCAGAAGTCTGCAAAACTTAGCTTTTCCCACATCAGTTCAGTTAATCCAGTTCCATCCTGTTTAGTTCCATCAGACCTCTCCCATTTTGTCCAGTGTGAGTTTATCTAATCTCAGTCCTTGACCTTATGTGATAAAAGACAAAAAGCATAAGCAGTGGAAGCATAGACATGTACATGTCTTCCATCTCTTTCCACTTTTTTACTATTATAAAGTTGAATATTTTTGATATTTCCCTATCCAGGGAGAATTTTCTAATGCATGTCTGGTGAAAGACAAGGTCCTAATACATATTAATCACCACAAATTTCATCTCCAGGGGTCTTCAATCACCACAAATTTCATCTCCAGGTGGAAAGAGTCTGTTGGCTATTGCATGAAAGGTTTCATGTCCTTTTTAATAAATGTTGAGTAAAGAAAAGCTAGGAAGGTGAAAAATCTAGAGGGGTGAGCAGAGAGGATTGAAGGTTGATGATTGAGAATTCCTATCTCTAGTATACTTTTTAAAAAGTGACCTCAGTGATCTATATCTTTCTGCCCTGTGACAGACTGTAGTTTTTTTAACCGAAAGGCCCTGATTTAGTTATATAATTTCTGGAAGTTATTTTTGAAATGCACAGGTCAGTAATCATAACAGAGTTGTAGTTAACACTATTAGTTGCACTGACTGTTATGCATTTGGCATGATGTTAGGTGCTAGGGGAGACGCAAGAGAAAGAAGGGATTCTGTGCATAACATCTGTACATTTAATGTCATTTGACAATATCTTCATCCATAGACTTCCTTAACACACTCAGTGACTTAAGTTGTTAACCTCTTGGAGCCTGTTTCCTCATTTATAAAATGGGCATGATGATACTATCTTGAAAGGCAACTTGGTAAAGTCAAGCTCCTTCTATGGAAGAAATTACAGGTTCAGATAAAAAAAGAAATACACAGCTTTCTCACCAAGTGAGGAGTGAAGTTAATAACCATAAAGTGAATTCTTATAACAAAATTGTGCTGTCACTTGGAGAAACATCACTGTCATCTTTCTAATCATGTCTGGTTCTTTATTTGTTCTCAGGGCACTCCTTCCTCTGGTTTGTGGAGTAAGTCCATGCAATAAGATGGTGGGTGTGGGCTTCCAGAAAAGACAGAAAAAGAGGTAGGAAGAAAAGGAAGGTGAAGGGAGTTTATAGATAAATATGGTATAATTCTCCTTTTCCTCTCTTTTTTTCCCACCTCTTATTGTTTCCTCTTCTATTTCCCTTCTCTCTTCTCCTATTTTAAGCTTTTACAATTAGAAATATAGCCAGCTAGGAATGGATTACTGATTTATAACTTTTTTTTTTTACTGTGCTCTTTGCATTTTTGTTAAGGTTAGTTCAATTCAGTAAGCATTTGTTACACAAAAACACAGGTTGCTTGTTGTGGATACAAAGTTGGAGTAAGAAAATGGAAGTAAACAGAATAATCTGCTTACCTTAGTGGTCAAAAGGAGACATTTAATCTATTAAAAAGGAGATTTTTAAAAAGAAGGTATTAGGGATAAGAGAAACATGTTTGCTTACATGAAGATAAAAATGTATAATATAAATAAGATCAAAATTAAAAAAGAGAGTGGAACAGAATATTGGAATGAATGAATGAAAAGGCATTAAGTTCCCACTAACTGCCAGGATAAATGCTGAGGATACAAATCCAAGAGATAATATTTGTCCTCATAGAGTTTGCATTCAGATGTGGGATAACAGCACACATAGAGAAATGGTGGCTATAGAAGGAAATTTTTGTTTGAGAAGTCACCAGAATGGTGGAGAACCCTATGACAATCAATCACAATGTTCTTTCCAGGTATGATAGATAAAAATATGATGGAAGGAATTGTTAAAAAAAAAATATATATAAATATATATATATCCCTCCTAGTCAGCTATGAACTAAATGGTCAAAGGATAAGAACAATTTAAAAAGAAAAAGCACAAATTGTTAATAATCACTCAAAAATGCTCCACTTATCAAACTGATGAAAATTAAAACAACTTTGAGATAACACTACTGTACCCATCAAATTGATCAAAGTGATAAAAAGTAAGGAAATTCAATGCTAATAAGATTATGGGGAAATGAGTACATTTATTTATTGCTGGTGGAACTAGAAATTAGTGGAATATTTTTTAAAGTGACCTAGTAGCATACAGTAAAAGTTAGGAAGAGAATGAGCTTGAGAAATTTCCATATATGAGAGCAGGATAAAAGAACATCCTAGTCAAGGAAAAGGATTTTTTTCCCCAGCATTCTCTTCTTTATAACCACGAAATCAGATTTTTTTTCATTCTATGAGGAAAAGATATTTAAAATTTATCCAGATTTTTGATAGAGCACTTCATAATAGCTGTCACTCTACATTTTGTGGTACTAGCTTAGTGTCTTAGTGATGAAGAGGCTTATAAGAATTTGCAAAGGCACTCTCCCCCACCCAAGCAAGAGGTGAAGAGGATGATTTATATAAATAACATATATTTGTATATGTTATGCAGATTTCACCTTAGGTTATTGGATCTTCACAATAACCCTGTGAAGTAGGTGAGGTAGGTAGGGAGGAAAGGTGGTTTCACCTTAATGTCTTCTGTGACACTAAGATTAATACTCAGAAGCTCACCTGGATCTTTGATCCCATTGAGGTGGATATTCACTCTAGTGATACAAATGGCAACCCATCAATGCCTGTCCATTCTGTGCTACTCAGAAGTCAAATGACTTAGGTTTAAATTCTACCTCAGATCTTTACCTGTGTGACTTAGACAAATCATTTACCTTTCCTGAATCCCAATTTTCTCATCTGTCATATGAGGGAATTGGACTAAATGGTCTCTGAGATCTCATCCATCTCTAGCACTAGGAAGCTATGATAAGTTTAGCACAAGGGGTTTAGCCAAAATGCTGATAGCGTTCTGCACTTTCTCCTGACATAAAGTGGATAACAAGGGAGTACTCATGTTTTCCACTTGTCATCCTTTATCCATCTTCCAGGGACTGGCTCATCTCAGTCCATCATTGAGATTTTATTGCTACTGTGCTTTCATTGTTATAGGGAGGGAGCTTCCAGTGATGAAACTCTTTCCACCAGTGCAGATTCTACCTGCTCCATGACTTGAGTTGCTGGGGACATTCAGAGGCTAAGTGATTTGTCTGGGGTCAAATGAACACAATTTTTATATGTGGGAACTGAAACAGGTCTTCCTGGCTCTGAGATTGACAGAGGTGTCAAATTCAAGGGCCACTGGCCCCTGATGCCTGCAAAACTTCAAGACCAGAACCAAATTAAAATGTAATGTGAAAATGTTTAACAAAATAAATGAAAATACAATAAAACATACATAATTTTAACTTATGGTTTGTTTCTAAGTCAATATATATATTCTAAGTCAAGGATATATTTCTATTTGAGTTTGATACTACTGCATTATACAAAACTCCCTCTTATCAATATTAGCTAAATAGAATTTAGTACTATTGGTGTTTCATTAAGAATTAGATCTTGGAAATTCCATGGTGACTTCCAAAATATGTCCAAAAATGTTTAACAGATTTAAGAGAAATGGATGACTTCTGAGTATAATACCTTATCATCAAAGCCCCAAATTTTGCAAGCCTGAACATTACATTTCTAAATTTATTAGAGAACAAACTATTGAGGTAAATATTTACACAAAAATAAAGAAACAAACAAAACAATAACTTAGACCTAAGAACCCTCACTTTTTTTGTATGCTTCACTTGACAGTTTAGTGTCTGTAGTTCTTTAAAATGTGTATGATTGGTCCTTCCAGATTCTCAAAAGAGAACATAATGTAGAAACATTTGCTGATTCAAATCTAAGAGAGGCTATCTGCGTATTTGCCTTGTTGCCAAAGGCTCTGAAACCAGAGTAACTCCTATGGGCATGCAGCATAGGAGTACCTCCAAGGTGGGAGTTGAAGGAAATTAGTGAAGGGTATGGCTGTGGGAAGAGGCTTTTCTACCTGTTACAGTTTGTAGACATTGAGGTTTCTCCTCCCTGTCCTGTGATGCTGGACTTTAGTCAGATGTGGTGGTCCCTTGTTGCTCACTGAGGGCAGACATACTTTAGTGCTGGCTGTGGTGGCTATAGGTTCTTAGATTTGGTGTTCTTATGGTTATCTATAGTAGCTAGCCAACATCAAGAGGCAGTATCGTCTATAGTCTCCCAAGGGGCAAAGTATAAACTTACTGAGTCCTGTTTTCCTGGAGGGAGTGCCAGGCTGAGTTCAGCAACAAGGGGCGGAGTCTTGACCCGGCTGGTCTCAAAATCTTCTATTCTAAGGGAGATGCTTAAGTTTGGACCATAAGTTGTAAAAAATTTTTTACATGCATTTTCCTGACTTTATCCTGTATTTTAAAGTAAACTGTCGCTTTTTACCATGTGATTTGTAGTAGTTGATTGGGGGAGAAGTTCAAAGGGAGTAGGAGCTTGAAGTGTTAATTTGAGTAGATATGAATGCCAAAGCAGGTTCTGGATACCTGAGTATGACAAGGGAACTTGTTGTTTAGTCATTCAATCATATCCAACTCTTCATGACTCTGGACCATAGCACACTGATACTGTCCATGGGTTTTCTTGGCAAAGTACTGGAGTAGTTTGCCATTTCCTTTGCCAGTGGCTTAAGGCAAACCAAGGTTAAGTGACTTGCCCAGGGTCATATAGCTAGTATGTATCTGAGACTGGATTTGAACTGAGGCCTTCCTGATTCTAGGCCCAGCACTTTATCCATTAAGCCACTGAGCTACCTCCAACAAGGGGTTATTATACACAAAGTCATTTTATTTGAATAATGTTATAATTACTTCATCATCACGTCCTTGCCAAAGCATTTCTCCTTCAAAATGAACCATTCCACGCTTTCTGGCCCTTAGAAGAAGTCCCACAACCTTATTGGAAATGGTGGCATACCTATCAAAGAGCTGTTTGAATGTCATTCTGCTGCTTCCATCTTCTCCTTTTTCTCCATTATTTCTCATGATCCAGTAGAGTTCTTCTAGCTCTTTCTCTACATGGACATGGGCATCTTTTCCTCTGCTCGGTTTTAGAACCTTCAGGAGGTCTCCCATAAGTAGGGTCTCCTTTCTTGACAGCTATGGCCCTGGCATCATTGCTGAATGGATTACATTTCTGATAATCGATATGGTTTTTGATCCAACCCTGCCAATTTTTCCTGAGGTCATCCACAGCATTTGTTGAGGTTGTGGCAATGTGGACTCCATGTTCTTTCTTTTTATTCATCTTTTGAAAGGTTCTGGATGAACATTTGGCAACTCTTGGATGTGAAACTTGACCAAAAGTAAAAAGCTGTAATAAAACCCAGACAACCTCGTGAGGCAAACACCCAAACTAATAAAGTCTACTGTGCTACAAATGTGTATTTGTCTTTTGTTGCTGAAGAACACACCATCAGAGAAATAATGACATGACTTTCACTTGACTTTGTTTTTGAGTGAGGGAGGGCTGTGCAGGTCACCAGCCTCACTTCTCCTCCAGAGTCATCTGAATCCAGTGACCAGATATTCATCAGGATGACTGGAGATGACCCAGGATGAGGCAGTTGGGGTTAAGTGACTTGCCCAAGGTCATACAGCTAGTGAGTGTCAAGTGTCTGAGGTGAGATTTGAACTCAGGTCCTCCTGACTTGTGCACTAGTGCTCTATCCACTGCACCACCACCGACGGATAAATGTATGCTTTTTAAGGAAGTAGCATCAGTCAGAGGAAAAGGACAAAGGGAGCAACTACTCTCAGAGACCCTGGGGCATTGGTATGAGACTGGCATGAAGCTCATTCTTGGGGGAGGCCTCTAAGAAGGGGCTCCACCATAAGTGGCAAAGAAAGAGCTCACTCCAGCTGTCACTTGGGAGCTTCATATTTTAATTTATTATTTTTCCTAACTAGTTGCTGAAAGACTGCAAGGGATGTCAGTGTCCTATGATTTCTGTGGCCTGGGGTAATGCATTAGTTGCCTTGCCATAGTTATTAGGAAGTCTTGATCACCCTTGAGGAAGCAGGTGAAGTAGAAGGGTAGAGGAGAGAGAACAATTCCCCCTGTCCTAATTAGGCTAATTTTCTCCATGCCTTAGGATTCTGATGTGCTCATTCCTTCCTCATTGCATGCTTTCATTTCTCTTGCTCTATTCATTCCCTCTCCCTCCTTCCTATCCAAATTTTGCCCATCCTTCAAAGTTTTGCTCCTGTTGCACATTTTCCATGAAGCCTTCTCTGGCTGTTATAATTCTCATTGATCATTCCTCTCCCTTGCCTCAGAACTCTACTTCTTTCATGTGTCTACTTCTTTGCCTGCTCAATTACATCATGCGCTTCGTGAGGAAAGATATCATGTCTTGTAATTGTAGAACACTATTCAGTACATAGCAGATGCTCAATAGATACTTGGTGACTGATCGATTGTGAAGACTGAAAAACTCAAAAAGAGCCATGATGATGTGATGGTGTGCTCAGGTTGTGGGCAGAAAGTTGACTCCAACATTTGAGGAAGGGCCCTCCTCTGCCACACTGCCAGGATGGAAACAAGTACGGCATGTTTCCGTTCCTTCACTGCAGCTGTCCTATCTGTAGCCACCCTGGTTTCAGAAAATTTAATCTTCACCTTTCCAACATGGGGGGAGGGATGGAAAATGTCTCGATTACTATTTCACTAGAAACTATAGTTTTTCTTTTTTATGTTGTGTCTCCTGCTAAGATATTTATTGAATCCTAATAGTCTTGGCTCTTTTTTTCTGTTAGATAGTTGAAAGCCTTCAGAACCAAAAGTTAAGTACACCATCATTTATATATGCCCTCTTTCTCTTTCTTTTTCCTTAGGATTCCTGAGAAAGGAGGATAGAAGAGGGTGACTATCCTTCCCTCCAACCCAGCAGCAAACTGCAAGTTCAGGGCAGCTAAAGTAGGAACTTGGCTAGCTGAGATGGACACCTCTGGCTACCTTTTCTGCTTGATTTCTTTCCTGGGCATGATATAAACATTAGCATGAAAAGAAAACCTTAGAAAATGTTTCTAGACTTTTTTCCTCTAAACAAAATCTGGATTGTATTGTACACACATTCCTTTGTACATACTACAATGCCTACATCAGCCTTTTCTAACAAACACTGAGAAAGAAAAAAAATTCTTTACAGTTCTTTTAGGACTCTCCCTATAGGTATTCTAGTCATACAGCAACATTAGTTAACCCAGAAAAGCCATAAATGGTGTGAAGGTTGTGTCTGTTACCAAGAGGGTTTTTTTTTTTTTTTAACATTCCTGATTCTCTGACTTCTAGGAGAGGTAATCATAATAAATTACATGCAACCCTTTACATTGAATATGTTTTTAGAAAAGAACTTACCTTTGAATGCCTTCAGTTAAGCCATATTCTGTTGTTTGTTTATTCCAGTGGTAGAGATTAGAGTCTGTAATCTTTCCTCATCCTGGCACCTCTTCTCAATGCAGCAGTTCTAATTTTAGATGGACAGTAGAACTGACCAATCCCTATAGAGCAACACATCAGTGACTAAAATAAGGTGGGATTTCTGTAACCTCCTTCATTTTTTAAGGTGGATAAAGCTCAACACAATTCAGAAGACTTGAATAGAAAACATATTTAGAGAATTCTCTGTTATCTGGTGTTTGTAGTTTAGACTATAACAAATGGTTTCAAAGATACCATGAGAGAGAGGAACCGTGAGAGGGTAACACAGAATTTGAGAGGGGAAGACTGTAAAAGAGGATTTATAAACAAGAATAGAGCTTTTTTTATCTTGAATTTTTTTTGTTATTACCTTTGAAGCATCATAGAATTTCAGAGCTGGAAAGAACATTAGAGGTCATCTTCTAGCCCAGGGGTGGGGAACATAAATGGCATTCTAGGTCCTTGGGTGCAGTCTTTTGACTGAGTCTAAGTTTTACAAACAAATCCTTTTATTAAGCCTAAGTCCAGTATTTTACAGAAGAGGAAACTATTAGTTCTAGTGAAATGATTTATCCAAGGTTATAGAGCTAGTGTTGGTACTAGAACTCAGCTGGAACACCAAGTCAACAAGTATTTATTGTTAATGGCTTTAATTATCTCTTTGCAGAGGACAGCCAAATATATTTACATAATATATGTATATGAATATGTATGTAGGTATGTATGTACATATACAGTTCTCATATCTCCTCTGAGCTCAAGCCCACATTACTGCCTATTGGACACATAAAGCTCCCAGAGACATCTCAAACTGAACATGTCCAAAAGAGAAGTCATTATTTAACTTCCCTCCACCCCTTTTAAAAATTTCCCTGTTTCTATTGAAGGCACCATCATTTTTTCCAATGCTTCAGGTTCATAATCTAGAGGTTATTTCTGACTCCTTACTCTTACTCACTTTACATTCTAAGAAGTTATCAAATCTTACTATTTCTACCTCTCCAATATCTCTCATGTCTGAATCTTCTCTACTTATACAGTCACCACCATGGTTTAGGACCTCCTCACCTATATTATTGCAGCTGCCTCCTAACTGATCACCTCTGCCTCCACTCTATCTGTTTCAAGCCATCTTCCACATAGATGCCAGAAGAATTTTCCTCAAGTGCCAAATTGACCATGTAATTAATTCCTCCTACTCACTAAGGTTCCCTATCACCTTTAGGGTGCAGCCTCATGATTTTAGGAAGCTAGAACTTCTGAGTTTCTTCATTGGAGCTGAATAGCAGCAGCAGGAGTTCTAGGACTGGATAGGATGATCACTGAAAAGAGGAGTTACAGAAGAGGCCTGGATCACTAGATGATATGGACTTGGAGGGATTTATTTGGACAGTGCAGAGCCAAGATGAAATGTAAGATGCCTCTTAAGCAGGACAATAAACTGCTTCATGAATCTAGTGAAACCCAAGGATCTCTTTTAAGAATAACATTTTGTTTTTAAAAAATGAAAGAAATGCTAAATTTCAGTTAAAGATTAGTGAAAATAAAGATAAACAGTATTTTGTCTCCCTCCAGGTTCACAGACCTTCCAAAATGTATCTGGGTTAAGAACTCCTATCTTAGACAAATGAAATAAATTCTTAGATGTGATATCTTTGGACATCTCTGTAAAGGGGGTGGGGAGATATTATTTTGTAGACTATGAACTCATTGAGGTCAAGGACCTATTGTTTTTGAGCCAATGTATTTAATGCATTCTTATGTCAGTTATTAATATGAATCAAGATTTTTAGCTGTGGACCTGAACAGACCTCTGGGCAGAGTTCCTAGCAGGGAAAGCCCCAACCCACAAGCAGCAAAGAAAGCTCCAAAGGTCAATGGGGGAAGGCTTTCCCAGCTGAGTGAGAGAGAATGGGGTTTCTCCAGCAATAGCCCCAGGCAACGGCAGAAGCTGGGGCAGCAGACTGCAGGAAGGTAGGGAGGCCTGGAAGCAACCTGGATCCATTGTTCAGACAGCTCAGCTTAAAGTCTCTGGTGATAGGGAGTAGCTGATCTAAACCCAAGCCCTGAGTGACAGCCCAGCCCCCACCCAAAGCCCAGGGGAACCAAGCAGCTGAGTTGAATCTCTTGACAAAGGATTCAGAAGTCAAGTAACTGGCTGGGAAAATGCCCAAAAAGGGAAAAAAATAAGACCATAGAAGGTTACTTTCTTGGTGAACAAGTGTCTCCTCCCATCCTTTCAGATGAGGAAGAACAAGGCTTACTGTCACAGGAAGTCAAGGCCCCTGCATCCAGGGCCTCCAAAGTGAACTTAAATCAGGCTCAGGCAATAGAAGAGCTTGAAAAGCAAGTTAGCAGCTTGCTAAAGAAGAACCAAAAAAATGCTGAGGAAAATAACACCTTTAAAAAGAGGCTAACTCAATTGGAAAAAGAGGTCCAAAAAGCCAGTGAGGAGAAGGAGGCATTAAAAAGCAGAATTAGTCAAATGGAGGAGAAGGTTCAAAAGCTCACTGAATAAAATAGTTCTCTGAAAGAGAGAATTGAGTTCAGGGAAATGAATGACTATGAGATAAACCAAGCAGTTAGAAAAAAAGCAAAAGTTTGAAAAAATAGAAGATAATGTGAAACATCTCATTGGAAAAACAACTGACCTGAAAAATAGATCCAGGAGAGACAATTTAAAAATTATGGGACCATTTGAAAGCCATGATCAAAAAAGAGCCTACACATTATCTTCCATGAATATCAAGGAAAACTACCCTGATATTCCAGAACCAGGGGGCAAAATAAATATTGAAAGAATCCACTGATCACCTCCTGAAAGAGACCTGAAAAGAGAAACTCCTAGGAATATTGTGGCCAAATTTCAGAGTTCCAAGGTCAAGGAGAAAGTACTGGAAACAGCTAGAAAGAAACAATTCTAGTATTGTGAAAATACAATCAGGATAACATAGAATCTGGCAGTTTCAACATTAAAGGATCAAAGGGCTTGGAATATGTTATTCCAGAAGTCAAAGGAACTGGGATTAAAACCAAGAATCACCTACCCAGCAAAACTAAGTGTAATACTTCAAGGGAATAAATGGTCATTCAATGATATAGAGGACTTTCAAGCATTCATGTTGAAAAGACCAGAACTGTACAGAAAATTTGATTTTCAAACACAAGAATCAAGAGAAGCTTGAAAAGGTAAACAGGAAGGAGAAATCATAAAAGACTTTCTAAAATTGAACTGTTTACATTCCTACATGGAAAGAAAATATTTATAACTCTTGAGACTTTTCTCAGTATTTGGGTAGGTAGAGGGGACTGTACATACACACACACACACATATAGACAGAGAGTACAAGCTGTGTTGAATCAGAAGAGATGATATCCACAAAACAATATATATATATATAAAATGAAGATTAAGGGGTGAGGGAGGAAAATGCTGGGAGGAGAAAGGGAGAAATGGAATGGGGCAGGCTATAACTCAAAAAAGAGATAAAGAAAAATCTTGTTCAATGGAGGAGAAAAGGGAGAAGGGGAGAGGGGAAAAGTGAAGCTACTCTCTCCACATATAGCTTAAGGAGGGAATGACATGCTCACTAAATTTGGTAGGAAAATTTATCTTATAGGAAAGTAGGGGAGGAGCTGACAAGTAGGGGAGGGGAATGACAGAAGGGAGGAAAAATGGGAGAAGGGAGTAACTAAAAATAAACACTTTTGGGAAGGGACAAAGTCAAATGAGGAAATAAAAAAATAAAGGGGGATAGAGTAGGATAGAGGGCAATATAGTTAGTATTACACAACATGATTATTATGGAAGTCTTTTGCCAAACGACACACATATAGCTTGTATTGAATTGCTTGCCTTCTCAGTGGGGATGGGTAGAGAGGGAGAGAGAGAAAGAAGGTGGAATTCAAAGTATTAGAAACAAATGTTGAGAATTATTATTGCATATAACCAGGAAATAAGAAACACAGGTAATGGGGTATAGAAATTTATCTTGCTCTACAAGAAAAGAGAGAAGATGAGGATAAGGGAAGGGTGAGGTGTGATAGAAGAGAGGACTCACTGAGGGAAGGGGTAATCAGAATGTAAAGTATTAGGGGATGGGAGGAGGGGAGGGAGAAAAACTGGACATGTTACAAAGTTATGTAAAAGCAATTAGTATTAAAGCAATTGACTGAATTAATTACTGAGAGTAAATCAGAGATATCTTTAGTTTGGGGAAATGAATTTTAGTTTAAGTCTCCTAGAGGCAGGTAACTTAGGGTAAAATTTGGCATTGATGGAAAAGTTAAGGTTTTAATGGTAAATTTGATTTTATGGTTGTCATGTAAGCAGGAACTAGAACAGGTATAGAAAGGCATGTAAGCCACTTAAGACTTGCCTCAAAAGATGTTCCTTAGCCAATGTGAAATTATAGTCATATCTGAAACCTGATTATTGGAACTTGCTATTTTAAGATGCTATGGGACTATTAACTGAGTGTTCTTCTGAGTCTAACTCCAGGTATAGATAGCAACAAAGGCATTCTGTGCCTCCAATCCATGATGCCAGTAAGCCTGTGAGATGCTGGTATGAACTGAAAAAGGCAATCTCATGGGAAGGGTGGGAGAGCAGCTGTTCAGCTTGGGCTGCGGTAGGATTCTTCTGACTCAACTTCTCCACTGACACCTGGCAGACTCTAAGTCTCACTGAATGCGAGTTGACAATCAATTCCTGCCTGGAACTGACATGAAGTTGGGAAGATATCATTTTCCTGCAATGTCCCTACTCAGTGGCAATTTCCTACAGTCAAAAGGTTTGTAAGCTTGCAAGATCTATTAAATTACAGATTGTTGGTAGGGGAACATCCGAGGTTGTCTAAAATTAAGCCTTTAGGCTTAGGACTTTAGACCAACAACAATAAGTTAGGGTCCTTTAACTCTTACTAATAGCATGGAGACAATTAGGTCAAGGGCTTATGAAGTTAGCATACATAGTTATTATTTGTGTTTCGGTTAATGTTAAAAAAAATTTGTGGTCTATATTGTAAATGCTATGAAAGAAATATCACCTAACCCCCCCAAAAAGATTTTTAGCTGTGAAAGTAAAATTAATCATACAATAAATAAATACAGAAGATGGGAGTAATTTTTTGATATTCTGTCTTTATTAGGTTAAGCTCGTTTCCTCTTTCTCTGGTCTTACTCACTGATTAATCGACCAACAAATATTTATTACGTGTCTACTGTGGGCCAGGTATTTCTGTTAATTATGAAGTCCTTTGTTATTAATAACTATTACTGATGGAATCCTGATAAAGCTGCCCCCAGCCCCAATATTCTAACTTCCTTATAGGCCCCACTGAACAGCAAGCCCACTTTCCCTACCTAGCTACTTACCCCACCTCCCACAATCCATATCCTAACTTCCTCTTATATGCCCCTCTGCTCACTACTACAACAGGCATGCCCATGAACTATTTCTCACAGAAAAGTGTGCATGTGATGAGATCCCAGCCATTGCCGCTAGGTAGCCAGGACCTCAAGACCCATTCCTCATATTTCCCACAGAAAGAGGAGGTGTATCCATGCACTTAACTAAGACCACATCCATCTAGTCTTAGACAGGACCACTACAGCCAGCCAACCGGAAAGCAGCACCACCAGGATGCCCAAGCAAGATGTGGACCCTAAAACAATAGAAGGGACTTTCCCTAAGTAGGCATGAACGACCTAAAGTGAACTTATGATGCAGAAAGTCTCATTATAATATCATTATCATACACATATACCCCCCAATGGCTTTTTCTATAGGTATTGTGGGTAATCATATGTACATTTTCACGGAGGCTGGGACCCCTCTCCTATTACCTAATTCCTTAATGAACACTTCCTGACTTTTTATGTATAATTTTTATATAATTGCATCTTTACCCTGTAAAAACCCATCTTGCTTTCTCTGAAATTGTTGGTTCCTCTTGGAACATAGCCTGATTCATGAGAAGTGTCAATCTCCACAAATGCCTGTACTTGGATTAGAAGTGGTCTGACTGAATTCTTTGAAATGATTCCACCACAACACATCATGTGAAACCTCAACAGTTTTTGGTGTCCCTGGGTGAGCAGAGTCTAAACCCCAACCCTTGATGGGCAGAGTTTAAGCTTCAACATGATGACTGTTAATTATTTGATAGTTTAGAATATATTTTGCACACTCCTTTGTTTTCTTTCTGTATCTATGCAAACAATTTAGTTCTTTGGTTGCACAATTAATCACTACAGAGTAGCCAGGTTCCTTATCTGTAAAGCAAGGGAGTAGATCCTAGATTATGTCTGAGGTTCCTTCTAGCTCTAACATTCTATAATTCTTTGTGTCTATTCAAGGAACAAAATTTACTGCAAAGGGACAAAAATATATGTTTTAGGCTATGGTCTACTTGCCTGGTAAATTGATTTCACCTAGTTCTTTTTAAATTCATTTTTAATCCTTGATTATTTTGTCTCAGTATTGCTCGTTCACCCAAGATGTTGGAATGTCTGAAATGCTTGGACTCTTACAAGATGAGTTAAAGATGACTGGTGGTGACAGTAGTAACAGAGAAGTTGGTTGAAGGGTAGAGAGAGGTGAGGGATTTGAATGGATTGCTGCATGTTGAATAGAGATGTACGTAAATAGGTAGAAATTTGGGATCAGAGCATTAGAGAGAGGTCACAATTAGGATCACAGGTTTGGTAGTCACTCACACAAAGGTCATAGGATCATAGATTTAAGAGCTGGAAGGGTCCTTAGGTCCTAGTTTACTCCTGAAGATGCTGAAACCCAGAGAGGTTGAATGATTTGCCCAGTCACACATGTATGAGGATTTGAACCGAAGTATTCTGGCTCTAGACCTAGCATTCTCCCCATAGCACCTCATTCCTCACTCAGCTCCACACATCCTGTGGTCACCTGAAACTTCACATATCCCAAACCTCAAACTGGCTCTTCTTTCCAACCTCCCCATTTCTTACCATCACCATAGAAGCGTAAGATTAGAGCGGGATGGGTCTTCAGTCGTTATCCAGTCCAGCACCCTCATTTAAATACCTTTCCTAATATCTCCTAGGTAGCAAGCAGCCTTAGTCACTTCTTTTGTCTTGCTTGGACATTATGTAAATAATTAACTGATCGCGGGGCAAATTTGATTTGAGCATTCCTGTCTTCTGTACCCACGTACAAGTTGTGTCCTCCCTTCCCCTTCCTCTTCCCCAGACCAAGCTTGCCTGGGTGTCTGATAGGCTTACTCACGAGTGTTGTGAAACTCAAACAAGATCATGGAAGTGAAACGCTTCGCAAATCTTAAAGCGCTATGCTATGTAAGTGCAATGCATTAGTGTTATTAAGCTGTAACCACCAGGTGTGATTCACCTCACTCAGGCACTCCCTCTAAGCTTAAGTGACGTTTAGAGAGAAAACAGGAGCATGCTGATAAATGTTTAAAGAGGGCTGGGGGTGCGGGTTAACGTAGGCACAAACACTTTTAAATTTCATCTGCATTAGTGACACGTTTTAAAATCTAGACCATCAGCTCCTGATCTGCAGGATTGTACAATTCCAGGTGTAAGTGCTTAAACTGAAAAAATTATCAGTTGGGTCCATTTGGCTTCAAGACTCTTTGGCCTTAATTAATTCTGATCGAGAGCTCCTCCCCCTCCCCCCAAAAGAGAAGATCCCCCCCCTTCCCTTTGCAAGGACGTTTACGGGTACGAGACGCTGCAGAAAGAGCCAGACTCACTGGCTTGGCTGATTTTTTTTCCAACTTTTTACCATTAGGAATGGCTCTCTGAGAGGAGGGGAGAAGGATACGGGGGAAATCTAGGAGATATGAAAAGAAGATATCACTTAAAAAGCTTTTCAACATAAATGTTTGCCGCTGGAATGTACTTTGGGCTCAGACTCCTAGGACCGCTTCCGGCTCCGGGCGTTAATAAATCCTACCAACATAAGGCGTGGCCTCCATCCCACGACCACGCCCAATCCCCGCCCCCTCCGGCGGCCCGCCCCCCGCACATGCGCAAAGAGCGGTCCGAGGAGGTGGAGGCGGCGGCGGTGGAACATGGCGCTTTCCGGCACGCTGAACCGATACTTGCTGCTGTTGGCGCAGGAGCACCTGGAGTTCCGGCTGCCGGTCAGCGCCGCGCTTCCTCCTTGTGTGGTTTGACAGTGGGAGCTTGGAGAGGAGGGGCGGCGCGCGCAGCCTGGTGGCGCGGGGGTGGAGTGGGGGTGGTCGCGGAGGCGGGGCTCGTAAGGAGGGGTGGGGGCGGGGGAGATGGGGAGGAAGGCGCGTGCGCGGCCGGGCTGCGCGTGCTCCCTTCCCCGCCTGGCTCCGGCGGCTTAGTTTAAGGCTCTGGAGCCCGCGCTCCCACGTGTGCGCAGCCAAAGGCGAGGCGCCCCTTGATTCCTCCGCCCGGGGCCTTCGGGGGAGAGTTCCGAGCCCATCTGCCGTTCCCTGCTTTCCCTCTTCTATCAAGCATTTATTAAGCTCCTACTGTGTGTAGGGTACAGTGCTCGGTACTAAGAGAGAGGCAAAGGTGGGAGGCCGCGTGGTCCAAGGGAAAGCTCCATGGGTTTGTGGTTCAGTCCCGAGCCTTGATGTCCTAAGCGTCTCCAGCTCTTCACGCCTCAGTTTCCTCATTTATAAAATGCACAAGTGTTGGGGCTTGCGTCAGGAAAACCCGAGTTCAAACCCTACTCCGACGATCGCTAGCTAGGTCACTGTACGTCTCCAAACCCTGGTTTCCACATCTGTTAAAAAAAAAGGATGGGGTGGGGGAGAATTGTAGCACTCACTTCCTTAGATTGTTGTGAGGTTTAACTGAGACGTCGGGAAAAGAGCTTTGCAAACCCTAAAGCCCTGTATTGGTTGTGGTTAGGTCTTGTGGAGCCTTCATGGCCCCGTCTGGGGTTCTCTTGGCAAAGATACCGGTGTGGTTTGCCGTTTTCTTCTCCTGCTCATTTGACAGATGAGGAAACTGAGGCAAACAGGGTGATCCGACTTGCCTGGTGTTACACACTTAGTAAGTGCTGGAGTTTGGATCTGAACTCAAGTCTCCCTGATTCCAGGCCTGGCCACCTAGGTAGCTGCTATTGTATGTTGGAGTTGTTGATCTCTTCCAGCTGTAAATCTGTGAACTTACCCAGTGGGCTAGGCTACTGGTCAATAATTTGCATTTTCATAGTGCTCAAAGATTTGCAAAGTATTTTAAAACATTATCTCATTTGCCTGACTTCCTCATTTTACTAGTGGAGAAAACAGATTTAGAAAGCTTCACCCAGTTTCAGAGTCTTCTTCAGATTTCCAGTATTCTAATTATGTCATGCTTTCCTTTATCAGTCATAGTGACAGTGTGTAGAATTAAGGGTGGAAGGGACTTGGAAGGTGGGCTAGTTCCATCCATTTATTTTACTTATGAGGAATCAACAAGTGTCACTTGGGGGGGCTCCAGAATTTGAGCCATATTCACTGGCTCTAAATCCATTGCTCTTTCAAATGTGACAGTTCTTGTCGAGGTCCTTTTGATAGGTAATGAAGCCCTGAGCTTCTTGGTTAGGATGAACTCCTAGCCAGTCATGGAGATAGTGAGAATTGAAAGGGAGGGGATTAAGGCCAGAGACATTTTGAAGATAAAATCCCAAGGTAGTACCTGACAAAGAGTTTCTACCCTCAAATGAGGGAGACATGTTGCTCTTACGTAGGTGTATATATAGAACAGATAGCAGAAACAAAAGAACCTAGGGGAAGAATGTGCTAGAAGCCAAGTCACCTAGAGAAAGCCTTTTGTGGAACATGGCACTTGAGCTGAGTTTTCAAGTCAGCCATGTACTGCAAGAGATGAGGTGAGGAGAGAAAGTATTCCAGGTATGGCCAAGAGTTAGTACAGAGTTATGGAGAGGGGAAATATAGCTGTTTGTATAAGACCTAGAAAGCCAGTATGACTAGACTATAGAGTGTGTGGTGAGAAGTAATGTTTAGGAAGACTGGAAAGGTAGGATGGGGCCTGGAAAGGTAGGATGGGGCCTGGAAAGGTAAGAGTCAAAATTTTAAATGCCCCTCAGCAGTTCACATTTGATCCTAGAAGTGATAGGGAGCCACTGCAGCTTAGAGAGAGAGAACGACAGACATGGTCAGATTGACATGTTAGGAGAATTGCTTTCACAGCTTTGTGGAGGATGGATTAAAGTAGGGAGGGTACCAGTGAGAAGACAGTAGGGGAGAGGGACTGAAGGCCTGAGCAGGTATGGTGACGTTTTGGATAAAAGAGAACAGATGTGGAGGTAGGAAAGATCTGACATCTGATTGGATATGTGAGGTGAGAGAGAGGCATTTAGTGTGACACCAAAGTGGTAAAAAGGTTGACTGGAAAGATAGTTGTGTTTTTAGCAGTAATAGGGAAATTTGTAAGAGGAATGGGTTAGAGGAGAAAGATGATGAGTGTTCGTTTGGATTATGGAGAGAGATACTTCTGGGATATATAGAACAAAGTGTCCAATAGGCCGTGGATAATGTGGAACTGGAGCCCAGGAGACAGATCAGGGCAAGACATATAGATCTGGGTGTCTTCTGCATAGTCGTTTTCATTTAACCCATAGGAGCTGATGAAGTCACCAAGTGGGAGAGTACAGAGAGAAAAGAGGAGGAGCCCATGCCAGAGCCTTGGGACAGGTCCACAGTCTCGTAATTGTTGCTGAGCCAGCAAAGGATATGAAAGAGGAGCAATCAGACAGGTGGGAAGAGAAACAGGAGGAAGCAATGGCAAAACTCCAGGGTGGAGAGACTTTCCCAGAGGAGAGGGTGATCAACAGTGCTACATGCTGCAGAGAAGTCAAGAAGAATGGGGATTAGGAAGACCATTACAATTGTCAATCTAGAAGTCACTGATAATTTTGGTAAGCTCAAAATCCTCTGGGTGAAGCTTTTTCTGGGTCACTTAGCTGCTAGTGCATTCTCCTTGAGGTTACCTTGTTTCTGCTATGTTTTGTATATACTCACATTGGAATATCTTTCAGTTGAATTTTAAGTTTAGAGCCAGATTTTAGTGTTTAGAAGACAGTGAAAAGAGTAAATAGCTATTTCAAGGAGTTTAATTGAGAAAGAAAGGATACATATAGGACAGCTATTGGTGATGGTAGGATCCAGAGAGAGTCTAATGTTGGAGAAGACTTGGGTGTGTAGAGGCAACAGGGAAGAAGCGGTAGAGAAGACTGAGGGTTAGCAGGAGGGGAATGATAATGGGGGCAATCATCTGGAGTAGGTTGGAGGGAGTGGTTTCAAGGAGTCATGTAAAAGGGTTGTCCTTGGAGAAGAGGACTGCAAATGGAAGGCTGGAATCAAAGAGGGAATCAGAGGGATGACCTCAAAGACAACAGAATGATGTCTTCAGAGACGGCAAAGGAAATGCTCACCTTTCAGTTTATGGATAGATTTTTCTCATAGTAACTCTGTCTGTATACTTAGTTTTTCACTTCTTATATCTTTCCCCTCCCAAAATCATTGCCTGAAGGTGAGATGAAAACACCATGCATTCCTCTAAGTCATTTGGATTCCAATCCCTGGGATATCATTCATGAAAGCTACAATCCAGGTTTCTTTGAGTGGTATTATTCTCACTTTATCAGCAGTGGAGAGACAGCTAGGCAGAATGATGGCTAGACGGCTGAATGTGGAGTCAGAAAACACTTGGTTAAATCCTATCCATTACATCTACAAGTTTTTTACTATGGGCAAATCTCTTTTTCTCTTTAAAACTTCAGGAAAGTTGTATAAACAAATGTTTTACAAATTACAGCTGGGTTTTGATCTGAATCCATGGAGGAAATTTTCACACTGACATTTCACAATGAAATCATTGGTGTTTGACTTATTGATATGTATCAGTAAAAGTGGGTAATTGGCCTACTTTGTGAATTTGATAAGCATTAGTTATATATTATATCTCAGATACATATTCCAAAAAGATGACACACCTCCTTATTATCCAGCTGAGATCTACAAGACTTCTCAGTTCTTCAGTGGGGAACTAGAAAGTAGCCACATGTTGTCTGGAAAATGGTATTAAGTTCTGCATCAGAGAATCTGTACTTTAATCTCAGCTTTCCATGGAAAAATTAACATTGAATTGAGGTATCCAAGGATAGATTGAAACTTCCAGGGTAAAGAGGTTTGTTTAGAAAATAGGAGAAAAAGGCATCTTTTATTTGATTCATTTATGATGATCAGTTTGGTTTTGAACAGAAAATAGAGACCAGAATAATACTAGTAAGTATTGATACAAAATATTCACTTAAATATTAGCAAAATGGCTATACTATAGTACAGCATTACAAATTTTTCACTATGACCAGAGTGGAATCATATCAGGAATGAATGACTGAATAGTGGTCACTGTGGGCCAGCCTGCATATTAAGGGGGGAGAGTCTAATACAGATATTCTGGACCAGGGGTGGGGAACCTGTGGGCTCAAGGCCACATGTGGCCCTCTAGGTCCTCAAGCGCAGAACTTTGCCTGAATCCAGACTTGTGGCCTCAAGGTCACAGGTTCCTCATCCCTGGTCCGTACAGTTCGTATTGTTGAAATACTTATATTCTGATAGGGGAAGTTAATACATACAGAAGAGTGTTGAATCAGGAGGAGTGGAAGGTGTTTTAGAATTGGAAGTGAGAATGATGATTGAGTCCTTAGAGCAAATCCTTTTTAGGATTGGTAGTGTAATTTGATTACTGTTCTTAAGGCTGAGTTCTCGGTTTGAAACTGTAAGACTGGTTCAGTTTAGGAAACTGGATTTGTATAACTAATAATTAATAACAAAAATCATTATCTGACTTAATCAGATGTGTTTCATATTACTTTTCTCTATGCACTCTATTCTTTGGCTAAAGTGGCCTAATGACTGTTCCTTGGATGAGGCATTCAATCTTTTACCTTGTCTTTTTACCAGCATGTGTGTCATGTCATTTGTATGTACGTTTGCCAAAAAGACTATTTTATGGAGAACTCATAGGGGTCAGGTGATCACATACAGGTCAGAAGAAGCGATAACAAGGACACTCTCAAGGTCTCCCTCAAGAACTTTGGATTTGACTGTGCAACATGGGAGATACTGGCACAGGACTGCTCAGCATGGCATGCCCACATCAGAAAGGGTGCTGTGCTCTAGCAGCAAAACAGAATTGAGACGGCACAAAGTAACACATGATGTGCAAATTTGGAGTATCCACCCCAAATGTTCACATGGATTATCTGTGCCCAACCTGTGGTAGAGCATTCCGAACTCATATTGGTCTGATCAGCCACAGTAGGAGACATACTGAAATTTCACTTTATCATGGTGATGTCTTGTTGTTCCTTTCCAAGAACGAAGGACAACAACCAACCATATACGTTGTATTCTCTAGAAGAATTTAGGCCTGGGAATGTTGCCTGACATAGTGTTTTGTACATAATAAGCTTCTTTAACAAATATTTTGAATTTAGACATTGAGTAAAATGATCATTTCCTGCATAGTAGGAAATTACATAGTAGAACAGGAAAAGGGAATGGCACGTGAAACTATGAATATTATATACAGCTTTTTTTTCTTTGAAAATTTATAAGAAATTCAGTGTGTAACACTTGTCTATGGTTCTTTCTGGCTTTCTCTTCTCATCTGGGAATTTTTTTTTCTTTTTTAAGACTGTCTCCCTTTCACCCAAACAGGAATTGCATAGGCAGCTCACAGGCTTAGTCACGTTCCCCCACTCCAATCAGCTAAAATACTTGTTTCAGATGTAAATGTGTTTGTTCTTCCTTAGGTTTTACTCTCTTGTATCACCATCTCCCTGTAACCTCCAACATATTAATCTTGAACTTGGTGCAGATGCCCATTTGATTTTGCCTACTGCTGCTCAAAACTCTTGAGTTCACAAGCTATATCAGCCTCAGTCTACTCTCTAGCAGGGATTATAGGCATGCTTGCCACTCCATAACTCTTCTGTGCATTGACAAAAAATGACATTGACTAGGTTTTATTTTCCTTTTTGACCTACCCTATTCCTCTGTCTCCTACTCCCCATATACAAAATAAATTATTGTTGCAAATATGAAGAGTCCAGTGAAACAAATTCCCACATTGGATGGGTCTGAGAGTATGTACTTATTTTGCATCTTGGGTCCATCACCATCTTACCAGGATGTGCGTAGCATGCTTCATCCTTGATCATAATAAGATCTTTGTAAATGTTTGTTGGGTTGAACTGAATTGATGGATTATCTACCAAATAACTTCTACCTTCTCAAAGAAATATGCCCACTCATCTGCTGTAAAGGGTTTAGGGTGATGAGTTTGTGAGAGCATTTGTAATAGTTACTGTCTGGAATGAGATGGGGAGTGGTTAAGATGGAGTTAGAACAAGGATCATCTGAAGTTGTATAGTTAGGGGGTGCAATGAATACAGTTCTGGGTTTGAAGTCAAAAAGACTTAAGTTCTAATTTAGCCTCAGATACTTACTAGCTGTGTGACTGACCCTGGGCCAGTCACTTAACCTCTGTTTGCTTCAGTTTCCTCATATGTAAAATGGGAACAATAATAGCATTTACTTCCCAAGATTGTTGTGAGGACCAAACGAAATAATAATGGTAAAATGCTTAGATAGCATCATGCCTGGCACACTGTAAGCACTATATAAATGCTAGCTATTGTTATGTGTGTGTGTGTGTATATATTTAGTTTAATCATCTTGACTGCATGCATATATTTTTTTCCAATGACATAGCAGCCCTTGGGTATGAGTGAAGAAATTGAGTGGTGGTCATGGTTACTTAGGCCAAGTAATTTGCCCAATTACTACATTATCTCTAATTACTTTTATTTTCTCTAGATCTATAATTTCATTTTTCTGTTGGAAGCTCCTGATGTAGAAATTCCTTTTTCTAATGTTAATCAGCAATATAGCTGCAATTTGTAATATTCATAATCTTCTTGAGTCACTGAAAGATGAAAAACTTGCCCATCTGTGGCAGAGGTGGTACTTCTACCTGGCATTCGTGACTCCAAGGGCAGTTCTGTCCACATGCCACACTACCTCTCACTGTGACCTGTGAAGAGTAATTGACTGAGGAAACAGACTTGAACTTTGGAGTACTTCAATTTATTAAGCAATACATGCTAATTTCAAAACAATTGGAACCAGGCCTTCCTCAGGTTGCTATTGTATAAGTATAAGTATAAGAGAAGACAGATTTTATGTATTAAAAGATAACAATAAGCAGGATTTAAAATAGGATGTATTATTAGGTAATCTGATTTCTAATTGGAGAAAAGGTTAGGGGCTTTCCATGTTGATAGTGGGAGACTTAACAGGTGCAGTTACCTAAAATAAGAAAAATAAGATATTTCACTTCCTCAAAGTGTCTGTGTTCAATCAAAAGAATATGGAAATAGTGACTGTCCAAGATCAGTTTTCAGAAAAGACATAGGGGTTGCTTGAGATGTATAATTGTGAGAAAACTCCTTGCATTAATCTTTGGATCTGACTGAGTTTCTGGTCAGCATAACCTTGGTCCTTAGTTAAGGGTCTCTAAGCAGCAGGTGGAGGTGGTCGAGCTTCCCAGCCACACAAATAATACAATAAAGTTTTCTTAGAATTCCCATAATTGAATAATATTTTCTTATAGGATAGAAATTGGACTAGACCCAATAGCTGAATAGAAAGGAAACTGAGCTAGATCCAGGATGGAGTCAGTGTGATTCACTCAATTCCCACAACTTCCTCATCACCCTGTTGAACTACACATCTCTATCTCCATCTGTCTGTCTGTGTGTGTATCTGGCTGTCTATCTACACATTAAAGACGTATTTGTATGTATACTGCAAGGTTCTAGTTTTATTTTTAGAGGAAAAACATTGAAATTCTTCATAATCTCTAGAAGTAGTAATTGAAATTGTAACAAGTTTAATATGAAGAATAAGTTGAATTTCCCCTATAATTTTCACAACAGGAAATAAAGTCTTTGCTTTCACTTTTTGGAGGTCGATTCAGCAGCCATCAGGAAATTCATGGAAAAGTAAGTTGAGAGTTTATCTTATCTATGTATAGTATATATCAATGCTAGCCTTTAACTGGAAGAAACTGTTTTCTGGGGAGCATTTTATTTATATTTGTGAGAGCATTTTAAAATTTTAAGTGTTTTTAGATGATAAAACATATTTTGCAGAAGCATCTCATAGTTTTGAAGACCTTAACATAGATCAGGGGTTCTTAAGCTTTTTTGTGTCTTTGGCAATCTAATGAAAGTTATGGACTCCTCAGAATATTATTTTTACTCAAATTCATAAAATATATAGAATTATGAATGAAACTAATTCTACTGAAATACAGTTATCAAAATAATTTAAAAAAAATAACACAAGATCATGGACCCCAGATTAAGAACCTTTGGACAATTCCATTTCTTTTTACTCCTGGACTTACTTTCACTTAATTTTCCATTTCTTACAGAAGATTTTAATTCTTAGTGTCTTTCTATTGAAGATATTACTGTCTTCTCTTGATTTACTATGATTTTGAAGAACTGGAATGAATATTATTAACTACAGCAAACTTCTTTTTGCAATTTATTTTTAAATTTAACATATGCTATTATTCAAGAAAATAAAGTACACATAGTAACTATGTGATCCTGGGCAACTCTGTTTCAGTTTCCTCATCTATCAAATGACAAACCATTCCAATATCTCTACCAAAAAACCCCTAGATGGGATCACAAAGAGTTGGACATGACCGAACAACAACAAATATTTAATGACTTAAAACTTTATTGCAACATTTCATGGGATCATAATTTGTAGGAATTTCTTGTACCATTTGCACATTAAAGACTTTCCAAGCATTTGTCACCAGTATTTATGAGATGATGTGATTGAGGGCCATCTTTCTGAACCTAACTAGAATAGTCCTTCAGTGACAGAAGTAAACTCTAAGCTTTTTCAAATTGGTTAGACTTGCTAGAGTGTGCATTCTACCTGCATGCTCTTCTAGAATCCGGGGTCAACTCCATGCCCCAGTGAAGCAACAGGGTGTGGGATAGTATTGGAGGATCAGTGCTTTAAGGGAAATTAAATGTGCCAAAGTCCAAAGTAAAATTGTAAGCATTAGAAAATCGCAAATGATATGTCATATAAATACCTCCTGAGAGGTAGCATGGTACAGTGAATGGAGTGCTGCATTTGGAGCTAGGGAGACCTGGTTTTCAAATCCTGCCTCAAAAGTTTGTTTGTTACATAAGCTCTCTTTAAAGTTATTAAGTGCTTTGCAAACCTTAATAATAAATGTGACTTATTATTATCTTAATTTCCATGTAGGATAACTCAAGAGGTAACTTATATTCCAGGGCACTGTTCACAATTCAGTCTTTAAGAAGTGGATGCTTCTGCATAAAGGGTGAATGAGAAAGAATCTTAACGAAATCTTTAACATCATTTGGACTGGCTCACCAATTCTGCCTTATTATATTTAACTGGTCATTGTAGAGAGGTCAAGTTTGGTATTGGTTGTTTTGCTTCTTATAGACCATGGAATCGGCTTTTGTGTTTTCATCATAAAAGTTGCAAATGAAAATTTCTCTTCATCTTCTTCAGTACCGAAAAGCCACATAGAGACAAATTATCTTAATGTTTTCATTGTTTCCTTTCAGTCTCCATTTTGGATTCTTAACATTCCCTCAGAAGATATTGCCAGAAATTTAATGAAACGGACAGTATGTGCAAAGTAAGAGCAACTCTTAAAAGGTGTAATTTTTTTTCATTTGTGCATCCACTTACAATGTCCTCTGGATAATTTTAGGCAATCCCTGCTTTTTTTTTATGGAAAAGTGCTTTCCTGGAAAACAATCTGAAATGGAAGAAATATATAACATTTTATTCTGTAGGCTGTATGAGTAGTAACTACCCACTGTCATAACTAGATGGTGTTCTGCATGAGAAAGGCAAGTTTGTGTGGGGATGAGTAGAATGTGGAGAGTCAGATCCTGAAGCTGATAAATGCTTGGATGAAATTGTCAAAAAACGTAAAATACTGTTGAATGAGCATATCAGCAAAGTACAAGTCAGGGAAAAGTGGGGACTGCCTGAATATATTTGTTCTGCCAACTTTATTTGTTAGGGAAATGAATTCCTAAGTCAAAACTAATTCATTGTTTATAAGAATTTTTGGTAGTAAATTACTTAGCAAGCCAAATTGTATTATTTAATCATTAATTAACAATGTAGTGGTATAATTACCTGTACAACTAATATAAATACTATTACATTTAATTATTGACACAGATTATTTTGTTAAAGGAATATCTTTATTTTTTAAAAATTTAACAAACATTACTAATTAGCATAATAATAGTAATAGCTTATGTACAATTGAAGGGTCAGTGAGGTGGTACAGTGGATAGAGTGCCAGGCCCAGAGTCAGAAAGACTCATCTTCCTGAGTTCAAACCTGACTTCAGACACTTACTAGCTGTGTGACCCTTGGCAAATCACTTAACTTTGTTTGCCCGAGTTCCTTATCTATAAAATGGTCTAGGAGAAGAAAATGGTAAACCACTGCAGTATATTTGCCAAGGAAACCCCACATGGGGTCACACTGAGTCGGACATGACTGAGTAATGTGACTGCACAACAACAGAAATGTTTAATGGGCTATATTGTCTTAAGTCAGAGCATCATATAAACTTTTGAAACTTGAACATTTTGTGATATTCTTGAGGTTTGGGGGGGAAGATTTTTCTTTTGTCTAGGATTATACTATTTAGCATTGCAGGATGAATATATCTTTACAGATTATATTTAATTTTAACTTTGGTGATTTTCTCACATATATGATGTGAGATGCTTTTACTTTTTAAGCCTTGTCATACATATTATTTTTGTTATTGTGTTCAAATGGCATGATATTGAATGGTATTCATATGCAAAGTACTGACACTTTAAAGCTAATCTTTTCAACATGTTTTTGTTAGAAACCACTCTTTCCCTAACTAGTTATTTTTGTTTAATATGTCATATTATTATGAACACATTTGTCTTAAAAATTACTTTTATATAAGTTGTTATTTAAATATCAGATGTTCTAAAGTCATATGATTTGTTAGGTATGGTTTTTTTCTGTTCTGGAGCTGAGAATTCTTAGACATAAAAGCTCTTAATTTGTGATGCATATTGGAATATGGCTGAGTATAATGGTATGACAGAATGTGCGTCTTTAGTTGCAGATTTGCAATCCACTTTATACTTCTCCGCGGTGAATTCGGAATTTAGGAGAATGGATTCTAAAAATCGCCTGTGTTAGCCAGATTTCATGTACTGCTATTATCAGTTACATGTTTTAGATCTGTTTATTTTTTACACTCTTTGTGAAGTAATAATTCTGTTATTTGGCAATTTTGAGGAACAAAGTGTTTCACAGAAGTAATTCATTCATATTACCAGATAAGTGAGGTTTTATTATCTAACCCCTTTCTCAATTAGTTCAATGGAAAAGGCAAGTATTAGCTTTTTAAGTGAGCTTGTGTGCATGCACACACACATGCATATATAAACACATATATGTATGTTTGTGTATGTGTTTGTGTGTATACACACACAGTTTTCCCCTTAGACTTTTTATTGGAATCTTTTTAAAAAATGGAAAGTTTTTGAAAATATGTTTGTGTGTGTATATATATGTATGCACGTATGGGTACACACATATAATTTCCCCCTTAGTATTCAGACTTTTAATTGGAACTTTTTAAAAAAATGGCAAGTTTTTGAGACTATATAGTATACTCTTCTGTGTTTGTAAACAGTTAATATAACATAATTTGCTCCTTACTGATTCAGGGTCATCATCATAATCATATTGTATTATATTGTGAAATAGGGGTTACAGAGCTGTGTAAGACTATTTGATGAATAGTTCTACACTGAATAACCTCCATATAGCTTCAGTTTCTTTAAGTCTTGTCAGCTGTTTATATATTTTTCTCTCTTTTGCTCTTAACTATCACTTTTTTCTTACTATTTTCCTATACCTGTATTTAGTTATCCACCTTTCCTTTATAACTTGAATCTTTTAATTTGTGATAGCCCTGATGAAAATTAGATAACCAAACTTCTTAGAAAAATGTAAACAACTTAAAAGATGTGTATGTGTGTGTGTGTGTGCATGCACACACACCCACATAGGCTGACCCAGAAATTCTTCTGTGAGCAGAGCAAATAAAATTTGGTGCAGGGACATAGTAGTATCTGTTTTTTCCTAATTATTTGTAGATCTTACAGGGCTACAAATGGACGTTAGAGATCATCTTGTTCAACCCTTTTTTTAGGATTTTTAAAGATGAAGAAAATGAGGTCTGAAAACATTTAGCATTTTACCTAAGGACTGCTCAGAGATGTTTTTTGCTTCTTACTGGCTCTCAATGAAGTTCTAGATACTTGAAGTTAACATATAAGTGAGGAGTTATTATCTATCTCCTTCTGCAATATGTTCACTGGAAGAACAAGCCCTAATATTCAAAATGTTTTGTTGCATATACATGTAAGGATCTTTGAAGAGTTACTGAACTAATTTAAAGGCAAGGTAGTAATAGCTTTTGGTCTGCATTCAGTTCTGTTTTTCAATGATACCTAACCTTTTTTATTTTTTTTTTTGAAATTTTTCTAAAATGTCAAAACATTTTGTAAACTTCCCATATAGTTGTACTATATATTCCACTGACTGAAAAAAAGTGTAAGAAAATGGCAGTACTTGGTACTCATGTACCTCCAAGGCTAAAGATTGAAAAGCGACAGTTTAGACTTTCTATAGAACTATTTAGAAGTTATAGCTTACTCAGGAGTTAGGACCTTTTGAAACCACAGACAGTGAAACACAAAGCGGCCTTTTCTTTTTCAGAATTAATTCAGGGTTCAGTTACTATTCAGATAATTGAACTTAGTAATCAAATGACAAACCTTTTAGTTGATTACCTTTTGCTTCATGAGGTAGAAATCCTTTTTCTATCTTCAACTGGATTAACCAGTGCCTTTTGAAGACTGATCCTTTTCAAATGCTTTAAATATAATTTTAAAAATAAGTGATAGCTTACTATTAATTTTGTTTATTAATATGGTTAGATCTACATATGCCATTTAATAAATTTTAAGTTAATGTCTAAATATAGTAATTTTAAGGCTTATTTGTAAAAAATCACACTGAATGAGGAAAAAGGCTCTTGTGTATATTTCACATTGTTGAATTTCCTAATAGAATTCTTAGTGATTTTGACTACTCATTCAGAGAAGATGGACATTGTACAAATATAAGAGATTATTATTAAAGAAGGAGCCTAGTATAGTATAAAAGGGAGGATGCTTTGAGTCAGAAAGCCTGGATTTGGGTCTCTTGTCAGTACCTACTTGCTGTGTGACCATGGGCTTGTCGGCTAACCCACTCTAGCCCTCAGTGTTCTCATTTGTAAAATATTGATAATAATGCCTGCTTTGCCAACTTCATAGAATTATTCTAGAGCTCACAAGATCGTAGATTTAAAGCTATAAGGGGCCTTAGAACGCATATAGTGTAAATCCCTTATTTTGCAGATGAGGAAATTCTGGCCTAGAGGTCTCGCCCAAAGTCATACAACTAGTGGGAATTTGATTTCAACTCAAGGCCTTTCACTTTAAAGTCATTGTCTTTCTCTTGTATTATATATGGAAATAAATTTGTAAACAGCAAAGTTCTCTACAAATGTAGTGTTGTAGTAGTGAAATGGGAGTTAAACAATCCTGAAACAACATTTGGGCTATTCAGGAGAAGAAATTAGGTTGCCTTTTTTTTTTTTTTTTGGCATTAAAACAATTACATATGTAATTTCTCAGCTGGACCTGTGATTTCCTTGGGGAATTCCCTCTACAAATGTGGTTTGGAAGCTGTTCTGCATCTTGAATCTTAGTGAATTACTTGGGACATGATGGGATTGATTGACATGTTCAGGATCAGAGGCTTTTAAAGAATAAACATTGAACTTCATAATCTATAGTTGTACTAATTTGAAACTGTAATAAGTTCACAGACTCCTATCGGCTTTGTAACTGTGGGCAAATCTCAATTTATTTGTCCTTTTGGCAACTCTGAGAGACTATAAGTTGCAGATCTGTAGTTTCTTTTTCTGGGACTTCCCTGAATCAATGATATCTCAGGTCTAGTCCCTAAGGCCCCATGGATTAGGAGACTTTGGCTCCCAAAGGTTAAATGAGATACCTGTAGTCTAATAGCTAGTAAGTATTTGAGGCTGGATTTGAACAGAGGTCTTCTAGACTTGAAGTCTTGCATTATCACTACTGTATCACACTGCTTTATTTCTTCAGATAGTGAAAAAAGGTAGATAGATGTATTCACTGAATTTTTCCTCAATGTCTTGTCTCTCTGTAAAAAGAAAGGAAAAAGGAAGAAGAATAAAATGTTGGTACTCTGAGCACCACTCTGATAATATATTTTTAAAGCCAGGTAAATTTTAAGACATGTTTGATATACTTAACAAATTCAGATCACTTGATTGCCCCTTAAAGTTGTAATTTGATTAGATTGTGTATGGACTGTTGTATCCTTATATTTCAATCATTTTGAATTATTGGTGAGGTTATAATTTTGAATATAATACTATGTACCATGATGAGCTCATCAGAGGAAATTTACATTAGTAAGAGGGGTACTTTTGGTATAGCTTTGGAGAACAAGGACCAAAAGCTGGGTTGAAACCAGCGTTTTTTTGTAACATAATGAGCCAGATTTTCTCATTCATGTAGCAGTATATCCTTTGGAAGTATGGAGGTGAGAAAATCCCTCCTCTGTCACTTTCCTCCCAGCAGTATTGCCTTCCTCTCTAAAGCTACCTTTGATCTGTATTCTTCAGGCTTTTATGTGCTGGGTTTTGTATATGCTCACTCTTCCATTGGACTGTGAACTTTTTGTGAAAAAAAAAACAGGATTGTTTTTGCTTTTTATTTGTATCTCTAGATCTTAGTACTATGCCTATTCCACAATAAGTGATTAAAAAATACTTGGTTTATTTGAGAAGTGTTTTTCCTTCCTACTGTGTGTATCTTCAGATAACTTCCCTATTTAAGCTGATGACAATTCAATCTTCAAATCTGAAGAAGTATATGTAGCTTTAGGATCCATGTCTCTTATTTAAATATATGCTAATGAAAGAGAAGAAAACAATTGCTTAATTAAAATGGGTAAAAATCAGTGTTGTGTTTTTGGTGGGAAATTTTTCAAGGTGAAAATAACTTTGATCATGAAATTTCCAGGTCTATATTTGAACTCTGGGGCCATGGAAAATCTCCGGAAGAACTATACAATTCTCTAAAAAATTATCCCATGGAAAAGATGGTATGTATTAAGTTGAGTCTTACATAAAAATGCGTATAGTTGAAGCAGAATTGCAGACACTAAAAGAAAATTATTTGTTTTATTTTAGGCTCCATTTCTACATTCAGGCAGTACATATAAAATAAAGATTCACACATTTAATAAAACATTAACGCAAGAAGAAAAAGTTAAGCGAATAGATGTAAGTAGACTTAAGAATTATATAATTTTAACTCAACATAATTATTGAAATATTTTAATGACATTTTAATTCATTAAAAATTTTATTTGACAATGTTATAAATTATATAATAAAATTATACATAATAAAATAATAAATATTGAATTTAAATTATTTACTAGGATGTTAGAATAATTTTTTTTTTCTTAGGCACTTGAATTTATGCCATTTGAAGGAAAGGTGAATTTAAAAGATCCACAGCATGTATTTTCTGTTCTGGAAGATTATGGCTTGGATCCAAACCATATCCCAGAGAAACCACTTAATATTTATTTTGGTAGATGGGTAAGTAGCTTTACTTCTTTACATTTCTGTTTATCTTTAGGGAAGAACTAGCACTACAGATTTGATTCCAGTTTATTAAAAGCTTAAAAGAACTAAACTATTACACTAAAAAACTGAATGATGTAGTTTGCACTTGTCTAGGTATAAACACTAAGTATGGGGAGGGAGAGATTCAGACTTAGAATTAGTAAATAAGTAGAAGTATTGTTCCTGAAAATATTTCTTTTTCCTTTTTTTTCTGACACCCAAGCTGGAAGCACAACAGCCACTCTTGGGCCCCATCCCAATACTTATTGGCATGGAACCTGGCTGATTCACACCTCCTTAGGCAGCTTTGTGGTCCTCTGCTTTCTGAGGCTTACTGAGTTGATGGGTGACTTCATGCAGACACTTGGTCAGCTTTAGCTGTTCTGCATCTCAGGGCTCCTGAACTCCAACTCTCCATCAGCCTTAGCCTCCCCAGCTGCAAAGACTATAGGTATGCACCACTACACTTTTTTTTTCTTTTAAAGATTTTTCCCTCGAGTTTTACTCTGGGATAAGAGACAATGAACTAGACTTAGCAGGCCTCTTTGACAATAGGTCATCCATAGGATGAATCTGTACTCTGTGAATCCAGAGTTGAAAACATTTTTTGAGAAGAATTCCCCCTTTTCTTGACCTTGACTAAGGTTATATCTGGAGTTTACTCCGACTTCCAAGTGAGCAATCCATAGGAAACATCTGTGTTGATCTGACAAGCCACCTTACTTTAGTTACTGTGGGTGAGTCCCTGTGTTCAAAACCTGGACAATAGATGCTGGCTCTTTTTCTAGGTTGTCCCGTTTCTTTGAGGCCCAAGGTACAGAAGAGCCAAGAATTTTTACGTTAAGTGGAGATAGAATTTTAATTAGGTCCCAGCTTCTGATAAGCATCCAGGTATATAGGACAAAGTCAAGAGAAGTTCCTTCTTCTATAACTCAGAGAGGAAATACAGTAACCTAGTGGGACAGAAGGCAGTGAACAGGTACCTGAATATATCCAGAACTGACTGATATTGTTAGAATTGTGTTGTCTGTGTCCCAGACACAATTGTGAATTGTGCCCCAGAAACGTTTAAGAAGAAAAATGTTATCATATTTCTTTTCTACAGAAGTGATGAAAAGGTTGAATTCTTGTGTCAATTATAGGACCTTTTTTATTGGCTTTTCACAATATTAGTTCAGATTTATAAGATGCTTTATAGTTTACAAAGTGTTTTCTTTACAATAATATTGAAAAGTAAATAGTGAAAGTAGCATTATCCCTATTTTGCAGATGAGGAACCCGAGCACAATAAAGGTAAAGTGACTTGCCCAGGGTTACATAACTGTTAAATGGGGATAGAACTCTTAAGCCCAGTGCTCTTTCTCTCTTTTTCCACTATGTCTTGTCTCTTCCATCCAAAATGCAAGGATAATTGTTAGAGAACAATGTATTCTAGTATCACTGAATGAAAAGGATTCCATAGCAAGTGTTAACTGAATAATTTTATTGCTGAAGAGTATGGATATGGAAAAAGTAAGTTATTTCCTTTGTTTGGAGGTTATGCACTTTTGATATTTATGCTGATTCTATTCCAAACTCAAATCTGACTTGTTTTGGGACTATTAAGAGGAATGTAAAGATGTCATGCTATAGGTGAAGAATGTTTCCACAACTCCTTTTTACCTTTACTAAAAGAAAAGATTAAAAAGTAGGAATTGGAGAGAATCTGAGTCATGGAATCACAGAATTGTTAGAGTTGGAAAAGACTTTCGGGGCCATTTTGTCCAACATCTACCAGAAAGGAATCCATAGTGTACCATACCTGACAAGAGGTCATCCAGTCCAGTGAGATACTCTGGGGCAGTCCATTCTGCTTTTAAGCAACTTTTGTTGTTTAATAGTATTTTATTTTTTCCAATTACATGTAAAGACAATTTTCAACATTCATTTTTTTAAAAAAGATTTTGAATTTCAAGTTTTTCTCCCTCCCTTTCTCCTTTCCCCCTTCCCCAAGGCAGCAAGCAATCTAATATAGGTTTTACATGTGCAATCATATAAAACATTTCCATATTAGTCATGTTATAAAAGATACAGAACAAAAGGAAAAAAACCATTAAAAAAAAACTCAAACCAAAGAGAAGTGCAAAGAGCATGTTTCTATCTGCATTAAACTCCATCAGTTCTTTCTCTGGATGTGGATAGCATTTTCTATCATGAGTCTTTTGGGACTGTCGTGGTTCATTGTATTGCTAAGAAGAGCCAAGTGTACCATAGTTGATCAGAGCACAGTGTTGCTGTTTCTGTCTACAGTGGTCTCCTGGTTCTGCTTACTTTACTCAGCATCAGTTCATGTAAGGTTCTACCTTAATCTACCTGCTCATCGTTTCTTAGCACACAATAGCATTCCATTATATTCATATATCACAGCTTGTTCAGCCATACCCCAATTGATGGGCATCCCCTCACTTTCCAACTCTTGGCCACCACAAAGAAAGTGAGCAACTTTTGTTGTTAAGAAATTTGTCCCGACATCAAGGCTAAATTTGCTTCTTTGCAACTTCTACCCACTGCTCTTACCCTTGGTCCCTGGGACCACATAAAACATGCCTAATCATTTTTCTACAGACCAGCCCTTCAATACTTGAAAACTGCTGCAGTATCCTACTGATTTTTTTCTTCTGGCTAACCATCACCAGTTCCTTTAGCTGATCCTCATATGACATAAGGCCTCTTACCATCCTCTCTAGCTAATCTTCAGGTATGATCTGACCATGGCATATTACAAAGATACTATAACTTCGTTGTTTGTGTAAGCCATTCCTCTTTTAATTATAACCCAAGACTGCTTTAGCTTTTTGTCTGTCAGTCAAAATGCTGGCTCATATGGAGCTAGCCATCCATCCATTATAACTTCCAGATCTTTTTCAATAAATTGCTGTTTAACTATGCCTTCCCCATCTTGCACTGAGGAAAATTCATTTTTTGGTCAGCATCAAGATGTTTTGCATGAGGGTTCTACCAGGGGTTGTCTGTCTTAAGCAGTGCTTTGCTGGTCTTCATATTAATTTAAAATATTTTTTGACACAGATTGCAGATGGACAGAGGGAACTTATTGAGTCATACAGTGTAAAAAAGAGACATTTTATTGGAAACACAAGCATGGATGCTGGGTTATCATTCATCATGGCTAATCACGGGAAGGTGAAAGAAAATGACATTGTCTTTGATCCATTTGTTGGAACAGGTATTTTTATTTCATTATTTAGAAAACATTATCAAAGATGTTCTTTTAGATGAGACCAAATTAAACATCTTTTTTGAAAAGTTGAACTTTTGGAGTTTCATTTTTCATTTGAGTGGAAACATACATGAAAATGGAAACTACAAAAAGGAAATTGTGAAACCCAGGATTTAAAGTAATATTAAAATAATAATTTCTTAAAAAGTAAAGAGAATATATTTTCATCTTTTTTTTAATCCTTTGTAATGTTGGATGAACCAGTAGGGGGAGCTTTTAGCTCATACATTATAATACTGCAGTTAAATTTAAAAGACCTTGAAACATGATAATCTTTTGGGCTTCCAGGACTCTATTTTGGAAAATAAATTTTGCATGTCCTGATTAGACAACTAATTATAATCACCTCACAAAGGAATAATCAAGTGATTAGTTTAAAAAATAGATATAGTTTAATATTGAGTTAGCAGAAAAGTCAACTGTATAGATGGAGACTGATAGAATATAATTTGGGGAAAAGACTGTCTGTGACAATAATGCTGTTTCTTGGTTATTATGGAATTGGGGTCCCTGGACATTATCAGGATGGCCAGAAATTCCATCATCATGAACTCCGTAAGGATTGTGGTGATGAGAAAAAGATAACCAGGATGCTACTAGAAAATTCCAAATATCAATTTCTCATTATTACAGTCCTTTCAGAGTTCCTTGTAGTGTAATTTCTGGCCATTCTGTAGTATGTGTCAGAGTTATAACTCAAGCCTAGAGCTCAGTATGCTAAGCTGCCTCGTAGTGTATCAGAATAAAATGATATAAAGAACTAGAGGTATGTAATTTAGGGAATTATTTTATATATTTGTATTAATGAATTAGTCCACTAATTTGTATCCTTCCCACTGAGCACCTCCATCTTTTCTATTCTTTGTACAGATAATATATTCCTACCATATTGCTTATACATTTTTTTCCTTATCCTTATGACCGCGTGTCTTGATCATTATCCTCACCACTCTTTAGTCCCTACCTTGGGAATTTTATAATGCTTTGTGGAATGGGAGGAATTCTTGGAGAGTACAGGTACATAGTGTCATAGTTTGTTTTTGTTGTTGTTACATCTTATTAGCTTAGTTTTAAATTAAAACATAAATGGGGAAAGTGTGGTTCTTCCAGGTGTCATAGGAAAAAGTCCTTTCTGTTGGCTATACAAGTTAAAACAGATGAACAAAAAACTCATTTCCCTAGCAATAAAAATTCTCACTTGCTTTTACTATTGTCGATGAGAGTTGAAATTGTTTTAGGTATAAAATTGATAGAGAAAAGACTCTTGGCTGTTTTAGCAGTCATTCTCTTAGACTTATTAGTGGAAGGTTTCCTTCTTGAAGAGGACCGTGACATCAGGAAGAGAGCTGAGCAATTAAACCAAATGGTGCTGCAGAGATCAGTTGTACAGAACAAGTCTGTTTATGATTCAGACATAGCTTTAGAATTTTTACTTGTTATAGTTCAGTGACAGTTAAATGAGTTTGTTTCATTTTTTTGGTGGGAACAATTCTTAAGCATAACCTGTTTGTAACTGAGTTTATTGCCTTCTTGTAAGATGACAGTAGGGATTGGAAAAGTGAAATAGTCCTGCCTCTGAGGTTACATTTTCCTCAAAGTTAGATTATAGATTTGGCATTATTTTTTCCTATCCTCACTGCTCCACCTCCTCTAGCTGTGGTTCTTTTCTCTTTGACATTTATTTTTTTTCCAACATTTAATTTTAAAAATGCTTATTTATAGAAAAGCAGAATTTAAATGAACTTGTTTTTCTAAAGGCCCAGCATCTTGCTTCTACTCACAGACTATGTTTTTCTCAAGGTTATAGATTAATAGGTTAGAAAGCTTCTAGGAAACTGGAAGGAGAGAGATTTACTCTTATTTTCATATGAATAACTTTCCTTGTTCTTTTAGGCAATCTGCTGCTGTTTTCTAGAATGACATTATGAGCTGTGTAGAAAAACACTTTTCCTCTACATTTTAACAACCAAATTTTTCAGGATTTTAAAAACATGCATATCTCCTTTTATGTAAGGAATGAAATAATTATTTTTAATAACTACCAGTAGTAAATATGATTATTCTAATATTGCAGGCACATCCAGAGAACAAAACTTAGTGGAAGATTAATCAACCAGTAAAGTATTTTTTAGATGCCTGCTATATGCTCAGAGTTAATTTTCACTCTTAAAATATTTTCTTGATTTCTTTTTGTTCATGAATTATGTTATAAATCTGGATTTATGAATTACTTGCACTTTCACTAATTATTCACAGTCATATCCTTTTACCAAACGGATGAGATAATATTAGATTTGAGTCAGTGTTAGTCAGGATCTGGACCTGGAGTCAGAAAGACCTGAGTTCAGACTTAGCCTCAGGAACTTTAACATCTGTATGATCCTGGGCAGTTTCCTCACATGTAAAGTATAGGGATAATAATAGCATCTTTCCCCCTAGGGTGGCTGTGAGGATTAAACTGAGAACATATTAGTAAAGCACTTAGCAAATCTTGGGCTTTCATTATTGTTATATTATTACTGATTACAGATGCCAGCTGCAGTAGGGTTATAATGAACAAATTTCTTATGTATCCAGTTCTGTTGAAGTACAATTGAACATTTCTGTAGTTAATTCCCAGAAGTTTTCATGAGATTATTTAGAACTGTAGTTATTATTTCTTTGTGAAAATAGAACAGGAGAGGTAAGGAAATAAAGGTTTCAGTTTGGAAAACCTTAATTTTCTGTTTGTAGCCACACTTATACTGCAGAGAGCTGCAGGGGTCAATGCTGTGAAGTCATGACAGATACCCTCAGTTGTTCCTCTTTGAACAGTATTTATTCAGGGTGGGCAATGAGTGCTGAGCCAGATTTTCTTGGTTCTTTCCTCACTCTTCAGGAAGAGACGCATGGTACCCAGAGTGGGAAACTCTCTCATTTTAAACTCTTGTGACCTTGACTTCTTCACTTGACCTTGTCCTATTGCCTAGTTTCTGTTAAATGGAATTGGAATTAAAATTCCAAGTTGGCAAAATTCCAGTTTGGTATAATTCTAACTGGCCTCCCTGGATTGTGAGCTCTATGAAGAAAGGACTGATTTTCACTGAAAGGTTGAAAGGTGTGGACACGTAGTGAGCTAACTGGTCCTGGTGTGTAATTCAGGTTTAATTAGTCACTATCCATGCCATTCTGCTTATGTGTTCCTTCAGACTAATGGTGTTTAATAGATTTAATTAGGCATGACATTTCACATTATGTGTGTATGTTTTAAGTGCCATAATTGACTGTTTAGACTCTGCCTTTCTTTATAAACCAAAGTCCAACTATTCACTTCCATGTCATGATTGATATATAAATCTTCAGAAATGGAAAGTTTTTATTTATCAGTTGTAATCAGGTTACACTTGGATAGCACAGTTAGTAGTGTTTTTTAAATTGAAATTCTCTGTATAAGATGTTACCTTTATTTAAAAATGTTCCTGCTAAATAGTGTGAAGCCAGGGCATCCCAGACTCTGAAAGGAGAGCAAGAAACAGGTCAATCTTGTCTTGTCCTCCTGATGTGGAAACCTTCTAAACCCTCAATTCTGGAATACTATATGTACTTCAGCATTAGTGATCTGCTACCGGTAATTGTCCGGTGACTAAGTCAGGGAGATAGCTCATTTTTTAAAGAAGCTTAAAAAGTAGAAAGAAACAATTACACTTATTGTTCATCTCCTTTCAGCTGTGTACTATATTATGAAGTATGTCTTGTCTCCTCAAAACTCATTGTAGCCAAGTAGATAAGGTTGTATTTAAGGAAGTACAGGGAAGTTTTTCTTTTTCCCTTGGCAACTAGTTCTCGTAGGTGAGTATCTATGTCCTTAGGCAGAATTATAATAATTCAAGTCATAGTGTGAATATTACAAGTCATCTAGCATGACACATTTTATACTCACATTTCATAAAAATTACTACTGTGACTGTTCTGTTATGACTAAGTTAATCTGGGCTTTATCCCCTTATCTTTCACTTAAATTTTTTTTTTTTTACATGATGAATGGACTTTGGATTTAGTTTTCAGATTACTTTTGGCACTCCTTTTCTCTTTATCCTTTATTTTCAGAACTCTTTACTGGTAATATTATTTGCTTTTTAAAAATATTTTTGTACTTTCTAGAATACTTTATTCTAAGTAGTGTTTGAAGGACAATACTTTTTCTTGCTTTCTGTGTATATGCACATAATGCAGGTGTAATATTTTTAACTCTCTGGAGAGAGTAATTGACTGTCTGGAGGTTCTACTCATTTTATCTTGAGAGATCACATTTGGAAAGGCTCTGCGGCTGAAAATTCATATCTTTTCTAAACCAGTGTATATTTTATACCCTAAATCAAATTGTAGATAGGCTAGGCATATATATATATATATAGCTTGACAGATTATACTGCTTTGGACCATGACATAAATTTTTAGATTATTGTTAATTTTTCTTTTTCTTTTTGATTTTTATGCTGATATTTAACTTTGAAAAATGGAGTCATTTTAAAATTTGAAGGAAAATTGCATAATGATCTGCTTGAGAAGCTATAACTTGTCCTAACATGTTTCATGTTCCTTTTGTTTTGGTAGGGGTTGGCACTTGAGTTGCATAAATTCTTCCCTCTGATATTTATTTATAGTTTTGTGACTTCATTGAGAATTAAGCCCAAATGTCAGAAGTTAGTCCTTTTTTATGTGGGGGCAGGATGCCAACTGTGGTTGTATAGCAAACTCTATGAGCTAATTTTTCAGAAATGAGAGGGATATGTCTGTAGGGGCCCCTTCGAATAGAATGGAGATACTAAAAAATTGTTGAAGAAGTAATTGCATATCAGCAATACTTTTCAGTAATGATAATAACACTAATTTGTATCCTACCTTCTGATGAGTGCAGATTAATTTACCAGTAAGGATTAACAAATACAGTAATCTTTCGTACAGCTGTATTTTAGGGCTCTCTGGAACTTAAGTGAAGAGGAGGAAGGGGTGAAATAGGGAGCTTTCTTCCTAATTAGTCATGCACTGTTATCCTTTCTTTAATTTTCAGGGGGCCTCTTGGTACCCTCTGCTCATTTTGGGGCGTATGTATGTGGAACAGACATAGATTATAATACCGTTCATGGACTGGGTAAGTTGTAGTTCCAAATATGTATTACTGTTATTATATTACTAGATAATAGAATGTTAAAAAAAATTTCTTGGTATTACTCTGATATAGTCATCTTTAGATGACTAGTGCCAAAGTAAGTGACAGGTACTCCAAGGCAAGAGAAACGTTTTTTCCTTCCTCTTAGTTTCTCTCACTCCCAACCTCCCTGATTTTTTTCTTTCAAATGAGAGAGATGACATTTCTGAATAAATATTATAACAATAACTTATCTTTCCTAGGTGACCTTCAAAGATTTCTTGTACTTGACAGACTGGAGGCAGTATTATAAATCTTTCCATGGCATATTTAGTACTATTAGTCAAAAGTTGGCAGCTGTTGATTAAAGCATTTCCTACAATAAAACCAAAATTGTTCTATTGAAATGCTAAATGTAGAACTAACCTTAAGGAACTGCTCAGTACAGTATATTTGACAGAATGAATTATAGCACTGTTTTGTCTTTGTTTTGTTTCCCCAACAATTTGTAGGGAGAATCAAGTTATTCCATGAACCACTTCCTAGGAAGGAGATATTCTGTGTGATTTACTTTATTATGTGAAGAAACATGGTAGAACATAGTAGCCAGTTAGCCTTTTGTATAATGTATAGGATGAGATTTTCTTACAGCTTTTCTTTTTCTTGTTAGAGCAAGCCAGGAGAGTTAAATGTCTCTATTTGATAACTTGTCTTTTTTTCTTCATTGAATAGAAGAGATTTTGTAATATTTACCATGAGCAAATGAATTCGGCTTATTATATTATTGTTGTATTTATGTTTATATGTTACTAATATGGAGAAGATGTATCATAAGAAAAATTTAGGGTAGGTAAAGTGCCACTGAATATAGACTTGGTGAAAGATAGCATATCTTTTGTGTGAAGATCAGCCCTGCTAAGTTCAGAGAGGCTTATCACCAGGTTGTTCTTAGAGTGATATTTTTTGACTATAGCAAAAATTTTTTTATTGTAATTTTAAATTAATTTAATTTTTCAGTTAACAAGCATTCATTTCCTCTTCTTCCTCACTATCTCTCCCTACATTGGGGAAAAAAAAGAAAAGAAAAACAAAACCTTTAACAAATATGCATAATTAAGCAAATAGATTCTCACATTGGCCATTTCAAGAAATGTATGTTTTATTCTGCATCTTAAGCTCATCAGCATTCTGTCATGAGGTGGGTGGCACTGTTCATTACTGATTCTCTAGAATTGTTTTTGGTCATTCCATTAATCAGAGTTCTTAATTTTTTCAAATTGCTTGTTTTTAATATGCTATCGTTATTGTCTAAGTTGTTCTCCTGGTTCTGCTCACTTGATTCCACATTAGTTCATATAAGTCCTTCCAGGTTTCTCTGACTTATCCTTCTTATCTTTTCTAATGTCAGAATAGTATTCCATTACATTCATGTACCATGATTTGTTCAGCCCTTCCTGAGTTGAATTTGGTTCCAGCTTTTTGCCACTATACAAAAAGCCCACAGCAACTCTTTAAGACTGGCTACTGTGTCACAGTAGTAATTGTTAGAGGAGAGGATACCCATATTATGTCACAGTAATAGTGTTGGTGGAAGGGAATATCCATGCTAATGAAATTATAGATTCTGGAAGGACTGAAATAAAGTGTCCAGGTGAACTACTATCTTCTGATTCTTTTGTATAGCAAGTAGATTTCCTTTAGGGAAAATATCCCAAAAGTTCTTTAAAATTTTTTTCTTTGTTCTATAGTGTACTGTGTTAAAGGGTTGGATTAATTTTAAACGTTGACCTGTTTTATCCATTATCCAAGGTGATTTAGTTTCTCATGCAGAAGTATCTAGGAAGGCAGTTTTGCTTGAAATTAGATCCTGTATTTTGTTGCCTTAAGGATAGAATCATTTCAAGAGCCCAATGTACAATATAGCTTATTTTACTGAAGTGGTTTCATAATAAGTTGAATGAAAGTAACTGTTTACTTGGATAAACAAAATATGAATGAAATTATCAGTAGCTATTCTTTGAGGAACAAAGAATTAAAAGTGCTGCTAGGAGTTACATGACAAGGAATAAGAATGATTCGGCTAATACTGATGTGTCAAGTATGATATTCTCTCTCCTCTCCTTCCTTTTACTCATTAGGAAAGGCTAGTAGGAAAAATCAGAAATGGAGAGGTCCGGATGAAAATATTAAGGCAAATCTTCGCCAGTATGGCTTAGAGAAATATTACCTTGATGTCCTTGTTGCAGATGCATCTAAGCCTTCCTGGAGGAAGGGATTGTTTTTTGATGCAATTATCACTGATCGTAAGTATCTTTCCATGCCATAGTAGGAATACAATTAGAATTATGCAAAGTATCTTTTTATGTATTGGGGAAAACATTTATCAGGGTATACAACTTTATCAGTGATATTTCTACTAAATTTCTTCATTTAGTAGCAAGAGAAAACAATAGGGAAGTAGCACAAGTAGTTGACTGAAGAACTGAATAGTTGAATTCAGAATTTAACAACATGATTCATGGTTTAGTTTCTAATTTCTTAATTTCTCTTAGCCTAATTTCTTTTTGGCTCTAGGTATGTACATATGTACTTGTTTCCATGGTTAGGTTAATTCAGTTCTTTTCAGAAAAAACTAGAGGCTAGATGTTTAGTTCATTTACAATTATAATCTGAGATTTTTAATAAGACAACATGCAAATATTACATTTGTCTAAATAGAAGTCTTTGTATTTCTGTAGCATTTATTGCTACTTAAAGAAAATTCACAAGATATCTTATGCTATGCAGTTAGAAGAAAACTGAATTCCTGTAGATCTGAAATAATTTGATAATACTACTGTTAGTAATAGTAATAATCCTGGTTAATGGAATAAAGATACAGGGGAAATGTAGACTATGTGAAAACAAAGATAGCAATAAAAAATCTTCTACTAAAACAAAAAAAGAAATAAACAAAATGGGAAAAAAACCCCCAAAGAAATTGATGTGTTAAGTGAATAAATATTTGCAAGACAAAAAAATACTTATTTATCTGACACACCTCTTTTGGGGAGTTTTTGTTGGTATCCTTTATTATTAATGTTCTCCTACTCCTTAAATTACCTTGTATTTATTTGTTTTTTTTATATGTGGTGTGCTGCATTTGGATACCAGTTTCTTGAAGGTGAAGAAGTTTTGTTTTGTTTTGTTTTGATCTTTGTGTCTTTAGCACATAGCAGAGTACTTGGAACATAGAAGAATATAATGTTTATTTTTATAAAGCAGTTCACTTCTTTTTACCACTTTGATCTTCACAGTAATCCTGTGAAGTTGTTAGGGTTTATCTTATTAACTCCCTTTTATAGATGAAGAAAGAGAGGCTGAGTGAATTTAAGTGACTTTTTAAAGAATATCTAATAAGTAGCGGAACCAGGAAAAGAACCCAGCTCTCCAACTCCAAATTCACTTTTCTTTCCATTATACTATAGATACTGATGGGCTTTTTCCCTCAATTCTTACTTACCTTCTAGACTCTTTCCTGAATTCTAATCCTTCATCACCCATTGCTTATTGGACATTTTGAAATGACTAATCCATCAGTATCTCAATAATAACTACCATTTATATAATAGCCATCACTTATATGGCGCTTTAAGGTTTGGAAAGTATTTTAAATACATTGTCTCATTTGGTCTTCACAATAGTCCTTTGATGGAGGAAGGGAGGAAATAAGCACTTATTAAATGTTTACTGTGTGTCAGTCACTGCATTAAGCATTTTACAAATATTTCATTTGTGATTCTCACAAACGGTAGTGGGAGACAGGTGCTGTTATTCCCATTTTAAGTATGAAGAAAGCTGAGGTTCCCATTGGTGACTCACTCATGGTCACACAGCTAATAAATATCTGAGGTAGTATTTGAACTTCCTAACTCCTAGTTTAGTGCTCTGTCCATGGTACCACCTAGCTACCTATCGACATGTTCAAAATAGAACGCATTACCGAAACCCTCCCTCTTCTGAACTTTTTAGTTTCTATCCAGGGAAGCTTCAACCTTCCATTCACCCACGTTTGCAACCCCTCTGTTATCTCCAACTCTTCACATACCTAAGCAGTTACAGGTTTGGCTTTTTCTTTCCATTTACTTTGCCTACTCCTCATCGCCTTTTTCTTGGACTATTTTCATAATCTTCTAGTTAGTCTCCTTACCTCTTTACTTTGTCTTCCCCATAACTGCTAAAGTGATATTCCCAAAGTACAGTTCCTAGCTTATCACTTCCCTGTTCAGGAAACTCCATTTACTTTCTCCTCTGCTCCCTGTTACAGGCTCCTCTATTGGCACTTAAACGGTTTCTACCCTCTCATCTACCTTCTCATCCTTATTATGCATTTCTTCAGGCAGGGCAAAACGACCTTACTGCTCTTGCTGGCACACACCGCTCCATCTTCTAGTACTTAATACTGTGCTTGGCACATAATAAGTGCTTAATAAATGCTTTTTTCTTTATCCATTCTGTCTCTATGTCTCCATTTACTGGAATGCATTCCTTCCTCACTTCTGTTTCTCAAAATCCCTAGTTTTCTACAAAGGTCATCTTAAATATCACTTCCTGCAAGAGTATCTTCTTGATTTTCCAGTGCTACCCTTCCCCCCACCTCCTTCTGTTTATTTTGTATATTCTTAATATGCAAGCTGTCTACCCCTATGGAGTGTAAACTTTTTGAGCTCAGAGTCTCTTTGTATTCCCTCCCCCCCAAAGCTAGTATATTGCCTGGCCTATAGTAGATTCTTAATACATGCTTAGAGATGAAAATCAATTTTCCCATGTTATGAAAGTGGTGGTATTCTTCACTGTTATGGCTAATGAACCAGATTTGCCTTTTCAGTGTGGCACCTATCAAGTCTTTATTCATTGGCTATCTTGTATATTTTTTCCATTCCTTCAATTTCTTACTAAAGTGTTTTTTTCTCATGTGTTCTCAGAAAACATTGCATTGATCTCTTTTTTTCCATGATTATTCTGTTAGCTTCATTATATTTAGTTGTGTCCATGATATAATTTTGCCCTGTCTCCCTCTCTCCTCCTCTCCCCCCTTCCATACCTCCCAATGAAATGTAAGCTTCTTAAGATGCCTTTTTAATCTTGGTATTCCCAGTATCAAGCAGTGTCTTGTATGTAACAGAGGTTTAATAAATGTTTTTTAAATTAGTCACTTAAATGAATTACTGCTGCTAACAAGAGTGCAAAAAAATTACTCAGACATTATTGTTTCAATATAGGTATATTTTTTGAAATTATAAGGATGAATTCCAGCTGTCAGTGTTAACTGTGTTTTCTGCTTAGCTCCCTATGGTATCAGAGAATCTACTAGAAAAACTGGTTCACAGAAAGAAATAACGAAAGGAATAGAAAAATGGTAAGTAAACTTTAGGAAACTATGTACTTATTAAAATTTAAGCTTTTCTAACTTTGAGATGCTCGTTGCTTTTTTTAATTTAAGACTTTATTTTTAAAAAAAACTTCACAGTGTTTCACTAAGCATATAATTTTGGTATTTTTTGTTTAGCCCGGAAAGCCACATCCCTGTTTCTTTCAACTATCATCTGAGTGATATGTTTGTAGACCTTCTAAATTTTGCTGCAGAAACTCTTGTACTTGGTGGAAGACTAGTCTATTGGCTGCCAGTGTATACACCAGAGTATGTATCCTTTGCAGAACTTTTATCTTTTTATTCTGTTTCTAGTATATCTATGTTCTTAGATTATCTTGTATTTTTAATTTTTTTTGTAATTTTAGTTGTGTCTGGAGTAAGAGTCTTGGTATTTCAAGTGGAGTGAAAGTCTTTAGTTTCTATACACAGCACAATCTTGTTTATTTGGCCTTTGTCTCTCTAGCTCTTTGGTTTATTTAGACTTGATAAATATTTGTTGAATGAATGCTTTGTTATGCAAAGCTTAGCAGCATGCTACACACTGTAGCTTCTCTCTTAATTTAGGCTATTCAGACATTTTTATTTTTGGATCTTGCCTATCTAATCAATTTGCATACATCATTGTTCTGAAGATAGGCTATATCCCCAAATGAGGTCTTTTTTGAAAAGAAAAAAAATGGAAAAATAATTACATAGAACAGGTCAGGGATGCACAGAGTTGATGAGATCACCAAGTCATAAAATATAGACAGTGAAGAAAAGAAGGTCTGGAGCCTTAAGAGATTCCCATAGAATTACCTTATTAATTACTTATTAAGAGAAAACTTGTTATTTTTTCTAGAAACTGGTAAGAGTTTGGAGCATAAATCAAAGTACTGTGGCAGTGTAGAGGTATAAAGTAAGGAAATTTAGATTGCCAGACAAATGTGAGCAGTTAGACTGAACGTTCTTGTTGGGGGAGAAGTTACAACAGATGAGTTGCTCTCTTCCTGTGATGCATAGACAGGAGTACTCTTAACATTTTTTTCTTCCTTGTCCCGGTTAGAATGTAATATTCCATCATACACAGAATACTTTAAGCTAAAAATTATGTCTATTTCCTTCTGACTCATGTCAATTAGTATTTTAATTTCTGTAGTAGACTTTTATATTAGCTTTTTAAAGATACTAATGACATGAACATAGTATTTACTATGCAAATTTCATTTTCTTTTATAAATCTTGAGCATCCTTTGTTTTTGTTTTATTTGTTTTGGCTATTTTTGTTATTCAGTTTATCCTTTAATGTTACTTAAGAACTAGAGTTTTAAGAGATGTGTGCTCTAGTCCACAGTAAAGTCTTTCTTTGGATAAGAGTTATAGGAATTTATAAAACACTAATTAATTTTCTTTTTTGCTATATCTAATGAAATGGGGCTGGAAAGGTACAGAGTTAGGGAACCCAAGGAGAAAGGAATTTTCATATAAGAAAAAATAAAAAAAGTAAAATTCAGGCTAAAAAATTGAAGGATTAAAGGTCAGAACCTGGGATTTGAAAGAGTAATTTTAACAAATTAATCAGCATTTATAAGGCTCCAGTTGTATGTGAGATACTGTATTAAGTATTAGGGATACAAAGACAGAAGTGAAGATCTGCCCTCTGAGGGCTCATATTCTAACGGGGAGACACTAGTGATTAGGGGTCCAGTAATGGCCTTCAGCAAAAGGTAGAGCTTGAGCTGAGTTCTGAAGGAAATCAGGAGGGGCAATAATGTATAAGAAAACTGGAAATGTTGGAAGGAGTCAGATTGTGAAGAGCTTTACATGCCAATTGGGAGTTTGTATTTGATCCTTCAGGTAACAAGGAGCCATCGGAGTTTCTTGAGTAGGGGAGTGACATGGTCAGACCTGCACGTTAGAAAAATCACTTTGGCAGCTCTATGTTGGATGGATTGGAGTGGGGAGACGCTTGGACAGGTAGGCCAATGTGGAGGCTATTATTTTATTCAGTCCAGAAGTAATGAGGGCCTGAGCTGGAGTGGTAGTGGTCTGAGTAGAGAGATGAAGATGTCTATGAGAAATGTGGAGACAGAAGTGACAAGATTAGGCAACTGATTGTATATGTAGAGTAAATGAGAGTGAAGAGTCAGAGATGACACTGAGGCTGCAAACTTGAATGACTAGAAAGATGGTGATGCCTCAGCAGTAATATGAAAATTCTAAGATGGCTTAGTTGTTTGAGGAAAGGTAATGAATACTCTTTTGAATATGATGAGTTTGAGATTATTCTCAGACATCCAGTTTAAAATGTCCAATGGGCTGTTGATGAGGGTTCAGTGTATGGATCTTGGAATCTTCAGAATAGAGATCATCAGGGTTGATGAGATTCCTAAGTCAAAGAATGTTGAGAGCAAAAAGGGCCCAGGACAGAATATCCAGGAGGAGAGAGTTGTCAACAAAAATGTCAAATGTTGCAGAGGTGCTGAGGTCAGATGTGAGAGTGAAGAGGGTTTGGAAGAGAGTGAGATGAGAGGAAGTGGAGAACCAGTGCAGGTGACGTTTCTCAAGACTTTAGTTGAGAGGGAAAATGGCTAACAGAGACGGTAGAGATTAGACATCAGGGAAAGAATTAATATATAGAAGGATACTAAAGATTAGAGAGAGACAGGATAATGATGGGGGAAATCTACTGGAAAAGTGAGGAGGGAATGAGATCATGGGTACCTGCAGACAGCTTTGTCTTGGAGAGAGGAAGGGCTCTTCTTTATCAGAGACTGGAGTAAAGGAGGAGATAGAGGGGCAAATAAAAGGATAAAGCTGCTTTACAGAGTGGATGACAGCTAGAACTCTTTAGCCTAAGAAGTATTCTAGATTGAAATTATAAAATTTTGAAAGGGAGTTGATAAATTTCTGTATGATAGAACCATGAAAGAATGCTAGAGATGTTTGGATTACTTTACATTCTTTGGAGGTGATATCACACAAAGCAACTCACATCCTCAGTGCCTCCATCAGTGAAAATGTCAGGGTGGATAGGTGATTGCTCTGACTCAGTATAGGATTTCCTAAGTTAACATATATCATTCTCAGTACTTTAGCTAAAATAAAAACTCATCTTACTACATATTGTACAGTCTGACTTTATCAAGGGAACCCAGAACTTTCCAAATAATAATTTTTTATTGTAAGAGACATACTTGGTTTCACATTTTATACTTGTGTATTTATTTCCTCAGGAGGAAAATGGATATTGTACTTTATTTCTCTGGAATTTGTTTTTTGAGGAAATCACTAATTAATAGTATAATAAATGCTTATCTGTCTGAAACTATCAGGGAAGGCATTATTCAGGATGCTTGAGTTTCTTTAAATAGCCAAGAGAAATTTTGTAGGATGAACTGTAATGTTTAACCCTCAAAATATACCATACATAATTTAGCTTTTTCTTGATGGCTCCAAATAAACCTTATTACTGTACTGTGCTGTACCTCTAGCTATAGATGTTTCCATAAATGGTATGGGATAGACCTGAATGACCTAATATGTCACTGTACTGTTTATATAGTAATTCATACCTCTAGCCACTGAGTTATATGCCACTTAGTATTTTTTTTCTGTAGCTTTAGGGGCCGATAAGGTACAAGAAGCCATTTGCTCTGGTACTCCCTTGCCCTCTCCCCAGATAGACAGGGAGGTTTTTTTGACCTTCAGAGCTGTAATTTTGAAGTGTTTACTGATGCCATTTGCAAACTACAGAGCTGCTGTAGCTTCTGTGTCTTACAAGGCTTCCTTCTCTAGCTTCAGAGTGTCTGCTCCTCCTTGCCTCTGTCACTATCTTTAATCACTCTCACTGACTGCACTACTTACTCATGTAGGCCACTCACTTCTCTTCCTTGTTCTTGTCTTTGTTCCTGGCTCTCATCTCTCCTCTTTTTAGAATCTGCTATTTTCGGATGGTGTTGCTGATTTTCATCGTTTTCTTCCATCTTCTCTGGCTCTACTTTTTCCTTCTCTTTCTTTTTTCTTCCTCACTCCCTTTCTTTGTTCTCTCTCATTTTCTCTCTCATCCTTGCACCTTTCCCCCATCTCTTTATGACTTCCTTCAGTTTTTAGTGAATCATTTTGAGGACTTTTCTAAACTGATGAAGAATGAAATGAATAAAACTAGGAGAATATTTTATACAATAGCAACATCTCAGAAACAAATGTTTTTGAAAGCTGTAAGAATTATGGTCAATACAATTACCTTTCGTGATTCTAGAGGACCTATGATAGGATCTACTATCTCTTATAGAGAAGTAACTGATTGAAGGGCATAATTATGCGCTTATTATGTATGTATGAATGTATGTATGTATGTGTATATACACTGTATATATTTTTACAGCCATTGAGAGCTTGTTTTGCTTAATGATGCATATTTATTATAAGAATTTTTTTTCTTTTTTTCTCCCTCCTAATGGGGTGAGGGATCAGAGGGAGAGAAAATAGATTTCAGTTCATTTAAAAAGAGAGAGGAGGTGGATACTCCAGATGTGAAATGTTGCATGTACTTTCAGATAAAGTTTTATTTAATTGTTTTACTTTGCTACAAGAGATCTCTCATGATGTTGGAGTAATCTGTAAATATTTGTAATGTAAAAACAAAATGCATCAGTTCAAAAGGAATTTCACATGGAAAGTCTGGACTTGTACAGATATGTTTGTTTGTGGCTATTCAGTTCCATTTATATTTAAGTGCCTATTATGTACAAGATGATACTAGGTTCAGCAGATTCAAAAGAAACAAAGAAAAATTTCCTCATCATCAAGGAGCTTACATCCTACTGCTAGAGATCCAGAGACACTTTGTGCCTCTTTACTACTGCTGGCATTCTTTACTTCCCACTCTTGGGTCATTTTCATTCCTGAGACCTTTAGGAAGGTCTCTGGGTACCCACTGAAGGCTAATTAAAAACACTGACTCTTGGGCCCTTTTCACTTTACTTTGTTTCAGAGTTCTGATTTCTCATTTAACCAAAGCCTCCTTGTCAGTTTCTTTATGCAGGTACTGATGAGGCTGAACTCTTGAGTTGATATTCTCAGAATCTTAGTTGGTCATAGTCTTAGGTGCATTAAAGCTTTTTGAGGAATAAAAAAGGGTAAAACTGAAGTGGGGGTTTTCTTTGTGAAAGTCCTAATTATGTGTTATGTCATTGGCACAGGTTTAGTTATATTCAGATGGATCTGTCATCTTGCTGATATGGGTATTCCCTCTAACAATCCAAACTGCCATACATCTGTGCCTTTTTATCCTGTTCAACATTTGTCTGTGTTCTGCCATGATTTTCATACCTGGGGGTTCTCCTACTATTCTAAAGGTTTTCTTAGCTTTTATAAATAATCATAATTTGTAGAAAAATAATATTTATATTAATGATTAGAGGTAATAAAGTGTTTGTATAAGTAATGAAAATCATTTTTCATCATCAACCTCAAGCCTCAAAGAAGTTTATTTTTTCAAATTGAACTAGAAATAATTATTTTAACTTGTAATTCTTTTGCTCTCAAGCTTGTGCACTTTACATTTATATAGTGCTTTAATATTTCCAAAGTGCTTTTCCCATAACAGTCCATTGTGAGGCAGGTATGCAAATATTATTATCTGTTTTGCAGTTATGGAAACTTAGGCTCTGAAAAGATAAGTCATTACCCTGTGGTCATTCAGCTAGTAAATATGTAGCAGAGGGAGGGGGAGGGAATCAAACTCAACTCTTCTGACCCCACATCCATTGACCTTTTTGCCGTGCTACATATTATGCGTCCCATAATCATGATCATAAATGAGATTTTAAAAAGCAGTGGCATGGAGTCTGCCTTTGTGGAATCAAACTCAACTCTTCTGACCCCACGTCCATTGTCCTTTTTGCCGTGCTACATATTATGCGTCCCATAATCATGATCATAAACGAGGTTTTAAAAAACAGTGGCATGGAGTCTGCCTTTGTTGGAATACTAGAAAGCCCATTACATATCAGAAGCAGCATGCATTGAGATTAATGAATTTTTTAGAGTGGGTTAGGCCTTTGAAAGTTATTTTTGCTTGGCTTCTGATATAATAGCAAATGAGACCACCGACTTCCTTGTCCAGACTGATCTTATTATTCTGTGTATGTATCTGGATAGCTAATAGGCAACACAAAGAGACTCAAGACCAAAATCATTTCTTGGGGTCTGCTGATGTCTGAAATGACAGGTGGGTTTGTATATATACCATCTGTCAGAGAAGGAGCTTATTGGCACATATGTATGTGGACATGTTTTCCTTCTGGCTTAGGCAAACTGAGTTTTAAAAGGGAATTGATGTCATTTTTCTATAATTTTTATCTATGTAGTTTTTTTTCAATAGGGATAATTTTTAGCAATAAATATATGACCTTGCATTTTCCTGGTTTATTTTCCAGCGTTTAATTATGCTTGAAATTCTGTTTGGTAATGCAGTAGTTCAGAATCCTTATGCTAACCCAGCTTTTCCACCTTTGCAAAAAGTAAAGCTAGAGACTGTCTTAATTGTTTACAGTATTTCAAAGACAGTAAAGGATGTTTGTTGGATATTTTTGTCTTTAGGCTTCTTAGTTTAATAATTTTTGACAAAGTGTCCCTTTTTAAATATGTATAACTAAAGGCCCTTTTCTTCGTTGTCTTTTTCCCTTCCCCCTGTATATTCTCTTGGTGATTTCACTGACTCGTTTAGCTTTACTTATTACCTTTTTGCAGATATTGTTCAAATTCTGTATCTATCTTCACTTCCACTCTTCTTCCAGAGCTTCAGTGTGGCATGACCTACTCTAGAGGAAGCCTTGCTGAACCTTTGTGATCACAGTTTCCTTTTTAAGATGTCCACTAACCTTTTTTTTTTTTTAAAAAGTCTAAAGTTTTGCCAAAAAGTAAGGTCAAGCTCAGTGACCTCTAATCTGCAGAATCCATATTGTTTTCTTATTTGAAAACAGACAAATGCCCTTCTCTGATCCCATAGGCTTCTTCCATTCCAAGATCTTTCAAAGATCACAATTCAAATGATCTGCCAGTTGGGCCTTGAAAGAAGAATTAAATTTCAGTCATCTCTCTGATGAAAGACTTAAAGGTGGACAGCATGAGAATGGAAAACAGACAGTAGTCTATTTTGGCTAAAACACCGAATACATGAATTCAACAATTCAAATTAACGAGCATTTATTAAGCTATTACTATGTGAAAACACTGTGCTAAATACTGTGGATATGAGGGCAAAAACAGAACCACTCACCCAAAAGGTACATAAGTAAGTGTATCTCTATGTGTTTCTGTGTATCTGTATATAAAAATGTATATAACTATATCTACATACACACACACACACACACACACACACCCTGTATACACAAAAGTGTATCTATGCGACAAACAACAAATTGTTTTCCTGGTGGAGATTACTTAATATTGTGTCACTTTATGTGTCTTCCTGTACTTCTCATATTCTCATAGATTCTTACAGTGCAGTAATATTCCATTCCATTCATATTCTACATTTTGTTTAACTGTTTCTTTATTGATGGGCATCACTTTGCTTCTCTTTCTTTGCTACTACAAAAAATAGTGCTATAAAAATTTTAAAACCTAGATTTCATTATAGTCTTTTTTTAAATTGTGATTTTAACTATCTTGAACAATCACAAACATCTCAAGAAATGAAGGAGGGGAAGAGGATGAACATGAAACTGTGAACTTCTGTCACATAGGTTTCTTTCTTTCTTTTTTTTTTGTAGTATGTTTAATGAGATGATAACAAATTGTTCTCCTTTTGCACTTATCCTCTCTGCCCTCTTTGCAGCTTTAAAGATGCTTTATTGAAGATTTTTCTCCTTATAGCTATCATTGCCCACCAACCTACCATCTTCTTTCCCACCAAGTAAAAATCCTCTTTTATGACAAATATGTATAACCATGTAATACAAATCAAGATAGTGACTGTGTCTGAGGTATAGAATCCTATCAGATTCTGTATCTCTAGCCCTTTACCTAGAGTTTTTGGAGTTTATTTGTTCAGTTTATTGAAGGATATTATAGTTTTCTTGTAAACCTTAACCAAAGATGACCACTTTGAAATTAGATATACTGTGTTATCTCTAAAGATACCTAATAGGGGAAGAAATAGATTTTAGTGAAGTGGCTTTGGAATAGTTAATTTTGAAGACTTAAGTCGTTTAAAATTTATATTTAAGAACAACTTAACTAAAAATACCCTAGGAACATTTGTTCTTTTTATTTATTTGAACATGATATCTTAATCCTATTCTTGGTATATTTTGTGTTATTGAATTCTGATTTCTAGTTAAAATTACATAAAGAATGTACAGGGTGACTTACCATTCAATGAAGCCAAGGGTTCATATAAAAGGCATCATAGAATGTTAGAATTGGAAAGGATCTTAGTCATCATCTAATTCAACTTGCCCTTCTTTTTCAGATGGATCTTTTAAACGCTTACCCAAGTTTTTGCTTTTAGTGTAACGGTAGGGCTAAAACATTGATATTCTGTCTCACAATCTAGTGCTTTTTCAGAAATGAGTGATTATTACCAAGAAACTAACTATAGTTTGCTCATCGTTGAGACTAAAATTTTTTAAAAGCATTTTCCCATTTTAGGTAAATTGTAATGAAGAAGCTACTACTTATATATTTCTGGTTCAATGAATATCTTATAGTGCTTGTTTCTTTATATACCACAAGTAAAGTTTTTTGTTTGAGTTTATGTTCTGTATTTTTATTAACACTATTATTTTAAATAAATGTGTATACTTCAGTCATGAATTTTGAGAGCAATTAGCATGTGCTAATTTTAATACTACTTTAGTAAAGTAGTATAGGCTGTGGTGGGATTGTGTAAAATAAGTATAACAGAATAATCTCTATTTTTCATTGTGGGGCACACATGTTCCTAAGTTTATTTTAGTGGCTTTATTTTTTCCAGATACATGGAGGAGATAGTACCACGCCACCCCTGCCTGAAGCTCATTAGCAACTGTGAGCAGAGGCTTTCCAGTCATACAGCAAGGCGTTTGATAACAATGGAAAAGGTGAAAGATTTTGAGGTAAATTGGTCTAGTCATTTTAGAAGAAATTTAGATTTTTATTTTAAAGTCCTATTGTTTCCTTTTCTTCATACTTCAGTTGTCTTTCCCTAAACACACTCTTCCCCATTCAGCCCTCCCTTATAACAAAGAAAGACATTGAAATAAAACCAGCTGATACAACCATTGTTTCTGATAGAGCATGCTCCATGACATGGCAGGAGGAAAGGGCGTTTTGTACCCCTAGGTGTAGGAGTGGCCATTAATTAAGCAGAATTCAGATGCCATTTAGTTTTGTTTTATTAACTTTATTTTAGTCAGTATGAGTATTACTCTCTTGCTCCTTTTTACTTTGCTCTGTATAAGTTTGTACAAGCTCTCCTTTGTTTCTTTGAATTCCTTATATTGGTCATTTCTCATGTTGCAGTAATATTCCAATACATTCCAATATCACGATTTGTCCAGCCATTTTCCAATGGATGTATACTCATGTAGTTTCTAGTATTTTACTACCATAAAAAATGCTACTTTAAGTATTTTGGAGTGTGACACCTTTTCCTCTATTTTAGTTTCTTTGTGAATTTGAGTAGTGGAACCATTGGGTCATCAAAGTCTTAGTAGTCACTTTTCTCACATATTTACAAATTGTTTTTCAGAAAGGTTGAGCCATTTCGGTTTTGCTAGTGAGAATATTGACTTGCCTGCTTCTCCATAGCCCTTTCAACACTGACTTGTTCATTAGTTGTTTTTCAGGCATGTGGGGCTCTTTGTGGCTCCTTTTGGGATTTGCTTGGCAGACATGCTGGAGTAGTTTGCCATTTCCATTTCCAGCTCATGTGACAGATCAGAAAACTGAGGTAAACTGGGTTAAGTGATTTGACCAGGGTCACACAGCTAGGTCAGATTTGAACTCAGAAAGATAAGTCTTCCTGGCTCCAGGCTCGATGCTATATCCACTGTACTATCTAGCTGCCCTATTCAACACTGATTATTTTTGTCTTTTTGTGATTTATGCCACATTGGGGGTTGTGAGATGAAACGTCAAAATTCTTTTAATTTTAATTTCTCTTACTAGTTATTTGGAATATTCTCATGATTTTTGATAATTTGCGATTCTTTTGGAAACCTCATATTTTTGTTAGTTAGCTATTAGGGAATGACTTTGTGCTTAGTTTTGATAAAAGTATCATGGGATGCTAAGAAATATGTATGTAATTTTCCTATCCAGATCATGATATAAATGTGTGTATGTGGTTTCTGGGGCATATTTAAAAAGAGAAGAAGAATGTATAAATTTAGAAATAATAGAATAAAGATAAATAAAGTAATATTTCCATGCGTAAATATACCCAGAGCCAGGCCTAATGGAGCATAAATTTCCTTTTTTGAAAAATTTGTTTTTATTCTGAAGTTAACACTAGATATATTTACATCTACAGAGTATCACAATGGAAGAGGATTGTAAATGAAACTGTGAATCTGTATATGTAAAGTTTGTTTATCTTTTAAAATTTATAATATATTCAGCATGTAATCTTCAAAGTTGTCCTCGTTGTCAGTGATTTTTTTCTGGTCTTCTGTTCTCTTTCATTCATTTAAACAGTGTGCTTCACCAATTCTGTTTTCTTTCTCTTGTTTTTCTTTATTTTAGCTACCATATCCCTAGACCCTTTCTCCCTCTCAGTTCTCACTCTCATAGCTGAGTGGGGGATCTCCTTATAATAATATGTGTAGTTAAGTAAAGCAAATGCAGCAAGCATTTACTGAATGCCTACCATGTGCCCCAAAATGTACAACTTTATTCTGCATTTTGAGTCCATCACCTTTCTTGTAGCTAGCATTATCATTAGTCCTCTGATAGTCATTGCATTCATCAGAGATTTTATGCCTTTCAGAGTTTTTTTTTCTTTACAGTATTGTTTTTTATAAACTGCTCTTCTGTTTCTACTGATCTTGCTTTGTATCAGTTCATAGAAGTCCTTCTAGGTTTCCTTGAAACTCTCTCTTTTACATTTTATTATAGTGCATTAATATTCTATTTTCTTCATATGCCGTAACCTTTAGGCCCTTACAAGCTAATTTTTCCAAACGTACATTCACCTTAGTGGTTTCTCTCCTCCCTTAAGTCAGCACTTGATTCTTGCAATTAATTTTGCTTACACTAATTTGATCCCAATGTTAACCTATAGAGTTACTCTCATGCTTTGTTTTCCTTTACTATCCCAAGTTATTTGAGTATATTTAAATTGTTATTATCTTTTCTTTTTTATGTTATGTATGTGTGTATGTGTATATGTGTATGTGTTTGTGTGGTGTGTATATATACATATATACATTTATTTATATATATATATAGATAGATATATATCTATATATGTATATCTTTCTGTCTCTGTCTGGCTATCTATCTACCCATCTTCCAGCTCAGATGATGAAATTAACTGAATTCTCTTTGTTTTACTCCCACCCTTGAGCTATCCTCTTAACCTGAACACTCATTTGTGATGCCCTTTTCTAAGAACTGTTAACATACTTCTACTCTCCCTAATTCTTTAACCTTTTAGGCTATTCAGAAACCTAGTCTTCCATTAACTGGTACACACATAAATGATTTGTTCATCCTGTACAACTCATTCAAGGAAGGGCTTTTAAAGGAGAAAGGCTTTATTTTCCTATGTGTCAGTCATTTCTTAATGATCAGCCTACTCTTCCTTTCTGTATCTTGTTGTTTGTTTAGTTTGTTTTTTGAGGGACCTTTTCCGATGAACCTCAACCTTTAAGATTTTAATTCATGAGAGGGACACTGTGGTGTGGTGGGAGATATTCTATTTCCTGAGTCATAGAGCCTGCCCTTGTTCCATGACTGTGTTCATAGGTTGCCCATCCTAACCGATGACTTTCAAAGTCATTTTTTGAGACATGAAATAATAAAAGCCCAATTTATTGGTTTTATTACTTTATCTGCATCACCTTTTCTTTTGTCTCCCAAAATATTATTTGGTTTGATCACTCACTTTATTAGCTGTATTTGACTTCAAGTGACTTTTAATGTCAAAAGTTAATATTTGCTGTCATTAAGCACATTCAGAAAAATGTGATTCTGTTTCTGAAAGCAATTCTAATCAAGGAGTTCCTCCCAAAGTGTTTTAAGCAATGATAGCATCATTGGAATCAGCAAATACTCTCCTTTGGTGATTATGTTGAAGAGGGCAACATTCATTTAGATGTATAAATTTGGCATGTTTGGTTTGTTTTTTAGCTCTGTAGTTTGTATAGATGACATACAGTACCTTGAGAAGGAACAGAGGTGTAATCTTACCACTAGGATTGTGCTGGAAGTAAAACAAATTAAATGAACATTTGGGGACATTATAAATTGTCCCTTAACTCTGGATGATGATGGCTATTTGAAACATTGTTCTAAAGAAATGAAAAGTGAGACATAACAGGAAATAATTTATAGGACTTTTTCAAGCTTAGTTGACCAGCAAAATAAGCCCATAATTTCTACTTTTATGGCAGAAATAAGATCCATTGTGGATCTTTTACCTTTGTTTTCCCTTCTGGAGTTTAATTTATTTCAATGCATTTCATCCTCTTTCTAAAGTTATAATCTCCCTCTAGGCAAATTCATTTGGGACTAAAAAAGAAAAGGTAGGGATAAAGTTGAGGTATCTTTTAAATTGTTTTTTTTTTAAACTGCATACCAAAGATGTAAAGAGAAGTTTTCCTTGGTACTTTATAGGCATTCGTGTTAGTGTTAATAATTGGCTAGCTGCTTCATGCTATTTTTCCAGGGAGCATCCTATAGCTGTTCCGTGTTACATCATCTTTGCTTTCGAAGAATTGAATTTCGTGTTTTCATTATTGCCTCATTTAGAGTCTTCTACAACTCATTATGAGTATTCTTTAGTTTGTTATGTTAAGTAATGGTGCTTAGTTGGAAATGTATTACTTCATTTTTACCTTCACTTTATTAAGAGGAATGTATGTAACTGTTGTTAAGGTCCTAGTCCCTTGTAATGCAAGAGATGACATAAAACTGTCAAACAGTTCTCATTTCTCTAACAAATTGCACTTGTGCTTGTCCAGCTATATTGACTTTGGCTACAGAATACCATTAATTATAAATTTTTATACTTGTATGTATTTTCTCTCCATTTCTGAGTTGTAATACGTTAGACGTGCTTAGCATCAATACAACTTGGATGTGTTTGTTACGTTGATATAAATTGTTTCTTTTACCCTTTTGAAATTTCTCTTTTTAAATTTGAAAAGACTAGTATTGAAACTGGTAGTTGGTGAAAATGTGGATTATAAAAAATGTATTTGTGGTATGCCATTGGATGGACTATTTAAACTTGACCACTAGGTCTCAGTAGTAAAAAGTATTTTCTTGATAACCCAGATGAACTCAATAAATGTCCATTACAGAGCCAAAAACATATTGAGCAATCTGTTCTTCACCAGTGATGTATGTCTTAATGATAAATTAATAATGTATCTTCTCACATCTTCTCCCATTAAAGATCTACAAACATAGTCACTACAAAAATATTCTTGTAAGTGACTTTGGGGATTATTGATCTAGTTTCTGATTTTATTTTTTTCATATGCTCATATTCTTTTAAAATTATATTTAAATTTTTTCAGTCAGCAAGAATCTTTCTTCCCACCCTTCTAGCCCAATCCTCCTCTCCCCAGTTGAGAACAAAAAAAAAACAAAATCCCTATTACAAACATGGATAGGCTAGCAAAAGTGTATTTCATTAGCCTTCTCAAATCCTAGTTATTCAATACACTAATCACATCTTAATTCTTTTAAAGTTATTTGTCTTTATCATATTGTTGTCATTGTATAAATTTGTATTCTAAATTATTTTACATTTTTTTCGGTATAGTTACCTTACTTCCCTTTACTAGATTGTGAACTCTTTATGAGCAAGGCCCAACAGCAGTTAGAGTTCAAAGACCTGAGTTTAATATTAAATTGTATCACTATGATCAAATCACTGTTCTGAACCTCAGGGTTCCTTCTTTGGAAAATGAGAGTAATACTTTGTCATGGAGAAACCACTTTTTAAAACATAAAACTTAAGGCTCTATGTAAATATGTTTGTCTCAGGGGCACAATGAAATTCATAGTTAGCTCTTATTGGATGTTGAGGAATTTTGTTCTCTTATACAGCCTCAGGTTATTTATGTTTTTGTTTCTGAAGAACCAGTGCCCTTATTGTTCCATGCTGGAGTTAAAGTGCTACTCATTTTGTTTTGATTATCGGTCGATTAGCACTTATTTTATGTAGTCTTCACCATTCACAATTAGTATGAGGAAAATGTTGAAACCCTGCAAGTCTGTTTAGCATATATCAAAGTAATAGTCTCAGTTATATTTCTAGTAAATTTAAGAAAGTTGCTAAAATGTAAACATTTATATTCTGTGTACTATGCTAATTCTAATTTTAAAACATTCTGTTCATTAAAAGCATCATTCAACAGGGATTTATTTCTTTAAAATTGTTAAGCATCCGTATTTGTTATAAATATTTTTAACTGTATCCCAGCAAAATATTATGTGTATATTGTACAGGATATTGTGATTTTTCTCACAGATAGGTTAATATGCTAGTTCAGAGGCTCTAGTGAAGAAAATAATGTGGACATAGGGACAAGGCAAAAGTTGTTAGTTTCTCTGTTTTGGATTTATTGGGAAGAAGACTCTTGTAAACAGAATGAATGATGAGAAGATTGTAATAAATCAGAGTGGAATGTGGCCAAAAATGAGAAATTTTGCTCTAGAGAAAGGGATCCTATTTTAAAACTGTGGAGAAAGAACTGTCCAGATTGTAACAATTATTTGGACATGGGAGAAAAGAGAGGAATCAAGGATGACCTTGAGGTCACTTGTTTGCAAGATGGTGGTATCCCCAGAGACAGAGATGACTTAAGAATATCTTGGAGGGTAATAAATTAGACCTTAGGATGATGAGTTTATGGTTAATATTACATATTAGAGAGATGTACAATTTCCTTGGGAAATATTTGCCTAGGAGAAACGTATTTGTGATATATGTGTGATATGTATGAAATATATATGTGATATATGTCACATAGAGAGATATAGGTGAATGTAGTTTATATTCCTTTGCATTGGATTGTAAACTCTGATTTCTGCTCAAACCAAGGACAAGTATGATAACTTTTTATTTTCCTAATGATCAGTTTGTTTTTCCTTTGTGTTACTTGGATCCCAGTATATATGGCATAATTTGGTTTTTCAGTCTTATTTATAGGATCATTTGTTTATCTGAAGGGAAATATAGGGTCACTCATGAATAATATTCTCTTCCACTTAAAGAGTCTTCATGGGCCGGTGATGGTAGAATCCTAGGTATCAATCTGTCTTATAGTATGATGAAATAGAAATGGAAGTGAGTTTTGAACAAGGAAAATGGAAGAGCTATATGTAGTATCATGATTGCAGATGTGGAGGGGAATTCCAGTTCTGTTTACAAACATTTATTATCCTGTAGTCAACAGTGCTCTAAGCTGAAATAAAAATACTTATTCCATTGCATAATTACTTGAAAAATATTTTCTTTGTGTTGTAGCATTTTCTATTGTTTTTTAATTCAGTATTTAATTTAGAGTAGTCTTCCTAGCATTTTTCTTAAATCAAATATCACAGTACTCCTACAAAACCCCCAACAATACAAATCCATTATCATTCTAATTTCTATTTATAATACTTTGTTTCTATTTGCATGAATAGGCATATTCTAAAATTCATATGGATTGTCAGTATTTCCAGTTTCTTGAAATCTATTAATATATCTGACCTAAAATATATATACTGTTTTTTGTTGGTTTGAAGTGAAGGTAAGCAAGACATTTTCTTTGATATATTTAAACTTTAGTCCTAACAAGTGCATTAAGTTAGTAATAAACTCTTGCCTGGTGCTTTTTCAGGCCTCAAGTTTAACTCTTGAATTTTTACATAAAGCTATAGATGTCTGAGTAGGGTGCCCCTATGGTACATTGAGGAGTGTAGAGCTTTTTGTTAGAAATGTACTAAGTCTCATTCTGAACCTCTTCAGAGAGGCAGCTTGATGTAATGTAAAGGAAGGAGATGCCCAGGTTTGAATCTTGCTTCTAGCACTTACTAGTCATGTGACCTTGGTTTGGGTAAGTCGCAGAATTTCTTACAGTCTCAATTCCTTGATCAGTAAAATTAAGACAATACCTGAAGTACCTCATTTTCATTGTGAATGAACCTTAAAATATAGAACTATGAGATGTCATTGTTACAATTGATTCTTATAGTTGATGCTAAGAGTCCTGGGTATTAAAGTTTAGTATTTTGTTGGGAATATTGCTTAAGGTTTAGAATTTTAGGACTGAGCATGTTAAAAAAATTCCATAAAAAGATATAAGTATAGGTGAGAGTAACTGAGAAAAGAACTTTTGAAGAGAACAGATTTGCAAATAAGCATTAGACTTACTGAATAAAGATTTCCAATCTCACCTTATGACATTCAGGTTCTCATTAAGATTAATGTTGGGAGTTTCTATTTACCACTATTGGGTGCCAGACTTTTGACCTGCTTGTCCTTGGTTTGGAAATTGCTTAGTGCTGTTTATAGTTGTATAACTTCAACACAAGTGGTTTCTATAGCTACTGTCCAGTACCAGATGTCGAACAGTGGGAAGCTTTGATAAGGGTAGCAGGATTTTTAAACAAAAGCCGGACGTGGGTAATTACCCTGAAGCTGAACTGAGGCCCACTGAATTCAGCCACATCATTTATGTTTCATTTCTCTATTAATTTAGAAAAGAAAAACTACCTGCTGCTTTCCATGTCCTCTGCTCTCTTCCTTATCTTTTTTCCCCTTGTTGCTCTCACTTTAATATTTCCCTAAGAATATCACATACCTTTAGTCTCTATTGTAATTAAAGAGTCTTTTCTTAATGTTAGCTGACAAAATTCGATAAGTATTACATTAGGTGGTTTTCCCTTTGCTGGTAGCATCACTGGCTTTCACTTATCATAAGATGCTTCATAAGCCATTTGTATTCAGAAGTTTGCAGTGGAAACTGCTGTTTTACATAAGCTGCTGTCACTTAGGAAATATAAATGACCTAAAGTTTATGCCAGTGATGTGGAAGAAATCATTATCTCATTATCAAGGGAGTGACAGTGAATAAAGAAACTTAACCTGACTCATAAATAAAATAAGTCACATGGTTTCCTCTAGTATCATCATAGATTTACTTAGGTTAGCATCATTGAGTTTTTTGATTGTCCATGTCCCAAATGACACTTTTTTGGGACAATTACCTGTTTTCTACAAATAGCCATATTATAATTTGAAAATTATCTTTGGGAATTGTCACTAATGTTATGATTATGTGGCAAAATTAATAAACATCGTTGTTTTTTGCTTTTGTAGTAGAGAACTTACTAGAAAGATGGGATTTTAATTTCAGTGAGGATTATATTGGATAGTTTCAAATGCTAATTACATAAAGCAAACTAAAGTGGCACAGCCATTTACCATCTAGGAATTTTCAGTATTTAACAAGTAAATGTTGAGTAAGTATATTTCATTCTCACACCATGAGATGAATCTTATTTTGCCCTCTGGTTCTAGAATATCAGGACAGTTTTCCTTGATAATTTCATGAAAGATGATGTCTAGACTCTTTTTTTGATCATGGCTTTCAGGTAGTCCCATAATTTTTAAATTGTCTCTCCTGGATCTATTTTCCAGGTCATTTGTTTTTCCCATGAGATATTTCACATTCTCTTCCATTTTTTCATTCTTTTGGTTTTGTTTTGTGATTTCTTGGTTTCTCAGAAAGTCATTAGCCTCCATCTGTTCCATTCTAATTTTGAGAGAACTATTTTCTTCAGTGAGCTTATGAACCTCTTTTTCCATTTGGCTAATTCTGCTTTTGAAAGCATTCTTCTCCTCATTGGCTTTTTGAACCTCTTTCGCCAATTGAATTAGCCTATTTTTCAAGGTGTTATTTTCTTCAGCATTTTTTTGGGTCTCCTTTAACAAGATATTGACCTGTTTTTCATGTTTTTCTTGCATCTCTCTCATTTCTCTTCCCAGTTTTTCCTCCACCTGTCTAACTTGATTTTCAAAATCCTTTTTGAGCTCTTCCATGGCCTGAGCCCATTGGATATCTATTTCAGATGTTTGGGATACAGAGGCCTTGGCTTCTATGTCTTTCCCTGATGGTAAGCATTGTTCTTCCTCATCAGAAAGGAAAGGAGAAAACATCTGTTCACCAAGAAAGTAACCTTCTACAGTCTTATTTTTTTTCCCTTTTCTGGGCATTTTCCCAGCCAGTTACTTGACTTCTGAGATTCCTCTCCACCCCCAGCCTCACTAGTGCTTGGTGTCTGAGATTCAAGTGCTGCTTCCCAGCCTCAGGACTTTTCAGCGGGGGGCCGGGGGTGGGGCTGCTATTCAATGTGAGCTTAAGTTCTGGTGCTCGGGTTGGGGCAGGGCCACCTCCCAGGCTCAGTTCCCTCAGGGGGTTTATGTGGAGATCTTCAGTAATGGAGTAGAGCTCCTGCCTGCTCCGGGAGCCCCTGGCCACTGCTGCCGCCACCTCCTGGAGACACCCTGCTCCTGTCTTGGCCAGCCCAGAAGTCTCTCTCACTGACCTGTAGTGCCTGTGGGTTGAGGGACCCTCGCAGCCGCCAGAGATTCCGTCCCTGAAGCCTACTCGGATCTGCTCCTCTCGGTGCCGCGAGGCCAAGGTAGGGCTGGGCTGTGCTCCGGGTCTGGTGCGCTACGGACCTTTGGGGTTGGTTTTTCAGGGCTCCCTGGAACAGAAATCTCCACTCCATTGCTGCATGGCTCCTACTGCTCCAGAATTTGTTGGGAGTTCTTTTTATAGGTAATTTATGGGCTGTGGGTTTGGAGATAGCATATGTGAATCTTTCTACTCCGCCATCTTGGCTCCTCCCCCTCCATGAGATGAATCTTAAAGTAGAGGCAGTTCCTTCATGAAATTTATAGTTTTGAGAAAAGATTTAATAATCGAGGCAGTTTATACACAGGCTAAATTAGATAGTGCTGTGAAAAAAATTGCACTTTTAACAGTTTTCAGCAATCACTTATCAAGTGCCTAGGCACAGAGAAATACAGTAATAAAATGGTATATAGTTCTTACTTCAAGGTACTTATTGTCTAATAGGAGTAGTACTAAGATAAATATGAAGGTAATTGTCATGCAGGATAAATATCAAAGCAATGTGGGAGAGATCTGAATAGAATGGATTTATGAGAGATTTGAGGAAGGGGAGATTACTTCTATGTAGGGGGAGATCAAAGAAGTCATTGTGAAGGAGATGGTAATGGGAGAAGGTGTGGGGGGGTGTGGGTGGGTGTGAGTGTGGGTGGGTGTGTGGTTGTGTTAGGTTTTTAAAGGTATTAAGGTCAGGAAAGTCAGAATGGGATCAGAGAATAATGGGTAGTTTGGGTAGATCATGGAATTTGTGACTCAGATTAATCTGTGACAAACCTGGAAGGTAAGTTGTAGTCCAACTGTGGAGGGACTTGAATTGCAGGACAAAATCAGGAGGCTGTGAATATCCATTTAATTTTTTTTTTTCTAAGTATGAGAGTGACATGGTTAAATGTTTGTATTAAGAATATTATTCTAGTGATGGCTAGAAGAATAGATTGTAGAGGGGAAAGGCCCATGTTAAAGGGATCAGTTGGGAACCTGTTGCAGTAGTTAAGACTAGAAGTAATATGCACTTTAACCCAGTTTGGTTCATTGTGAGCCTAAAGGATGCATTAGATTTTGTTACTGTCCAGGGTATTACCTTCCTCCTAGTTACCTAGGCTCACAAGATGTTATTCTTGTCTCCTTATTTTCTCCCCTTCCACATATCCAATCTATGGTCAATTCCATACTTTTTTTCTTACTAAAACACGCATGTGACAAGCTCCCCCAACTCCGTCCTGCACCTCAATGACTTTCTCACTTCACCTACCCTCTTCTTACTGCTAAGTATAACTTCTATTGTGCTCTACTTGTGCCTTGACACCTTTCCTCCCAACCTAGCCCCTGTTCCCCCTAGGACCTTGCTTAGTCATCCCCTATCTCAACCATTTTTAGTCTCTCTTGGCTTCTCTGTCTCTGATTACAAAAGCACTCATCTCAGTTCACCTTACAAGAAAACTTTCCTTGACCCGGTAACATCTCATCTTTCTTCTCTGTTGCCAAACTATTTGAATGTAAATGAAGACTTAATAAAAGGCTTCAGTGTGCTCTTGTGACATAGTGTGGCAACACATAGTATTTGGGGAGTAGGAACAGAAGAAGCTCTTAGCCAGAAGGTAACATTTAGGGTTTATGATAACACGCTGTTGAGATGACCTATGTTTGATTTAAGACTCTGTAGGTAGGGAAGTGATTTGGGTGAGGCTTTAGATGGCTTGCTTGTCAAATTTGCAGATTTCATGAATCTGGAAGATTTAGCTAGGATGTTGAATGACAAAATCAGGATCCAAAATGTTGTTAATAGGCCAGAACGATGGACTAAATCACAGAAGGTGGGATTTAATAGGTATAGATGGAAAATGAAAGTTAACTTCACAAGTATAGGATAGGAAAATATAGCTAGATAATTTCTGAAAAAAGAAACTGGGGGAAGAGGAAGATTAATGAACTGTAGCCTCAATATATGAATCAATAGTGATACACCGCAGTACCCAAAGCTCTATAAGGCTTAGTGAGAGGCATAGTGTCCAGGAAAAGGAATGGAATGATTTCACTATGGTTAAACTACCTCTGGAGTATTATATTCAGTTCTAGTTGCCACATTTTGGAAAGGACATAATTTTGATTGTGTCTAAGATGGTAAGAGTATTGGAATCCATACCATAAAATAGGGATTATTGACCTGGGGTCTAGCAGCTTTTTAAAAAATATATTTTAATAATTAAATGTGATTGTTTCCTTTGTCATCCTATGTATTTTACATATTTAAAAACATCATTCTGAGGAATCCATAGGCTTCACCAGATTGCCAGAGAGGTACATTGTATAAAAAAGGAAGAAAAAAACCCAACAACTTATTATAAGAGGATTGGTTGAAGGAACTGGGCTTATCTAGCCTGGAGTAAGGAAGATTTAGAGAGAGTAGAGGAAGACATGATAACAGTCAAAGTATTTAAAGGACTGTTATGTAGAATAGGGATTTTTTTGTTTTGGCCCCCGATTACAAAACTAGAAGCAAGGGAATGGAAGTTGTTATGGTAGATTTTAGGTTTGTTGTAAGGGAAAAATTTCCTGGCAATGATTGCTGTTTAAAAATGGAATTCATTACTTCAGAAGTCAATGTATTCCCTGTCATTGAAATTCTCCATGTAGAGGATGAATGATCATTTGTCTATGGTAAGGCACAAGGAATTCAGTCAGGTATAGGTTGGACCAGAGAACCTCTCTGGTATCTTCCAGCTTTTAGTTTCTTGATGCCAAAATGTTGATGAGAGTCTGAGAAAACGGAGAAGGATCAAGAGATAGATGGTCATGATGAGAATGATTAGATGGCTTAGGAATGATGGTGTGGGAGAAGTGGAAAGGCAAGATTATGGTTTTAGAGGGACCTTTATGAACTGAAGTTCTTTGAGGCAGAACTCTTCCAAGTAATGGTGACTTATATAAAGTGTGACCATCTAGTTAAGTGTGTGAATGAAGGAAGAGTTGCATGAGCTTCCCAGGATGAGGGTTACTATTTGATGGTTGGCAGGACAAGAGTCCAAAATGGCAGTGGAGAATAAGGAGGATAAGATTACTGACCCCAACCAGTTTATGAAGTGAGTTTGTGTAAGGAGGAATGAATGAAACAAGGAGTCGTCAGTTATGGGGAAAGTGCTGAAGGCCTGTGAGGTCCTTAGGAAAAAAGTCAGATTTAATTTAATGCAAACAGGTTGCATTATAAGAGGAGGAGATTGAGAAGTGGAGTCTATTTCTAATTGAATGGATGTTCCCAAGGGATCCAGCAGATGTGAAGTCATAAGGAAGTAAGTACTAGGGAAACTTAAGGCTAAGTTAGGTAGGGATTGGTGTATGCGGGGACTAGATTTTATAAAACTATTGTGTATTCCTCACAGCACTTAGTCTCTTGTACGTAGGATACACTCACTTGTTGCTTGCTTGGTTAAAGAATGCCACTTGTTTATGGAAAATGGTGGATATAGCCAGTAGCTACAGAGTCCAGAATTTCCTATTTTGTAATTCACTTAATTTCAGTATTATAATATCAAAATTAATAGAGATCTCCAACTTTTTCAACCAATGACTGATAATTTAACTTCACTTTTTTCTAATGGACAACAGCAAGGTGGGAGAGTCACTACGCTGTTAAGAATTATAGAAATGCCTTTGTTTCTCCGAGGGCTAGGTGATAAGAGGGGTTGGGTAATAGATTTTAGGAACAATATGATTAAAAAAGGGTTATTTGGATTTATTCTCTGGGTTTTCTTGCTCTAGATCCCCGGCCCCAAGACCTATCTCTAACTCCCAGAAGTTTCTGATCCTCAGGTTGAGAAAAGCATCTGTACACTCATCCTTAAGCAATAACCAATTAGCTTCAATAGCCCTGGGTTAAGTGCCTATTTTGATTGTATGTACACAAAATATTCCGTGAGTTTTTTTTTATTTTGGCATTTATGAACCTTAAATTGTGGAGTGACTTCATATGCTTTGGGAATTAAGGTCAGTTGTTTTTAATGCCTTTTTTCCTTTATTTTGGACATCCCATTTTAATTTTTGATGGATAGTCAGGTATATAAACAGTTAAGGATTCATTTGTATATAAGGTCCATTCTTTGCTCTTGTTTTAAAGTGAATTTTTCAGTTCTTGGTTGGTCACAGATGGAGATTAGCAGAAATCTCTTGCAATTTCTATATTTGCATATTTAAGAAATGAGTTGGTATGAATAATAGCTATCCCTTCCAAAGGGGAAAAGATTGTTTGGATCATCTTTATGGTGGATAGCTACATAGTCAGATATCTAACAGCAGTGACACCCAAGAGCTCCCGGATTCTTAACTCTCAGGCGTCAGGATATGTGGTCAGTTCTGGTTTAAATTGATACTGTAACCTATGGTGTAAGGGAGCATAAGAAGGATTCTCTGATATTAGTCAGCAGAGGGCAGTGGTACACATAGAAGTACTGGAATTCCATTTCTCCTTTAGGGATAGTGCTTCCCCTTCTCTATATGGATTATGTTTGGAATTAGCAATCTTGATGGTGAAGGAAGTTGACTTGGTGGGGACATTGTATTCACAGGATCCTGTCTAAAAATTTAAGTCTAAGATTTTTTGCTATTTAGTAGATTTTAAATTCTGTTTTGTTTTGAAAACCCCACCAGTCTTTTGTTTAGAAAAGTTAGCCACATGCTCATGGGCTTTAGAGTTTAGAGGTCATCTGCTCCAGCACTCTTCCTTTACAGATGGACAGGCTAAGACCTAGAGACATGCAGTGATTTACCTTGGTCAGGCGCAAAGTCCAGCTCTCTTCACAGGACACCATTCAGCAGTTATTTTGTATAAACTGGGATCGAATGTTATTCAGTTGTGTTGTTTTTATAGACTCTGAAGTGACTTATTTCCCATATGTAAAATTACCTACCAGTTTGCAAGATTAAGATATTTTCATTTCCATTATGGAGTAATTGTAGTGAGCAAAATTTTTCTTTTAGAAGCATTTATTCTGGTCATCATTTGTCTAATTCATCACCTTTGTTCATTACTTTGTAGTTGTATGGATTCTTCCTTTTCTCTTACTCATACCCAGTCAGATTCTCTCAAACATTTTGTGTTTGACTGTGCAACATGGGAGCATGGCATGCCCACATCAGAAAAGGTGCTGTGTTCTATGAGCAAAGCAGAATTGAGACAGCACAAAGTAAATGGAGGATGTGCAAATTTGGAGTATCCACCCCAAATATTCACACGGACTATCTGTGCCTAATCTGTGGTAGAGCATTCTGAGCTCGTATTGGTCTGATCAGCCACAGTCAGGCACAGTGAAATTTCACTTTATCATGGTGATGTCATTTTGGTCCTCTTCAGAGAGGAAGGACAACAACCAACTAACCCAGTCAGATGCCAACTCTTGTTGATTTCTTGTCTACCACACGTTAATCCCTTTCTGTCTATTCCCACTGTTCTATCCTAGTGAAAACCCTCATTGCCACATATTCTAACTATTTTATGTGACCCCAACAGATTTTCTTACCTCTCTGCTCTCCCTTTTCCCCTTTCCCAGTCTTAGGCAATTTTTCTTATGCCAGAAAGCTTTCTTATGCAAGATTTGATTATGTCATGTCTCTTTAAAAATCTTCAGTGGTTCTCTGTCATCTAAAGAGTAAAGTTTCCTTTTTTTTTTTTGCCTGGTATTACAGGCCATCCACAATCTAGGACCAGACTACGTTTACAGATTTAGTTCATGTTGCTTCCCTCTAAGTATTCTCTGTTGCCAAACTTGACTAGTTTTTATCCCGTGAATATACATTATATTCTACTGCCTCCATGTCTTTTACCATGCTGTTTGCTATGCCTGAAGTGCTTTCATTGTCTCCCTTTACCTATTGAATTTTCATTTTAAAGTTCATTTCAAATGTTTGCTCCTCTAAGAATGATCTGGTGAACCCCCTCCTACCAATCATAGCATTTATCTTATACTTCTCTGATGCATTTATCATGTAACAAGTATGACAGTTTTCTGTTTGTGTCTTATCCTCTTTGACCTCTTCCTTGTCAGTTTTATTTTTTTTTCAGGATGGGGTGGGTTTAATTTCAGGAATTGCCAGTGTGGAAACTCCTTCCACCAAATGCAACTTAGCATCTAGTCTGCAATTGTGGATACAGGTATGTTCAGGATATGAACCCCTATCTTTTTGAATTTATCCACTATGCCATATTGTTTCTCTGTCCTGAGAGTAGAGCTTCATTCAACAACTTGTCCTTCTTGGTACTCAGCCCTACTCTTTTCATCTAGTACTTAAAAGATCCAGGTGTGAAACAACAAACCAGGGCAGATATAATCGTTTTCCATATCCCTTCCTTTCTTACTAGTCTTTAGTTTTCTGGGTATCTGTTATTTTCCCTCCATTTTTCTTTCTCACTGAAAATTGGTGACCCTAAGGAAAAAGAAGTTACTTTGAATGAAGGCTTTGTAATATTGAGATAGTATCGTAGTTCAGGCTTGTTAGGCAGTTTCATGAAAATTAAAGAAATTGGAGAAGCAAGATACAGAGTCCAAGCAAATAGTAATCTTGAGTCAAGGAGAAACAGATAGGAACTTGTGTTGTTCAAAGGTCCTCCTTCAATTAAAGAAAACACTTTTGTCTTGGAGATGTTTAACTGATGAGAATTGAAACAGAGCCACTGACATACTTGGTCTGAGTGGACAGGGAATGTGAATAGAGAAAAGTCATTGAACGTGTTGAAAGATATGTAGAGTTGAGTATCAACATCTTAAGTGTTTACTCTGGCATTAACAAAAGATAAGAGTAGATGGAGAGGAGCAGAAGACTGAGAATTGTATTTATCTGAAGTGGGGCACTATAAATTCTTACTGTCATAAATAGTTTCATAGGTGTGTGTGTGTGTGTGTGTGTGTGTGTGTGTGTATGTGTGTGTGTGTTGAAATCAGGAGATATGGGTTAACTTAACCAGGGATTAGTTTTCTCATCTGAAAAATAGGGATGACAACATTGTCCACCTCACAGCATTGTTATTAAAAGAAGGAACTCTGTAAATCTTGGAGTGCCATGTAAATATTAGAGTTTATAAGCTATTCATATAGACTGGCACACATATATAATGGGCTGTTGCCATTTATATGTGACAATGATTTTTCCTGTCTTGTCCAGCAATACCCCTCCTCCTTCTCTATCCTGTCAGTATAAACCATATTATATCATGTTCTAGTGCACAAATTTTAAGACATTGTAAGGAGATCTTGGGATATAAACTATACATAAGATACAAGTTATAATATGTAATTTTATGTTACTTTTGTGTTTTCAAAGGCTTCCCTATTTCAAGTTCAGTCACTGGTTCCTCTAACATCCATGACCCTTGAAATTCACCTTATTTGAAGGATCACATTATTTCCTTTAGGCATATTTTTAGCCCTGAAGGAAGAATTTTTGTTTTTATGAAAAACCCATCTCTTTAGATTCAGATGGGAAATGTCCAGTTTGTAGTCAGTCAGCTGGTGCATCATGTTGGTCTTGCCTTACAGAAATTCCTTGACTAGACTTTGTTCTGGGTACTCTGGTATATCAAATATGATAAACCTTTATACTTTTATTATTCATTAATTGTCTTTCAAAGTACTTGTCAATAGTGATAATCTTAAACAACTCATTCTCAGGGAAGAAATCTGATTTCCACAAAATTGACCAGGATGCAAGGGAAAATTTTCCATCTCTTTAGTACTGGATCAGTGGCAGTAGTGGATGAGTTGCTCTTTCTCTCATTCAGTTTAAGTCACTTGAGAGTTAAGGAGATACTACTTGGGTTCCTTACTTCTCCAGTGGAGTTATACCTGCCTGATACATAAGAGATGAGGAGAAGACTTATAGAGAACAGGGATTGTCTTTTGTCTCCATTTGTATCCTTGTCACTTAGCACAGTGCCTGGCACATAGTAGGTGCTTAAAAATTGTACTGATTGTCAGCTGAAGCAAGGCATTTTAGAAGATCATTATATGGAAGGAAGTTTGGCATAGTGAATAGTGTTAGACTTGGAGTCAGGAAGATCTAGGTTTGAATCTTACATCAGATATTTACTAGCTATATGATTCTAAGCAAGTCATATAGTCTCTCTCAGTCTCATTTTTCTCATCAGCAAAATGGGGATAATAATAGCTCCTAGGTCATAGGGTTATTGTGAAAATCAAATGAGATCATATATCTAAAGCTCTTTGTGAAACATGAACAGCTATATAAATGCTACCCATTGTTATTATTATCTTAGGACACTTTCCATATTTTGTATATTACATCCGTATTTGACAAGTATTTGCAACCACAGAGTGTATGGTTGGCATGAATCCTTTTACACATACTGGCTTTGTTACCCTGGACAAGTCATTTGCCCTCTCATTGTTTTAGACAACTTTCTAAGACAATAAATTACAGAAAAAGATACCAATCTGCATTGACAGGGGGAATTTCCTTACCAGGGAGTTTCCAAAACCAATGAAATCACAGGTCCACAGGTTCCTACCCATATGATTGTATTTATGATCCAGTTTTGAGGTCACCTCATGCAGGTCCATCTGCCTTAATTCTCATCCACCCCATCCCGCCCTACCCCCCCCTTTGTACCTCAATTGGTCCTTATTTATTTTGGTGAGAAGAAAAAATAAGATAAAATGTTTTTGTATTGAGTATCCACCAAGTGGCTAGGAACAAATTCATCCTTCTTGGATTGTATATTCCCAGAAGTTGTTGACTCTTTGCTATTTTCATTATGCTGTTGTATTGTTGACTGAATTATTCATTGATTTTCATTAGAAAATTTGATAAACTTCTAGGACATGTATACTGTGTTATCTTAAAATTCAAGTAGCTGTTTATGCTTAATGCAATAGTAAAGCTAGACATATCTATGAAATATTTAATGTACAATTTGGATTATTTAGTTGTGGCTAAAATGATTCCTAGGAACACATATGGGCTAGTAGTATAAAAACATGAAATTTCATATTAGCTAAAGCTTCTAGGTATTTATAAACTGAGTTTATAATATAGTTTATAATAATGAAGTAGGATGAAAATATTAATTTTATTATTATATTATTTTATATATTTATATAATATATATTTATATATTATATATAATATTATAATAAAATTATTAAAAAATAATTAATTAAAAAATTAATAAGCAGAAATAGGAAAACATTCTGACAGCTGATATATTCCAGATGCATTTGTAGCTAGCATTCTGATAGTAAAATTAAGGATGGAGAGGTTAGGTTTCTGCTTCTTAGTTGATTTTCTCTATCTCCATGAAAAACACATTAATTCATTTACATATCCACATAAATCTAAGTAGGTAGTAAGACCCTTTTTCTAAGTGGATCCTAACCCCCTGGTCCCCATTTTTATATAGTTGGTAAGTAGATTTATGTAGATCTAGTTGAGAAGTAGTTGAAGTAGCAGCATTGTTCACTGTCAGGTATAGATTATCTCATCCTGGGCAGCTAGGTTGCACAGTATATAGAGTGCTAGGTTTGGAGTCAGGAAGACTCATCTTCCTGAGTTCAAATCTAGCTTCAGACACTTACTAGTTGTGTGACCTTGGGTAAACCTTGTTGGCCTCAGTTTCCTCATCCATAAAATGAGTTGGAGAAGGAAATGGCAAACTACTCCAGTATTTCTGCTGTGAAAACCCCAGATGGGGAAACAGAGTCAGATACGACTAAGTGATTCAAACTGGCATATCATTTCTCAGTACTCTAGCCTAATTTAAAAATAGTGCTCGCTACGGTAGTGTCTCATCCACTTTAATGCCTGGATATAGGGGTCAACCAAAAGTATCATTTATTTGTTGGATATTATACCAGTACAACCCTTTGTGACCATTCATCCTTGCTTTCATCTTTTTTTACTTTGCATCCCTAGTGCCTGACACATAATGGGCACATAATAAATTCTTATTGATTGACTGATTTGTGCAGAAGCCCTCTCAGGACACAGTCCTTTTATTCATATTCATGTCCTGAAAATAATATTCTGTAATGAGAGAATAACTAAAAGACAAAGAGTTTGCTTAATAGAGTTTTTGCTATGTTATATATAAGCAATTTAATGAACAGTATTTTTTTCTCTATCTTCCCACCCACCAGGACCAGGACCAATATTCTCACCTCTTAGATAATCAGTTTCTGCCATACAAAGGTCTTAATTCATTTCGTGAAAAGTATTTTAGTGGGGTAACAAAAAGAATTGCCAAGGAAGAAAAATCCAGCCAGGAGTGAAAATTAAGTTTACAGCAAATGAACTAAGAATGAAGATTTGGGGTTTGAAGAGAAAAGACATCTGGTTATTCATGGATGATCCAGAGAACATGTACTGTTTTAAACTTTTTTTAAAATAGAAAAACAAAATAAATACTGCAAAGTAAATTGAGCAATTCTTTGAAAGTGGGCTTGTTTATAATAGATTTTTTTGTACGTGTTTTGCAAACCTTATTTATATTTGTATTTTCAAGTGTTCATGAAGATTGTCTTTAAAGTTTTATTTTTTTACCATTAACTTACAAAAAGAAGTAGTTCTATTAGTATTTTAGTATTTGGTATTTGGAGCCTCCTGTACGTTTTAAGACCTGTTGGAGGTGATCAAGAATTATTTCTTTAGTAGATTTGTCTAGCTGTTTTAATTTTTATTTGTAACAAATATTCATTGCAACCAATAAAATTTATGCAGCTTCTTAAACATGTTAACACATTCAGTGTTTTTTGGTTATTGTCTTTCCTTGTGATGTTCTTGTGATAGTGTTAATAAAAACCCTAGGACCTGTTACCACTGAAAAGGCCCTCACACTGTCTGAAGCTTGTTCACATCTGAAGCTCATCTGTACCTTGGATTCTCACTCGCATTCCTAAACCTTGACTTTGGGTAAAGACAACTGCCCACAACTGGAGCACAGTAACGGCAACGACAACCAGAATGCCATAATCGTCCCCTAATGGTATTAAGTCTAATCAGTGCTCTTTGAAATTGAAGCTTTATTTTTCTTGAAGGGAAAACTTTACTGAATCCACATCGTGTCATGAAAGTATCTCATTGGGAAACCACTGGCCCCATTAATTCAGGATGTTAATGGCTTTCCTTGCCTTTGGTGGTCAAATGTACCTCTGCAGGGTGGTGGTAACATGGCGTCTTTCAGTTCATCCAGAGGCTGGTGGATGTAAAAGGTTTGTTGTTTGTTTGTTCAATGTTACCTTTGGTAATTGTGGTCACCTGTTAGTGGGTCCGTGATCAGTGCCTTCCGAAGACCAACGTGGTCCATGCAGAAAGCTCCCCTGCTTCGTTGGAGTCTTCTCTTCGTTCCCTTCTACGGTTCTGAATCTCAGCGGGAAGGTCTCAGAAATTTCAGTGATTGTTTTGTTTGGGCTTCTGGATGTGATTTGTGGTACACTAGGGGAAAATCTAAAAGTATCCAACAGTGATTTATTTTCAGTATTTCTATTATAAACTGCTGTATTTTATTTTAAAAAAAAATTTGGAGGTTGTTTGGGAGTAAATTCAAATTTTTATAACTGGCAAATTTTGGAATGAGAGATTTGAGCCTTGTGATTTTTTTTCCCCTCTTGCAAACAAAAATTAGTCTTAGTTTAAAAATTTACAGCATTTTAAAATGAATTTTAACTTGGTCACCATTTAAAACAACTGCAAAATAAAAAGCCACATAACTTATAAATGGACTTTAGATTCCAAATTATCCTTTTAATTGAGCTAATTATTAAAATTAGTAATTTAAAAGTCTATTAAACTTTGAGTCTGCAGAAACTCAATGGAATTTATGTGGAGTTTTTGTCAGCGAGACCACCCTTAAACTCCTAATTTGTCACCAGCTTGGGAATCAATCGTTGGGATGCATAATTTATCCTATTATATATTTTGCAATATTTTATAGCAGTTACAACATCACTTCAGAGAAGGTTGTTTCAGCTTTATGTGTGGATGCTGGCTCATTTTTTTTATGTATTTAACAGCAGGAATATCACCTAGCCAGTTAACTAAACACTAATCTACTTAACAGCCCTGGAGCTCTGTGATTCAAAATATGGTCTGTAAGGTTCCCCCAGGTGGTCTCTGGACCAGTCTCTTTAATGTTTATAATATGACAAAAAGTCTGTAGTTTTGTTTCTGGTATAAATTAATTTATTTAACATATAATAAAAACCAGACCACCTGAGTGATGTTTCATCAAAGGTAATAACACCCTTGTTAATTCTGGTGAGCATTTGTGTGTGTGTGTGTGTGTGTCTGTGTGTGTCTGGTGGCAAGCAGCAAGAATAAGTGGGGTAGGTGGTCATGAGAGTCTTTAGCCCAAGTAACCAGCAGACCCAAAACGTTCAAGAACTCTGTGCTGCTGTATTTTCTCAGAAGCTTCCCACCCTGGGTGTGACTGCTGTATTAGGCCAACCTACCCATGACAAATCCCTTTAAAGACAGGGATTTGGTAATATGACATTTTCAAAGTATTTGCAATCTCTGGGAGGTAAGACAATCTTATCATAGTTTCCTTGTTAAGGAAATGTGCTCTCATAAAGTTAACCATTCTCTATACACTTGAGAGGAGTGGATATTACAACTGAAAAGAATCTTATTCCAAGCTTTGTGCTTGGAGAGAAGTACAGCCCGAGGTAGCATAATTGGATTCATTAAAGTGAACGTGTTTATATTATTGGGTGAAAAATATGCTTTAAAAGTCTCCAAGCACATGCTTTATGGAGACATGGAAATAGCTTTTGACTCATGTGTTTTTATACCCTTATTAAAATGTAAATGAAAGAAGCAAGGATGTTATTTTTAAAATCCAGGAAATAAGACTTTAAGATGAAGTGATCTGGTTGCCAATGTGAGCACTCAGCTGAGAGAATGGGAGAAAACTTCTAGCAGTTCCAGAACTCAGCATCCTATCTATTGCCTGTCCCAACTGAGGTGAGCTGCCCTTCATGCTAGGAATGGACTTCCTCCTCATTTTTGTCTCTCAGTCTTCAATACTCAGCCTTATCTACTCACCACCAGAAATTTTCTCCATAATGAGATGAGCGCTTATAACTTACGGTTTCAGAGTCGTCTATGACCCTGAGAGGTTAGATGACTTTTCTAGGGTCATTTAAACGTGCATCTGAAGTGAGACTTAAACTGAGTCTTTCTGACTCTAACACTAGTCCTTGAGACCAGGGCTCTTAAACTTTTCCCACTCATGACCTCTTTTCATGTTTCTTCAATGTTTGTTGGCATTCATGGCCTGAGGGCACATTCAGTGCAAAATGCACATGCTTTGTGTTGAGAATATGGGCAAGTGCTACCAGAAAGACCTTGGATTCATTGCATGTTTGATTTTGAATTAATTTTTGGTTGCACATTCAAAAACCTTTTACTGTGGCCAGTGGGGTTGTGACCCACAGTCCAGACAATACTCCACTCTTGTTTCTCTCTTAGTGAATTGCTATGTTAAAAAGAAATCAGCACCTTTTAGCCTTTTGGTGATGAACCTTTCTAAAGTTAACTAGTGTAGTCCTCATGTAAGAGACATGAAACCTTTCCCATTTGGTAGGACTCACACTCCAAGCTCCACACCAATATGAGTCTTGGGAGGACTTTTTACATTGACATTTGTTTAGTTAATTCAATTGATTTCTGAGCTGAAAATTTCATGGCGGCAGCAGCAGCAGTCTCCTCTTAGTCATAACTTTTGTCTCTTCTTGTGTGTTAACTTATGATGGATAGATGCTGGGGAGAGCTGGGAACTTGATTTCCTTTATTATTGGTGTCAGGTTAAGTGCCTTGGGTCATTAAGGAAGATAAGAGTAGGGCAATACTCTCACATTAATAAGTGGGGCAAAATACTTGTACAGAGAGGATTATTTCATTTGGGTCAAAGGATAATAGATTTAGAACTAGAAGAAATCTCTCCTCCAACCATCTTGTCCAATCCCCTCATTTTACAGATGAGAAAACTGAGGTCCAGATTAAATGGCTTGTTCAACATCATGGAGATAATTGTGTGTGTGTATGTGTGTGTGTGCACGCACGCACATGTCCTTCATTGCCAAAGAAGACCATGCCATCAGGGAATGATGATGTCACTTGCACTTGACTTTGTTTTGAGTGAGGGAGGTCACCAACCTCACTTCTCCTCCAGAGCCATCTCAATCCAGGGACCAGATATTCATCAGGATGACTGGAGATGACTCAGGATGAGGCAATTGGGGTTAAATGACTTGCCCAAGGTCACACAGCTAGTGAGCGTCAAGTATCTGAGGTGAGATTTTAACTCAGGTCCTCCTGACTCCTGCACTGGCGCTCTATCCACTGCACCACCTAGCTGCCCCTCGTGGAGGTACTAAGCAGGGCCCCCCTGAAGGACTTTCCACTTCAGACTTTTCCACAGACATTTTTCTGTCATTTGTCAAGTGATGCAGTTTTCTCTCCAACCCCTTGCTCTCCCTTTCTCTTCCCTCCTCCACTTCCCCAAAAACCCACAACCCAATCCTTTAATCCATGATGTGTATATATATATATGGACACAATAAACTTAAGCTAAGGGTGTTTGCACTTCATTAAAACATTTTAGATCTTTCTTAATACCAGAGTGGTCTGGGAACACAAGGTCTAGAGTATCAAGGATTGCAGTAGAAGGATAAACACATTTGTAGCCACAGCATCACAGATGCAGCACATTTCTGTCTACACTGGGGTAAAATTACTTACTAAGGACCCTGACCCTATTCTCTCTGCTAGGGTCTTCATGAAGATGTTCATCTGTTTTACTGAGCTAGGTAAGCCAATTGACATTTTGTTGTATCTGAGGCCAACTTGATATTTGGCTCTTATCCCTCCATCAGTAAGCTATCGGTGACAAGGCCTTAGGGGATAGAAGTTAAACGGTCTCAGCAATCTCTTAGGTAGCCTGGGCCCCAGATCAAAATCAGGCTTTACTAGATGAATGTCAAGATAAGCCAGCTGCCCTTATGCAACTTTAGGCCCTTAGCCCTACTTCACAGGGTATTAGAATGTACTCAGTACATTTTCCTTCTGGCATCTGAATGTTCTTACAAAGACAGTCATATTGCAGTAATGCCAGACTTTAAATTGCCAAAAAAGGACTCTGCCTTGAACTCAATAATTTAGAAATTTCTCCTTCAAACATCCTCTCTGTCTCTCCTGGGTAATTATTAAGATGGGAACTCTGTGTTGGCAGAGTACCAATAGTGCAATTTAGCATGGAATCGTGGGCTCATCCCAAAAGTTAGTTCAGGTTTTAAAAAAAGCAGACTATGAAAGAAATAGAACTGAAAAGACTCAGGGTGGTAAGTTGCAAAAACACAGCAAAATAGGTAGCGTCAGCACTATCTTCCCGATTTCATTGATGAGAATGGAGGGTTAGAAAGATGGTTCAGGGGAATGACGTAGCCAGGTATGTATTTGAGGACAACCATTTTGGTAGTTGTGTGGAGGATGGGTTGGCAAAGGGAGAAACTGGAAGTAGAGAGACTATTGCAAAAGCACAGATCAAAAGTGGTAAGAGCTTGAACTAACTTGAGTGGTAACTGTGTGCATGAAGAGAAGGGGATGCATATTAGAAATGGTGCAGAAATAGAATAAACAATACTTAACAACTGATTTGGATGGGGTGGCTAAAGGAGAGTGGAGAGTCAAGGGTGATTGAGGCTACAAATCTGGGTGAAGGATGGTGGTGCTCTAGAAAGAATGTAAAGTTAGGAAGAGGTTGGGTTTAGGCAGAAAGAGAATGTGTTACCATTTAGAAATGTAAAGTTTGCAATACCTATGGGACATTTAAGTGGAGATATTGAGTAGGCAGCTGAAGATATGAGACTAGAACTCGGGAGAGAGAGGAGGGCCTTAGGAGTCTTTATATCTATAAAAATAACCATTGAACTCATAAGGTCATTGTGAAAGTGTATAGAAAGGAAAGAGAAAAATGATCAGGACAGAGCTCAAGTTTATGTTAAACATCATGGATGAAGATCCAGCAAAGGAAACTGAGGAATAATCTGGCAGGAGCACCATCAGGAAAAAGTCCCAGAAAAAACGTCCCAGGTAAACCCAGGGAGGAGAGAATATCCAAGAGCAGAGTATATTCAACGGTGTCAAATAATGCAGAGAAATTAAGAAGTTTGAGGACAGAGCAAAGGCCTTTGGATTTAGTAACTGAAAGACCACTGGCAATTTTGGAGAGTCATTTCAGTGAAGTGGTGGGGTTGGAAACCAGGACCAAGTGAATGGTTTTTTGTTTTTTTTTTTAAGGATGCAGGGAGGGGAGATGTGGGCATATTCTTAGTCAACAATGAAGGATCCAGTGTATAAAGTGAAAATGAGAGAGATAGAAACAGAGACACAGAGAGACTGAGAGAGAGACAGAGACAGAAAGAGACACACAAAGAGAAACAGAGACGGGGGGGAGAGACAGAGAGAGAGAGACAGAGAGACAGAGAGAGAGAGAGAGAGAGAGAGAGAGAGAAAGAAACAGTAATTGGATTGTCAGGCTCCCACAGGAGATAGGAGGGGATGGGATGATTCAGGTCGCAAACAGAATAGTTGACCTTGGCAAGGAGAAGAGCCATCTCTTTCACTGAGACTGGACATCTGAGAAGAGAACTGGGGAGGGCTGCTGTTGATGGGATTTGAGGTATGACATTTAACTCGGAGAAGAGGGAGCTCACAATGAATGGCCTCTATTTTTCTTAATAAAGTATGAGGATGCTGAGATGGTAGGTGGAATAAATTTTGTTGGTGGCTTGAGAGAGGATTTTAAATAAATTGTTGTAGGTTTGATACAGTTAATTAGGGAAGAATGAAAGGATCTACATGTTAACAACAAGAAGCTATTTGAGATTGAATGACATTAATTTGCAGGGCACCTGGTCAACGTAATTAAGTATAATAAATACTTACTGACTTGACTTATGTGACTTCCTCCAGCAGTGTTTGACAGTATGCAAGTCAGAGTCAAAGAAGGTGGAGGTGACCCAGGACAGAAATTGGAAAGGGAAGAGCCTCAGTATGATAAGGGGAAAAGGGATGCAAGGGCAAAACACAGCATAAAAATAAACCTATTAGCTATGGGGTCAAGACTGTGAAGGGAGGAGAATGAAGGCCACAGCAAGGCTGATAATGGATTGGGAAAGCAAGGAATGATGGAATGACCACAGGGCCCAGTGTGGATAAAAAAAATAGATATCCATAATTTTGGACATCTTTCATAAGGTGCTGCCATCTTTTTGTTACCTCTTTGTCCTTGTTTATAGTGGGAAATATGTGCCAGTCACACCACTAACTACTATTATTTAACCTTGGCTTTTTTTATTCTATATGTCATCATTTTTGCCCCAAAAAGGGAGGACGTAAAGGAAGAAGTTCCTTGTCTCTGCATTTTTGGGCTGAGCTATAGCTGAAAATGAAGCAAATATGTATACATATATGCATCCATCCATACGTGTGTATATATATATGTATACACACATAAGTATATTCTGTTTCTTTCACTAGCTCTGTGTAAAACAGGACTATGGATTCTTCGTTTTCCTCTGTTCTCCTCTCTCTTCTTCCTGGCTGGACATTTAGGTCCAATGAACACATGTTATTGGAGAAGATGGTAAGGAGAAAGGGCTCTATTTTTCTTTTTTCTGTGGGTACATTGAGCAGTGCATGCAAGAGGGAAAGTTGCAGCACTTTGTTAGAGGTTTGGTCACTCTTGTTAGACAGAGAGCCATCTCTCTATGTGATACAGATCATTTTCTGTATAAAATGTTTAATACAATTGTGTAAAATTTAATTTTGTGAAAATTGTGTAATTAAAAATTAACTTAATTGTATAAAAACATCTACTTAACTGACTTTCTACAAGAGGGTGACATGTAGGGAAACAAGTGAATTTAGCATTCCTTATCACCTGGCATAAGTTTGTGGTTATTCAGATGAGCAGAAGAATGTTGAAAATTTCTTTGTGATTAAAATCCTCAGAGCCATAGAACTCCAATTAGCCTTAATCAACTTCTCTGTCAGAAAAATACCTACTAAGTATAATATATTATGTAGGTGAAGGGGAGCAAAAGTATTTTAAAGACAAGAACTGTGTCAATATTTATCTCATCCATCAGCATGGATGCTTATATAGACAGGAAAAGGACCCATGATTCCTTAAGTATAGGGAACAACCACATGAGGAAACTCCCTCTACTAATGGAGGTGGGCACTTTTGCTGCAACAGTTTTAGAGTTTCTTAGAGTACCCAAAGGTTAGGTGACTTATATAGTCACTGAGTCACACAGTCAGAATATCATAGAAGCGGGACCCATAGAAGCGAGGTTTTCCTAATTTAGGACTGATTCTTTGTCCACTACTCCACACTGCCTTACACATCGTAGGTTATAGACTGAACAAAAGATCGTGGATGTGTTGCATTAGTATGGCCATGTTTCCTTCACCTAGGTGATAAACCTTGATGGCAGGACAGAAAACACTTATCTACGGGGGAGGAATGAAGTGAACTTCATGTCAGCTGGGACAGCATGAGGTTTTGGGTAGGGGAAGGGGGACAGAGTCAAGTTGACAGAGCAGCAAATCACCTTTTGTGTTATGCTCTGTGCTAAGTACTGGGGATACAAAGAGAGGAAAAAAAATTCTCCCTGCCTTCAAGGAGTTCACAATTTAATGGCAGGGAGTTAGGGTGAGAGGGCAAGAAAAGACAGAAATAAAGTGGGGACTGGCATGGAACTTGTCCCACACTATTGCAACTGCCTCTTAATTGGTCTCCCCATTTGTCTCTCCAATGTCTCCTCTACGTAACTATCAAATTAATCTTCCTAAGGCACAGATTTGATTATGTCTCTCCTCTCAGTAAGTGGTTGTAGTGGCTTCCTATTACTTTTGGGATCAAGTAAAAACTTATTTGTTTGGCTTGTCAAGCCCTTCAAAACCTGGATCCCATCTCCCTTTCCTGACTTATTACACTTTCCTCCCCAACATGTACTCTATGTTCCAGCCAAATGTTTTTTTTCCCTCTTCCTCACATGCTGCATTCCACCTCTCATCTGCATGCTTTTGCAGAGTCTGTCCCCCATATACTCCTTCCTCATCGCTGCCTCTTTAGTTTCTTTCAGAAATTGCCTAGAATGTCAGCTCCTACATAAGGCTTTTGCTGACCTTTCTACTTTCTAATACCTCCTCTTCCTCAGATACCATTTTCTTTACTCTGTACATATGCTGCATGTACTGCTAAGAATCCATGTTGCTTCCCCTTAGAGAAGGTTAAGTACCTTATGGGTAAGCATGGTACAAATTTTGTCTTTGTACACTAATGAGACAGTATTTGTAAAGTTCTTGGCATAGTGCCTAGAACACAGTAGGTGCTATGTAAACATTTATTCCCTTGTCCCCCATTTGTATCTCCCCTGCCAAGACAGTGTTTGCCGTGTAGTAGGCACTTTATATATTTTTGTTGGTTGATGGTTTGATTTCCTGAGATATGACTTTAAAAAGAAAACCACATATTCTTTTGGTATGAACCAGGTCCAGGGCCACGTAGAGAATACATGATATATAAAAGTCAAGTGAGAAGCGAAAGGTGTGGCCAAAGTAGGGTAATCAATAACCAGCAGAAAATAGAGTTGATATGCCCAGAGAGCTACAGAAATGTGCATACCCTTTGACCCAGCAACGCCACTTCTAGGACTGTATCCTCAAGAGATCATAAAAATGGGAAAGGATCCCATATGTACAAAAATATTTATAGCAGCATTCTTGGTGGTGTCCAAAAACTGGAAATCAAGGGGATGCCCATCAATTGGGGAATGGCCACGTAAATTGTGGTCTATGAATGTAATGGAATACTATTGTGCTGTAAGAAATGATGAATGGGAAGACTTCAGAGAGCCCTGGAAGGACTTATATGAGCTGATGCTGAGTGAAAGGAGCAGAACCAGGAGAACTTTATACACAGCAATAACCACAGTGTGTGAGAATTTTTTCTGGTAGCCTTAGAACTTCATTGCAATGCAAGGACTTAAAAAATTCCCAGTGGTCTCTTAAGGCAAAATGCCTTCCACATCCAGAGAAAGAACTATGGAATTCGATCACAGAATGTAGCAGATCATTTTCTTTTGTATTACGTTTTGGTTTGTTTTATGATTTCTCCCATTCATTTTAATTCTTCTATGCAACATGACTAAGGTGAAAATGTATTTAATAGGAATGTATGTGTAGAACATATATAAAATTGTATGCCATCTTGGGGAGGAAGGGAGGAGGGAGGGGGAAAATTGTAAACTATATGGAAGTGATGGTAGAACACTGAAAACAAATAAAATAAAAAAAAAAAGATAAGAAAAAAATAGAGTTAAACTGGATGGGATGCAAATTAGGAAGAGCAGAAGCTCCTCAGGATAAAAGTCAGGAACTCTAGCTAGTCTTGGGACTTTAGTAAACTAATAATGTTTTTCCCTCTCTGTAGCAGTGGGAAAGAGAGATCAGAATCTAACTACCTGAAAAGTCTCCTTGTGATTTTGGTTTTATGACTCACCTGCACCAGGGTGGAGGGTTAGCTACCTGGTGAGAGAAGGCTTTGGGAGCTCTTTGTTGGTTGATTGAATATTTCTATTTCTTTGTGTCTGTTCGTCCTTTGTTGCCAAAGAAGACCATGCCATCAGAGAAATAAGGACATGACTTGCACTTGACTGTTTTTGAGTGAGTGAGGGCTGTGCAGGTCACCAGCCTCACTTCTCCTCCAGAGCCATCTGAATCCAGTGACCAGATATTCATCAGGATGACTGGAGATGACCCAGGATGAGGCAATTGAGGTTAAATGACTTGCCCAAGGTCACCCAGCTAGTGAGTGTCAAGTGTCTGAGGTGAGATTTGAACTCAGGTCCTCCTGACTCCTGCACTGGTGCTCTATCCACTGCACCACCTAGCTGCCCCAATTTCTCTTTCTAACATAATAATAATAATAAAAAAGACTGCTGTAGAGTACAAGAGGCAGGGTTATTTGCCCATCCCTCTTCCACCAAGGACTCCTCTGCTCCCAACCTAAGCAGGCCACCTGACTTGGTTCAATTGTAGAAGAGCCTCTGATGATAGGGATTAGATTGTCTTTTCCCACACTCCTTAGCTCATACATCTCTTATCCCAGCACTCAGAGGACATTTTGGCTCATGTCTACATCTCCACAAAGTGGAAAATAAAAAATATTCTCACTGTACAATATAAGTCAGGTGTGGCTCAACTATATATTTCACACACAAAAAAGAGAAATATTAAGCACAAAAGATTCTCAAGAAGCAAATGTTGATAGAGCAGTTTAATGTAAAATGTAGTTATTTAGCTTCATCCCACCCCTGCAATTTTCTGGAAAGTGATACTTAAAACTTCATCAGGATGTAAAGCAGTTTGCAGGATTAATTAGGCATTTGATATTTTACCCTTGCTTTGTACTGTCTAAAAAACTCCATGTGGACTGAGGAGTTGGGCTTGTTCTGTTTTCAGCAGTCATTCTCTCCGATGAAGAAACTTCCCTTTCTTATAGTCAACATCACTTACTGGATCCAGGATTTCTGGACTCTGGAATTTACAAAGTCACCCCTAAGCCTAGAAATGCCAATTTCAAGATCAATAATTGGTCACCTACTCAGAAAAACAAAACAAAACAACACCAAATAGGAAGGTCCAGGGGCCCACGTACAAGCTCACCTAATGGAGCACCCTTACTCTAGCTCATATGAAAATTATCCCCATGATATTGGGGTGGGAAAGGGTTAGCTCATCTTCTATCATCTCAGAAGTTATATGATACCTTCTGGAGGATCAAAGGACGAGAGTTGGACAAAGCCTGTTTTTCCTTTAATTTTGTCCTCCTTTCCCACCCCTACCTTGTCACTGTCATCTAGTAGGGGATGGGGGACAGAGGGGCACCACTTACAGTTTTCTGTGTCACTCAGACTGTCACATTCTTTTAAGTGCTGGGCTACCATATGTCTAGAAACAGCCATAAAGTTCATCCTCCAAAGGCCCAAGTACTGACTCATCATGTCCCTGGATTCTCTTAAAGTTTCAAGGGAGTTCTATGTGCTTATTCCCTGAACTGGATCCCCAGAAGCCAATTGAAATGGCAATACAATGAATATTTCTTCAATCATTTAAATCCTGGGACTGGGGTGGGAGAAAAGAAAAAAAAGAAATTTGCATGAAAACTTTTTTTTATATATTTAAAAGGAATAGCAAATTGTACATAATAGAATTGCCATTTTGTGTGCAATCATCTTTTTAAAAAATAAGACTGGTATGGACATATTTGTTTTGTTCCATCAATTAAAAATAAATAAAAACTGAAAAAAAGAAATAGTAATACAATAGTATTATGATTAGAGATCTGTATAAACATACATTATACTTTTATATATGACCACAATTAAAATGCAACAGGAATAGATGAGGTAGGGAGTTTTCATGGTGTAGGAATAGGGAATGAGCTAAAAATCTGATTGAATAATTCATACCACATCCTTAAACTACCAAGAGAAATGCCACCCACAAAGGGACGGAGCAAGGGGAGAGAGGTAGTCAACTTTCTGAGAGCTAAAAAGAGCTTGGTTTTACACTAGGGTGCCTTCTGGTGTTGAGAAACTCACAAAACTGTTGGAGATGAGTTGCTTTGACAGCACTTAGTCCCCTTTAGTGGAAAAGGGTCAAGAAACTGGTCAGCAGTTACCCTTGATGACTAAAGAAATAGATGATGAAGTCACTGCCCATAAAGAATTTAAAATTTAATCAAGGAAGCAAAACGTATACACCAAAAGATGACAAACATATGAGTGCCAAATGAGTGGTACAGACAATAAGTAGAATGATCACTCTTTGTAGAGAGGACAATCTAGTTGAACCATTGATGATAGGTTGGTTCCAGGTATAGAGGAGGGGTATTCTACATGAAAAAGTGTCATGTACAAAGGTGTAGAAGTGTTATATTATAGGGATTATAGATTAGGCCAGTATTGCTTGAGTGTAGAAGAGTCATGATAGCTGAGATAAGAAAGGTTGGGGTCAGATTGTGGAAGACTTTGACTGCCAAGCTCAGGCATTTGATTTTTTTTTATCCCATAGGCAGTGAGGAAGCATCAAAAGTTTATGAACATGGGAATAGCGTGGTGGGAAGGAGAGCACTGGATTTGGCTCTTCTATCTGGTAGATAGGGCCTCATTTCCTCATCTATCAAGGGAGGGAGTTGGTTGTATGTGATGACTTTTTAAGGTCCATTCCAGCTTTAAATGATCTTATTTGAGTGTTCTTTTAGGATCTAAATTACTGTGGATTATAAGATTATACTTTTACACCTGATGAGAGCTTTGATGCCATTTCATCAACCCCTTGATTTTATAGAGAAACAAACTGAAGTCTAGAGAGGTAAGTGACTTTCCTAAGGTGACACAAGGAGTAAGTGACAGAGTTGGGATTTTCACCCTGGTCCTATTACTCCAAATCCACTGCTCAGACCATGGGAGCTTTAGGAATGGAAAAGAGGGTAGAGGCATTCTAAAGCTGAAATGGATGATCATTTGGAAAGGGAAAGTGACAGAGAGCCCAGGCTGCAGGGCAGATAAGCAGATTTGAAAACTACTGTCGTGCTCCAAGATTGATTTTGCAATTTTGTTTCCTTTTCACAGATCACAAGAATCTTTGGCAAAGAGGTCTGGCATGACACAACCCTCATGAGATTCAGTTAGATAATTTCAAGTTAATTGAAAGCAATTTACAGCATTGAAGTATTACTTAAGATGAAAGGACCCAGTTGTACAACACAGTCCTGTCTTCCTGAATTGGATGGATGGTTGGCTTCTCATGTTCTTTAGTTTTTGTCCACTGATGAAGGTCCAGCTGTGTTCTGCTCAATCATGTGCAGAAGAGCTAGTAAACTACTTTTACTAGCTATAGGACTGGGCCTGCAGCACTTCACAATCCCCCAAAATACATACTGCAGGTTGTCATTGTTGGTTGTGAGGTTGACAAACAAAAGATGACAATTTTATTTCCCTCCTTTCCCATTACTCTAAAATATAAAATATTTCCCCATTCTTTCTGTTGTTTAATAAGCACTTATTTTAGAGAATTTTAATTAAATCTGAGGTTTCATTTGTTTTTTTTTTTAATTTTATTCTATAAAGAACAAAATCTACTTCCCCCAATCTTTATTCACTTTTCCCCTCCTCGTTTTTTCTCTATATCCTTATGCACTTGGCAGAGTTGATGACAAAACCCTTTCCAGCTGTGGATCAGCCAAAAATCTTTCCTGAAGCTCCTACTAATTTGGATTAAGTTAGCTAGTAGAAAATCTCTTGAAGCAAATCCTGGCAGTAGATATGCTGAGGTCCCTTGGCATTTAGTTCTCCAAACTGTTCTTATTTTTGGAGGCAAAATAATTTAGGAAAATATAATTTCTTAATCCTTCATTTGTTAGCTTCTTTCTTTGACTTTGGGGAATATAAATACAACTCAGGGCTTAAAACAATTGAGTCTTTTGAAAAGATATTTTTCTTTTTTCACCTCTAAGGATCATTACTATTTAGTGTCCCACAGTAGGAGAAGAGGACTTCTACTGCTGGAGGAAATATGGTACAGTGGAAAGAGCACTGGCTCTGGGTAGAGGATCTGTGTTCAAATCCCACCTTTGATCCTTATGACCTGGATACATGGGCAAATCACTCCACTTCTAACGACTTCAGTCTCCAGTGAATACAGTGAGGGGATGAAGAGGATGTCCTAAGATGCCTTCTAGAGCAGTAATCATGACTCTGTGAGACTCTGATGAAAGGAAAAGGCAACTTTGCTGAACTATAAGTAGAGTATATAATGAAAGCTTTAGATTAGAATATTGTTGCTACCATTTTCACAAGGGAGGCAGCATGGAACTGTGGAAGAAGCCCTGATTCTGGAGTTGAGCAGATTTGGGTTCAAATTCTATGTCTGATTACCACTTGTGTGATCTTGAGTAAGTCATTAAATTTCCCCTCTCTATGGGGAGAAATCTAACACGGAAATGTTAGACTACTAGGTCAGGGGTGGGGAACCTGCGTCCTCAAGGTCACATGTGACTCTCTAGGTCCTCAAGAGCAGCCCTTTGACCGAAACCAAACTTCACGGAACAAATCTTGAAGTTTGGATTCAAAGGCCCACACTTGGGGACCTAAAGGGTCACATGTGGTCTTGAGACCCCAGGTGATCCCCCCTGGACTAGATGACCTCTGAGGGTCTTTCTGACTCCATTCTCTAATCCTTTGATAAGTATTTAGTCTACAAAGTCATGTAATACATCCCAAGCCTCCTACTCATAGTCTTCAAACCTGTTGCTACCATATTATCCCTCAAGTTTCTTTCCCATTTCAGTTTTCCCAGATTCCTTGGTGAGGGGGTACACATCTAGCAATGGTGCCTCTCATTTACTTGTCCTAAGCATTTCACTCATTCCTTTTATTTCTCCCCTTTTCCCCCTGGATAGCAAAGCTGTTGTTAAGAACCGCAGAATCATAGCATATTCAAGCTGGAAGCAACCTTAAAGATTAAACACTGAAGATTCAACCCTCTGGAACAGCAAGCACTCTGGCATATACAAGAGGGCTTGCTGCACAGGTTCTTAGATCTTCTTTTCTAAGGAAAGCAACCTTAAAAGGGGTAAACAATCTTACTTTAATGAAGCACATATATCATTTACTTAGTTCACAGGAAAAGGTCAGCACCCTGAACTTCAGAGAAAGTACAAACAGAAATCACAAGCAGAAATTTGTTTTTTTTTTGTGTTTGTCCTTCTTTTTTGAAGAAAACCATGACATCAGAGAAATGATGACATGACTTGCACTTGACTTTGTTTTGAGTGAGGGAGGGCTGTGCAGGTCACCAGCCTCACTTTCCTCACTTTCTCCTCCTGAGTCATCTGGATCCAGTGACCACATATTCATCAGGATGACTGGAGACAGTCCAGGATGCAATGGGAGACCTTTGCCTTTTAAGCCCTATTCAGGTACTCACTTAGAGTGAGTAAGTAATCTTTAAGAAGTAATCAGAGAATGGCCCTTTTAGTGAGCGAAAGAAAAAAAGTATATATAAGTAAATCAAGCTGGGAAAGAAAGAGCAGCAGTTACTACTGATAATCACTCTTAAGCCAGAAGGATCCAGAAAAACAGCCATTAAGTAGAGTTGGGCAGGAACCTATTGGTGTGCTTCTGTGGGTTTCACAGTGCACTGGGTTTAAGGCTTTGGGAAAGAAAGAAAGAAAGAAAGGAAGGAAGGAAGGAAGGAAGGAAGAGAAGAAGGAAGAGATGGAAAGAAATCTAGCCAGTAAGCCCCAAGTTAACTGGGCATCTGACCATCCAAATTTACCTTCCTTTGGAGAGGAGAAAGAAGCAGGGCAGACAGAAGGGAGAGGATGAGCTGAGTTACCCAACTAGCTGGCTGGGTCCCCTTTCAGGCAGCTCTGTCTACTCATAGGTTTGTGTTTGTGCTTTGTTTTCAAAAGAAGACCATGACATCAGAGAAATGATGACATGATTTGCACTTGACTTTGTTTTGAGTAAGGAAATAACAAACAGAAAGACCAACAGACAGGGCTTCCAGCTGTCTGACCATAGGCAACACATACATTATTAAGAGAGAGAAGCACCAACATCTGGGTTTTCAAAGCCAGCAGGCTCTTTAACAGCTAGCTACCCAGAGTCTCTCTCATCTGACACTCTTGCGATGATTTGAGTCCCAAAGCGAAATCTCTTCTCAGAGTATATACACACTTTAGAGCTGGAGGGCAAGGTTACCCAGTGCCTCACTAGCAATTAACAAAAGTGTGGGCCATCATACAAAACAATCCTCCTCTAATCAAACTTCCTTTAATAGCCCCACCTGAGGCCTATTAATGAGTAGGGAAGATTTTTGACTCTCATTACACCTTCTCATTTTAAAAGTGATGAAATGGAGGCCTAGGAAAGTAAAATAACTTGCCCAAAAGCACATAGCAAGTTAATGGTAATGACAGTATTTGAATGGAGATCTTGATTCTCAAGTCAGCACTTTTGTGCCTGTTGGGAACATTTGAACTAACTCAAGCTCTGGACTCCTCTCTAAGCACACTGTGTCCTTCGAAGACAGGTCTTGTACCTCTGCCTTTCTTCCATACTTCCTAGGCCTTTTAGTTCTATACCTGCATTCTAAGGCCACGGAAACTTTTAAGAGATGTGTGGAAGAAACAAGAAAGGTTTAGACATACATTTGATGTGTTGCTATCCTTGAAAACCTTACTTCAATACTTAGATTGTCCTGTGATGTTATGAAAGAGGCTGTTGCTTCCGACAACACTGATCACAATCATCTTTGCCTGTCTTTCCTATCTGAGTTTTGTCCATGTCTTTGACAAATCTGCCACAAAATGCTAAGGGCCTCACTGTAGATCTCCTGACATTTTGTGGTACCAATGGAATGCATGAGCTCTTTTATTAATTATCTCTTGTTTACTTTCACTGTACAACTGGTCCAACTTTTTCCCTAGTTGTGTGTCTCTCTGAATATATCCTTTATGTCATTTCTCCCACACAGTTCCACATTTGTAACATGTTTCAGCCTCTTCATGCCTACCACTTACCTTTCCATGGCTTTTGGGTGATACTCCACTTCAGTTTGCTGGAGATGATAGAATCAACATACACAATTTCACAAGTTGCTTGCGTTATCTACAAAAATGTAGAACTTCTACTCTATTATTGTGACCCTGGACAATGATAGCCTTTCTGAGAAATAGGAGTTTTGTGAAATAGAAGTTCTGTGAAATAGTTTTACCTAAAGCACTTTAAGTTATTTCACATAAAAATTGTATAGAAATCTCTCCAACAGGGAGTCTCCTGCTGATGTGCCAAGGAATAGTCTGTGGCAGGCCAGCCAGTACCTAGAAAAGTTATTCTATTGATTTTACCATCTATGCAAGCTTGATGCTTTAGACTTGGTGAAGAGCAGGCTGGTAAAAATATAAACTGGTATATTTATTTTACTAAGGGCACCATGAGTGCTAAGTATTGTTGGAAACTATCTAAAAAAATTCCCAGTGAAAGGATCATGCTTTTGAAATGTAAAAAAATTTTGGAAAATAAAATTTTATTGATCACCCCTTAGAATATGACATGTTTTTTATAACAGGGGGTGAACAGGGGAATCACCTGATCTGAGGGTTGGTCCAGAGCACCTTCTATGGACCTGGATATACTGAGTTACTCACTTTGGGGTCTATAATATCTCTGGTTGGTTCACCAATGTTCTTTGGCACAGCTTTCAATCAAGAATACATAAAGACCAACCTGAAGCCAGTGGCTACCTCTGTGGAGGTTCGATGGGGCCAATTGTCTAGACTGACCACAGTACCCCATAATGTACCAGGGGAAAACTGGTCACCTTCGCTATATTTTAAATATAAATGTTTTGTGTTTCAAGTGCTATTTCCTGTATATTTGTAAGAGTATGTTATATGGTAGTGTTGTGTAGACAGCTGCTCCCATCCCACTTAAAGCATGTTATACTCTGATTTCTTAAGCAGGGAAGAACACCTTTTGATTGTTCTCTAGGTATGAACAAAATATGGACACTTCCATTAATCAATCAATCAGTTAGAGACTTTAGATTATGTGGGGAAAGTCCTTGATTAATTTAGATGTATTTGAAAGCTATTGGATGAGCTAGAAGTATGTTTGAATTGGTTGAAAGAACATGGTCATGCCCCATAGATCATTTACAAACTATTGAGTCAGTTTAGAATGGAAAAATTTGAATATCTGTTCCTCCTTGGCCAGAGAAGGACCTCGTGCACTTCAGAGAACTGAAGGATTTTAATATTTTCTTTGACATCTTAGCAATATACCATAGTACAGAGGGTGTCAGTTGGCAAAAGTGTCTGTATCAGGAAGAGAGGGTAAACTGAAGGTGATGAGGAAAAGTAGATTCATGGTTCTACAAGGAATCCAGCAAAAGACCTGAGGAGGCATACCTAAGGAGGATGTCGAGGACTCAGCTGAAAGAACTTGTAGGAGCTATGTCACAAGGACTCTAAGCTGGAACTCATTTCCTCTTGGATGCTCTGTGTACTTAGAATGCTGATGGTGAATTTGAAAGATGCATCCTTATCACCACTCACCTTGCTGGCTTCATTGGACCCACAACTTCTTTTATCTACTATATCTTTAGCTCTTCTTACACAGGCAAGAATGAAATTCAAGACCACCATTGGGCATTCTTTAGTGTGAAAAGGCTAATTCAGCCAGGAAACTTGTAAGAGTCCCTCAGCTGTAACCCATGTTGTTGCAGAAAGGGGAGGCAAGGAGGGTTATTTTGTGTTAACTATACTGCCATGGCAAACACTCATTTTAAAGCAAATTAAGTCTGGCTGGTTAATTGATATCAACTGATATTCATGGAGAAGTACACTGGGGGCTCATGGGCAATAGCAAATTAAATCATCATTTTACATTTACTAAACACCTATTAGCGCTTGTGACATGCACCGTCCTATGTGCTGATGATAGGCAAAAAACAAAACGAAACAAGGCAAACCAGTCCCTAATGGGGGGAGTCAATACCCAAACAGCTACTAGCTACTATATATATATATGTGTATATATATATAAACTAGATAGATAGAGACAGAAATAGAGACAGAGAAAGAGAAATAGAGAGACAGAGAGACAAATAGAGAGAGAAAGAGAGGGAAAGAGAGACACACAGAGAGACACAGAGACAGAGAGAGTGATGATAAATTAGAGTAGTCTCAGGGAAGGCACTACGATTAAAAAGGACTAGGAAAGGGTCCTTGTAAAAGGTGGGGCTTTAGCTCAAACTTGAAGGAAGCCAGGGAAGTTAGAAGTTAGAGATGAGGGGAAGGGAATAAACATTTATTAAGTGCTTACTTGGTGTCCGATACTTTTTCCCTGTTCACAAGGAGCTCATAGTCAAATGGGGAGACAAAATACAAACAGTCACATATACATAAATAAATAAATATGAATGCGTGTGTGTGTGTGTGTGTGTGTAAAATTAGGGTAGTCTTAAAGAGAAGGCGCTAAGATTACAGAGCACTGACCTTGCAGAAGATGGAAGTTCAGCTCAGCCTTGAAGGAGGCTGGGGCAGCTAGGAGGGGGAGCATTTCAGGAATGGAAGACAGCCAGTGAAGCCCCTCAGAGTAAAGAGATGGTGTGCTTTGGTGAAGGAACAGCTTTAGAAAACTACCTTTCCCCAAATCTTCAGAGAAACCCTTAGGAACATTAGGGAAAAATGCAGTCAGGGAGCCCAACCTGCTCATAGGAATGGGAAGAAAGTTTGAGATGTCACCTCAGAGCATGCAATACATATTGAAAGTTGTCCCCAAGATCCAAGGAACTATATTCCCAAATACATAAAATGCAAAATTGATGTATTAGAAAGAAAGCCAGGGTTGGAATCAGAGCATTCATGTTTGACTCCAAGTTTCAAAGCTTATTAACTTCAACTGATTGAAAGTTATAATTTCAGTCATATTATCATGGATTTAGAACTACTTAGTCAATTTCTTCATTTTGCAGATGAAGAAACTAAGGCACGGGGTACTGAAGTGATTTATCCAATATCACACGCAAGTAAAAAAATATCTGAGTAGGATTTGAACACTGACCTCCTTCTCTCTAAGTACACTGCTTTCTCTATTACACTTAACTGGCAACTTCTGCAGTCTCTTCTGTTGAAGGTTGAATTCATTCTCCTTTACTATCATACTTACTTTTTTATGAGTTTTTTTTTAATCTCTTAGTTCAGTGCCATGTACCTGAGAGGACTCAAAAGTGATGAAATGATGACTGTGACACTAGAATGACATTGTAGAGAGGCATGTAGCTGAGCTTCAGACACGCTAGCCCTTGAGTGACTCCTTGTGTGTCCTTGGGGAAGTGTATATTTCTTCTGCTTTAAAGCATGAACTAAGGTTTGTTTTATTGGCCATAGAATGGAAATTACAGTGTCTGCCCAAGTATATCTACCCTACTCCATAAACAGGCTAGAACGATCTCCTGTGGAAATATTATGGAATATATTTAAGAGCATAAAACACTACATAGATGTAGAATATTATTATGGGGTAGCTAAGTGGTGTATTGACTAGAGCACCAGGCCTGGAAGCACCAGGAAGACTTGAGTTTAAATTTGACCTCACACAATTACTAGCTGTATGACCCTGGGCTGGTCACTTAACCCTGTTTTTCTCAGTTTTTATATCTGTAAAATGAACTGAAGGGGAAATGGCAACCGCTCCCATATTTTTGCCAAGAAAACCCCAAATGGGCCATGAAGAGTCAAAAGTGACTCAACAACAAAACGGTGTTATTATAAAAGAGTAGAAAATTATATAACAATAGTGTATAACAAAAATACATCTCAAAGAGTAAAAAATCCCCAAAACCCCAAACCCTGCTAGTTATATTTATGCTGAGGAGGAATTGAATTAGAATGCTTTTTCCTTGGGAATCTTTTTGTGTGTTTCAAAGCTCCTAGCACACGGATTTAGGGGGTTAGGGCAGAATAAAAGGTGGGATTACTTCCTGTCAGTTTTTAAATCCTCTCCATAATTCTCCCATCATCTAGCTGGAAGGGCTCAAGTCTTTGAGGTGCGGACCTCAGTAAAGAATGTTGCTTATTTTCTATGGAGTTGATTTGTCACCTCTGGGGTCAACAGCAGCCTAGCTTGTTATTTCCTGGGCTGCTCTGTTCCCTCTTGATTTGTCTAGGTCCTAGGAGGTGTCCTTTCCACACAAGAGAAAAACAAAGAAAGCAGAAATGACACTTTAAACCTTGATCTGGAGAAAAAGATACAGTGTTAGCAAAACCCTTTTTATAGGCCTGGTCTTGTCATCCTTCCTGAGGCAAAATGGCCTTGCACTTCAGAAGAAATTTTGCTTTAGGAAGGAATGCAGAATCAGATGTATAATTAAGTGGGCATGTGTAAAGAGGTGCTAGACTGATAGCTTAGGAGGCCGAGGCCCTCAGTCTATCCACGGAAGATAGGCAGCAAGGCACAGAGATAATTTTGACTGCCACATGTGTGTGTCTGGGCGTCACCTTAGAAATCCTCTTCCAGAGGAGATAGTGGCTCTGATTCCTTGCCTATTTACCTCCTGAGAGACTGCCGGTAGTGCTATGTATCCTGGTTTGTGAGAGGGACACCTGACTTTATTATGAACAGGATTCTAATTCCATTAAAAAAATGGCACTTGTCATGTGATATAGTATATTATAGTTCCTTGTATTGGCAGCATGGTGAGATGAAGAGTGCTGGATTTGTTCACAGAGGACTTGAATTCAAGTCTCAACGTTGCTACCTGCTACTTTGCATGAACTTGGGCAAGTTTTTTAATCTCTTTAAGGCTCAATTTCCTCCTTGTAAAATAAGGGTGGGATGTTGCAGTTTAGGTCTGATACTTCAGTTTGAGACTATAATGAAATGAGGCACTCATAAATTGTCTCCTTATAGCATGGAAAGAATACTGGTGATCACTGATTGGTAAGGCCCTTCCTTTCTTTACACAGGAACTCATTTGACCTACAGGGCAGTAGGGGGTGATTGTATGGTAGTAGAAAATATGCCAAGTTTGAAGAGCGCTGATTCCTTCTGGGCTAGCCTCTTTTATGCCCTTAGGTGATCAGGAAGACAAGTCAATGGCTGGAACCTTAGCCCAGCTAGGCCAATCAAATCTTAGGAATAAGCCTTTTCTCCAATAGATTAGTGGTCAAAGCGAATATTTCTCAAAAGAAGAATTGCAAAATATTCACAACCACATGAAAGACAGCTCCCAATCACTAATATTAAAAAAAAAGAAAAGAAAATCAAAACAGCCTTGAGGTTTCACCTCACATCCTGCTAATTGGAAAAGTTGGGAAAAGATATCAATAGTCAATGCTGGAGAGGTTGTGAGAAGATAGAGCCATTGTTACATTGTTGGGGGAACTGGGAGTTGGTAAAACCATTTTGGAAAACAGTTTGGAATTACATGAATAAAATGATGAAAATGTCCACACCCTTTGACCCAGAGATTCTGTTCTTGGCCTTATACCCCAGGGAAGCCATGGATAGGAAGAAAATCCCCATATATAGCAAAATACTTTATAGAGGCACTTTTTGTAAGAGAAAAAAATTGAAAACAAAGTTTTCCCCCATTCATTGGGGAAATAGCTACACAAGCTGTGGGACTTGAATGTAATGGAATATTAATGGGCTATAAGAAATGATGAGTGTGATGAATACAGAGAATTCCAGAAAGATCTACATGAACTGATGCAGAGTAAAAGAAGCAGAGCCAAGAAAACAGTATGCACAATGATAGCAACAATGTAAATGGAAAAAGCAACTGCGTATACATAATCAAAAGAGAATGTTGCAAAATTCTAAAGAACAAGCAGGATTTAAAAAAATATAAGATGATGCTCCTACTCCCCCCCTTCATGGAGGTGGGAGACCCACAGGTGTTACAATTGCACATGTTTTCAGACACTTTTGATATAATGATTAGTTGTGCTGATCTCTCTCCCTTTCTCCTTTCTCCCTCTCTTTCTCTATCTCTTTTTGTCTGTCTCTATTTAAAAATATTATTGCGTAAGGGATAACTCTCTGGGAGAAAAAGAGTGAAAGATACTGGGAAAAACTATGATGATGTGAAAAACTATGATGATGTAAAAAACAAAAGATATGAATGAAAAACTTATTTCAAAAATTAAAAATCTCAGCAATAACCTTTTGATTTTTAGGGGAAAAAATGAGCTTAGTCTACATGATAGAGTTTCCTGGTAGATATTGTTACTTCCACAAGAGGTTTGGACTTGATGACCTTGAGACTTTCCTAACATATTTCTTTGATTTCATTAGATTATAAATTCCATGAAGATAGGTATGGTAATTTATCTAAACTTTGAACCCTGTTCTGAACCTAGAATTATGTTTTGCTTAATAATGGATTATCACATGTGTTATATATGCATTGTATGGACTTTTCTTTTTGGTAATAACTTAGAGAATCTCTTTGGAAGGGATTTTATAAAAAAATGACTGTCTACAATTTTGCTACTTTTCCAAAGCAATCCAAGCACACCTCCCTGGTGCCAGAACACTTAAATGTACAAGGAAATTCAGAAATATCCCTGGACTGAGAGTAAGGAAGATTTGAGTTCAAATCCAAGCTCTTCCACTTACTTGTTTTGTGACCTTCAACAAGTCACTTAATTTCATCCAAACTCAATTTTTTTCATCTGTGAAATAGGAATAATAATATTGGCAATGTCTATATCTAAGGATGATCTAATAAGCTACTTTGCAAACCTTAAATGGCTATTTATATATAAATTAGTATTATCAGGAGTTTGCAGGACTGTCAGAGTACTATTTCTTCTTTCCCTGTAGCAAGACTGCAAAAACTCCTGGCTAGCCCTGAGACCACCAGGCTTTTACTTAAATGTCTTCTAGGGTGATCCAGATCTTCTGTTAGTAGAGACAAAATCCCTATAACTCATGATGTCTTTACATTAACTAACTCTTGCATTCCATGTTATTAGGAGAAAATAAGATTACCTTCTCAGGCTATGTTTTGTTGGATTCCATTGGACTCTTTCCTTCAGAGATTCTGGTTCTCTTAGCTCCAGGCTTTGATGAAGTCGATAATGTCACATTAGTGGAGAGGGATTGATGTTGTTTGTGTCAGTGTTAAACATGAAACAAGACTCTGAACACTCTTGTCATTCCAGAAGAATGCACGTTGATCCATACCTGAAGCGTCTTCAATACATCCTTGTGGCATTAAGCAGGGCTGGTTTGGGTCCTGGACACCAGGGGAGCTTTCTAATAGCCCACAAATGAAATTGGGAACAATTAAAATAGCTAAAATACTTTTACTCAGGAAGAAATTGCTGTTTCTAGTTATACACAGAAAAATGTGTCATCTACTCATCCACACCATTGCTTCCTGTCAGTCAAACCAATCCTTTGCACGGAAGGTGGTTTTACCCTTTATGCAGACAACAGAATTGTAAGCAAACAGGCTGAAGCCTGGGAGACCAAGAGATTATTTCTTTATTGTCATTGTAGTCTTTAAAGCTTGTCTAGCAGAGAATCTCCACAAAAGGGCAAGGCAACAACAGCTCCATGATTATATTACAAAAAGACTCATATTGGTTAGATGTATTAACCCCAGTGGGCTCTTGCTACCTCAGACAGATCTTAGGACCTTAATGGTTTTTTGTGTTATGTCTGCCTGGGGCTCTATGGATTATGCTTGATGAATGGAGAGGATGGAGCCGCCTTCTTGATGGTTGGCTTTCCTTGTACACCTGTTGGTTTGAGGACAGAGGTGGAATGGAGGTACGACTTCACAACTTCCCTGCCTGCTCAGTATTCTCTCTCTTGCCTCCATGACTTGGACAGTTTATTTCCTCTTCCTCGATTGCTCTCCCTTCTCACTACCAATGCTTGGGATCCCTAGTGCCCTTCAAGGCTCAGCTCAAGTGCCATGTCATCCTATAGGAGACCTCCCCAGACTCTTCCAGCTGTTAGTGTCTCACCCATGGAAAATTACTCTTCAATTTTTGATGAAGTTGCCTGTGTCCCATTAGTGGGGAGGGATTAATGATGTTGTTTGTGTCAGTATTAAACATGAAACAAGACTTGGAACACTTGTCATTCTAGAGGAATGTATATACATTATTTTGTATATATGTTTTATATTAATCTGTATACATTTCATCTACCTCCACTGGAATGTAAGCTTGTAAGCTCTTGGAGGGTAGGGGGGGGGGCTGTATCATTTTTGTCTTTGCATCCCCAACACCTAGTTCTATGTCTGGCACTTAATGCTTGTTGAATTGAGTGGAATCAATCAATAAGTATTTATTAAGTACTTGCTATATGGCAGGCACTGGAGATGCAAAGAAAAAGAAAAATAGAAGTGCTTGACCTCTAGGAGCTTATATGCTAATCATAGTAGTAGGAAGGGAAGAAGATAGCATGTACACAGATAAGTGTAAAATATATATATAATATTTTATATTTAATTTTTATATATCATATATGGAATGCATATGCAAGTATATGTTTGTGTATCACACACATTATATATACATACACACACATACACACACATACTAAATCTACAAAATTTCATACAATTTAGTAAGAAAGACTCAACTGCTCCTATAGGATTTCCCATTTCTCAATATATGGGACTGAATTCGGAAACTAGGTTTTAGCTTATGATGGGCTTATGATGAATATTTTTGAATGAATATGTTCAGTTTTGAATAGTCAAACCACCCTCATATTCCCTCCTGACCTGGAGATAGAAGGAAAAATAAGGTAAAGAATGGTAACATAGAACTGACAGTACATCAATTTTAAATTCCTGGTAGCTTTGATCTGACTTTTTGAAACACCCTGTATAGGATAATAATAGCTAATAACTAGCATTTATTTCCATAGCACGTTAGGGTCGGCTAGGTGGTGCAGTGCATAGAGTGCCAGGTCTGGAGTCAGGAAGTCTCATCTTCCCGAGTTCAAATCCAGTCTCAGACATCAGCTGTGTGACCCTGAGTAAATTACTTCACCCCGTTTGCCTCAGTTTCTCATCTGTAAGTGAGCTGGAGAAGGAAATGGTAAGCCATTCCAGTATCTTTGCCAAGAATACCCCAAAATGGGTTAACGAAGAGTTGTACATGACTGAAACAACTCAACCACAACTACCGTTAGAGCACTTTACACCTTAAGTCATGTGATGCTCACAACAACTCTCTCATGTCTCTTCTTTATAATTTTGTTCCTCTCCTGTTTTTTTTGGTGCATTGTTCTTTTTGTTGACATTATTGTAGTTATTGTGGGCTAATTATGTTTTAGTTACCACTATGGGAGCAGTTTTCTTCTCCCATAGATGCTCTGTCCCCCAAACCAAATTTCAAGGTATTGGGGGAAATACCCCCTATTTCTCCTATCACAGAATCATAGGATCTAGAGCTAGATGGAAATGTAGGGAGTGTTTAACCCACTTCTCCATCCCCTACTTTTACAGGTGACAAAAGGGAGGTTCAGTGACTAGCCCTAAGTCCCCCAGGGAGTACACAGGAGAACCAGGATGTAATGCCAGGTGTCTGCCTCCACATCCAGTACTCTTGCTAATGTCTTCTTTTCTTTGTGGCCACAGCACTTAGTAGAGAGCCTGGCACGGGTGGGATGAATAAATATTTGTTGACTGACTACATAGGAGTGACTTTGAATAGTCATTTAATGAATGCTTTTTGATAATTATAATGAAGAAAAATCTTTTGGTTGCATAAAACCTTAACTGCCCCCTAAATATCCATTTACTAGTGTTATGGTGAAAATGCTTAGATTTCAGTATGGTTGCTAAGTAATTGAATAAAAAATGAATAATGATTCTCAGATACCCAAAGAAGAAACATACAAAAACCTTCACTTGCCCATTTCATTTTTATTCACACTTTTACATTCCAAGGACACAATTTATTTTAGGTATGAATCATTGTGCCTCTTCTGGGGTCATTTTTGGCATGTTGCGTCTACCTCTAAACTGTTGCTTAGAACTCTGGAATGCCTTCTTTCCTCAACTAGCCAGCATGGTGGAAGGAAGGCTCTGCCTGAGGTCAGAAAGACCTCAGTAAGTCCTCCCTAAGACAGTAGCTGCAGATGTTAGATAAGTCACTTAAACTCAGTTTCCTCATCTGTTAAATGGGGATGATAATAATAGCATCTGCCTTCCAGGGTTGTTGTGAAATTCAAATGAAATAATATTTGGAAATACTTTGCAAAACTTAAAGTGTCATATAGTGGGTAGGTATTATTATTACCTACACCTCTTAGAATCCCCTGTATCCTTCAAAATATAGTACATGTGCCTTCTCCTCCATGAGGTCTTTTCTGATCCCTGCTCCCTAGTTATTCTCTGTCTCTGTCTCACTTCCTCTGTCTCTGTCTCTCCCTCTCCCCATCTCTCTCCCCATCTCTTGCTCTGCTCTGTATTTTCATATATGTGTACATGTTGTATTCTGCCTCCCCTTGATCTGAGTAGACCATAAAAAGCATTTTGCAATCAGGAACCTTACATCTTTCTGTCACTGTAATGCTAATGAGATTAAACACCTTCCCCGCCCCTTAATGGACCTGTCTGTTAAGAGGAGTTTGATTAGGGGAGATTTGTAGGAAGGCTCATACCTTTTGTAAATGAAGTACTGGTTCTCAAGGATTGTGATATGTTTTGGCTTTAAAATGTATAAGTACTCTGAAGTGAGGTTTTACTTTGGGGATTAGTTTTTGGAAGAAGGTTTGTGTACCAGATGAGACTCTGGCAAGTCGGTAAGCAGTTCTTGCTCCCAGCTTTGAAAACCCAGAGGCTGGTGCTTCTCTCTGGTAACTATGATCAAACAGTTATTTGTCTGTTAATTTGTGATATACATATTGCTTTCTGTCAGGCAGCTGGAAGCCCTGTCTGTTGAACTTTATTTCTCAGTTTGTATTTTCTCTGAAGTTCAGAGTGCTGACTTTTCCCCCTGAATTAAGTGAATGATACATATACTTGATGAAAGTGATTGTTGACTCCTCAAAAGTTGCCTTTCCTTTTAGAAAAGTAGATCAAAGAACCTGTGAGACGGGCCCTCCTGTGTATGTCAGAGTCCTTCCTTTTATAGTCATTATATCCATACACTTAGCATAGTGCCTTGCATGGATAGCCATATAAATGTTTAGTGAATTTAACTAAATTCAGATATTAGGATTGGGGTAGGGGTTGAGTGTGGTAAGAGTTAAGAAAATATGGAATTTTTCCTCTCCTTACAGGTTGGGGTACTTAAAAACTCACATGCTCTAAAAATAATGTCTTCCCTTAGCCCAGTGTATCATTTATTTTTTGCTTTTATCTTATCAGTACCACTTGAGGTCAAGCTCCAGGACTCCAGAGCTCAGATGCCAAGCAAGGCTTACATCTTCTTTCCACCTTCCCTTTAGGCAAGGTTGGCCAAATCTGCAATCGAGAGTCTTGTTGACACTGAGTCTCTGCAGAGAGAATAGGCCATTCACAAGTGGTGCCATCACTCAGCAGGACTGTGACAGGGTACGATAAAAGAAGTCACAGCATCTTAGTGAATCTCCGGTGGCTCTGCTCTGTGGATGGAGCTGCTTAGTACTGGAAGAGAAGACAAGGCCCAGGCTCCTTCCAGCATCCACAGAAGATATTCTTTTGAAGGTCTTTTTTTTGGGAGGGGGAAGAGGGAAATTGCCTGAAAATGTATTCTCTCATTATCATAAGAGATAATCCTCCATTTGATTAGGTTTCTGACCCCCACAGCATTTTGTATATATAATGTCATTTTAGATAAACAGGTAGCCATCTTTTGTTCATACTACAAATATATTCTTTGTTTATTTTTGTATCTCTGAGGAAGATGGAATAATGTAGATAACTGGGCAGTAGGTGGCACAGTGTCAGACCTGGAGTCAGGAAGACTTATCTTCCTGAGTTCAAATCTGACCTCAGACATTTACTAGCTGTGTGACCCCAAGCAAGATATTTAACTTTGTTTTCCTCATTTTCCTCATCTATAAGATGAGCTAGAGAAGGAAATGACAAACCACTCCAACATGTTTGCCAAGAAAACCTTAAATGGGATTATAGATCTGGATGTGACTGAATTGACTGAGTAACAACAGATAAGTGAACATATAAAACCCATTTCATTCTACTTCCTTTCTTACCAGACTTTTACAAGTGCTTCTGACTGGGTTAGTTAGGTGGCACAGTGACAGAGTACTGTCTCTGGAGTTTAGGAGGACCTGAGTTCAAATATGACCTCAGACACTTACTAGCTGTGTGGCCTTAAACAAGTCACTTAACACTATTGCCTCAAAACAAAACCAGTGCCTCTAACCAGTGACCCTCCTCATCCTCTGTTAGAAGTAATAATGAGGGGCATCTAGGTGGTACAGTGAATAGGGCACCAGCCCTGGACTCAGGAGGACCTGAGTTCAAATCCAGCCTCAGACACTTGACTCTTACTAGCTGTGTAACCTTGGACAAGTCACTTTATCCCAATTGTCTTGTCTTCCCTCTCCAAAAAAAAAAAGAAATAATAATAAAATTTAAATGGACAAATGATAATGGAAGAAGAATAGAGTCCATAGAACATTGGAAAACTGGAGAATCAGCCTCAGAACCATCAAGATTTCTCTAATATGTGAATAGCTTATTGCCCCTAAGGAATAACTGGTAACAGGGAAGAATGATTAGTCAACTCATTGGAGAACTGTTTAAATTTGACTTATTATGGGAACAATTTGTTTATTTTAGCTAGAATGTTAAGATGCCTACAGTACAATCATTAATGCCCCTTAGTAGCCACTTTAAAAATGTTTATTGCGTGGATTAAGGAATGGTCATAGAACCCTAGGACATGTGAAATGGGAAGGGACTTTAGCTATCCTCTAGTACTAAGTACTTATTTTATGACAGTAATATGGATACTGGACCTGTGATTTCATTTGTATAGGACATTCTCAGGTGAGAAGGAAACTTCCTCTACTAATGCATACTGGGAGGCTCCAGTGATTTTCCTAAGATCATGCAGCATATGTGTATGTGTTATGTGTGTGTGTGTGCGTTGGGTCTTGAACTGTGAACCTTGGTCTCAAGGCCAGCTCGATCTACTCTGCCATGCCTCCTCTTTGTTTTATAAATAATGCATTTGATTTCACAAGTGTATTTATATTTTATTCACCCTGCATTTTGCAAAGCATGCCTAGTAGGGTGACATTACACTTTCACATCCTGTGACCATAACCAATGCAGAGTCCCTCTTAAGCTCATACACAAGTCTAACTCACGATGGGAAACTGGGCCACATAGTTCTGCTGCACACAATCATTGGTTAGCCCCAGTGCTGCTGTGATTCACAAATCTGTGGTTTCAGAATCAGATTTGGATTGGGAGAGTGTGACTAGATATCTGGGGCAGCTAGGTGGCACAGAGGAGAGAGTGCTGGGCCTGAAGTCAGGAACACCTGAGTTCAAATTGGCCTCAGACCTTACTAGCTGTGTGACCCTGGGCAAGTCACTTAACCCTGTTTGCCTTAGTTTCCTCATCTGTAAAATGAGTTGGAGAAGGAAATGTCAAACCGCTCCAGTATCTTTGCCCCAAATGGGGTCATGAAGAGTCAGACACGATTGAAATTACTGGACAACCACAATAACGTAACCAAGTGAAGTTATCTGTATCACAAAAAAAACAAAATCTTAGAGTTGGAAGAGACTTCAGTGGCTATCTAATTCAATTACTACCTCTACTAATATCCATAACTGATGGTCAAAAGTTTCCACTTGATAACCTTCCACAGACAGGGCATGTACTAACTATTACTATTAGGACATTGATAGCTCTAATTCTAGAAAGTTCTTTATATTGAACTAAAATCTATTTTCCTAGGACTTTTATGCGTTGGTCCTAATTTTACCCTTAGGTCTAAGATGAATAAATTAAATAGTTCTTTCACATGACAACAGTTTCTATACTTGAACACAATGACATTTTTTCTTCTGTGAACTAAACATCCTGAAATTCTCAAGTGATGCTTGAGTCATGTGATTGTGAAGTCTCTGCATTAGCTTGAAGGCAGAGACAATTTCGTTTTTTTCCATTATCCTCAGTGCTTAGCACATGGTAAGTGTAATATCAAGTAATAAATGCTTAATAGTTGATTAACTGGTACCCTTCTCTTCGTGAATTCCAGATTATCAGTGTCCTCTAAACTGCAATGCCTAGAATTGCAAACATTTCCAATGTGGTATTCCAGTGTAGAATATGGCGGTCTGTTGGGTTACTCCCCATTTCTTAGATCTCTATTAATGCAGTCTAAGACCAAGGCTGACAGTAGCCTAAGTAGAGGGGATAGATGACTGAACCTAGTCAGGAGGACGTGGGTCTGAGTCAGACCTTGGACACATTTTGGCTGTGTGATCCTGGGTAAGTCAAGTGCCCCTAGCCAACTCAAAGATATCCATTGCAGAACACTTGCTAATTTGTGATGGTAGAAGGTTTCCTTACTACTAGTTGCCTATACCAATGAAATCACAGATTCAAACAAAAAGAAAAAGAAAATGTTGCGTCTGTTTTTTGGGGGGCTGCTCATCATACTGTTGACTCACTCATATGGTACTTCTACAGCCTTAAACTTCCCTCCCTTCACTCCATCCTCTGTTTTACATTAATTTTTGTACAGTCTTCACTTTTCCCTGCCATCCTATACTCATAAAAATGACTTTCTGAATCTCAGGAATTTACACTTACTCCTATTAAATTTCATCTTAAATTCAAAACTTCTTCTTATTAGATGCAGTAGACAGAGGCCTAGGCCTAGAATCAGGAAGACCTGAGTTCAAATTTGACTTCTGATAATCTGTGTCAGAGTGTGTGCCAGGCTACGTGACTTTGGGCAAGTCCCTCAACCTGTGTCAGTCTCAGTTTTCCCATCGGTAATAGGGGATAATAATAGTACCTACCCCTCAGGGTTGTTCTGAAAATAAGAAGAGATAATGTTTGTAAAGTGCTTTGTGGATCTTAAAATTCTATGTAAATGCTAACTACTATTATTTAAACCTTTGTTTTAGTCTGTTAAGATCATTTTGTATTCTCCTTCTGTCTATCCGTTTACCAATGACTCCTCCCAGCTTCAGCTCATCCATGTACTATATATTATCTTTTACTGACTGGATTGCATCCTGTAACAAAGTGTAAATGATTTTTTTAAAAGAAATTATCTATTTTTCATTATTTTTCATGACTTTCCCATCTCCATTCCAACAGATAACAAGCTGAGAATTGACAGTGCACATGTAAAGCACCAAGTGAATGGTCTATATCTGGGTTGACACTTCTGTTTTTTAGCAGCTTTTAAAAAAAAATTCCGACTTGTTTTCAAAAGCACTTAGCACATCAAAAATGGATTAAAAAATTAGCCTCAGGTATAAAATAATAAACCAAATCCAATTTTTCAGTCTGCCAGGTTTAATGTGCTAATAGTCTTAATGAGGATAGTCATGAATTAAGAAAACCAATCATTTGATTGAGAACAAAAAGAACTGCCAGAAGCATATTCCTCTAGTGGGCAAAGGGAAGGAAACGAGCTCTCCTGATTTGAGTTAGAGAGCCCTAGTTTGTATGGGATTCCAGCTGCATAGATACTAGCATTATTAAGGGCCTGTTATCTCAGAAGCAAATATTAAGGTAAAGACAAATTTGTTCTCCTTACTGTTCTTTATTTGTGAACATATGGAACAGGATATAATGCACATTCATCAAATGAATAAATAATGTTACATTATAAATAATCAATTGAATAATGGATATGAGATGACTAAAAAGCTGCCTTCTATTTTTAAATGGATTTGGAGAAAATGAGAACTGGTTCCTGATGAATCATCAGTTGATACAATTTCCAAAATAAATAATCAGTTAGAGACTCATTGTGCTTTATGTAGAAATTAATCCAAAGGGATGTGTTGTTAAGGAGTAACCTCGAAGACACTATGGGTAGGACTATTATTTAAGTTGTAAATTTGCCCAAGAATCTGGAAGAAGACAGTCTCATTAGCTTATTTTTTCCTTTTATTTATTTTATATTAATGGAATTCTTGCTATCCTGAACCAAGAAAGTATTTCTGGGACAGTTCAGTTTGGTTTTTGTAGAGAAGCTGTTCAGCTGGGGATAAAAGAAAAATGATGAACTAAGTTTGTGGCAACACTAGAAGTCATTCCAATGTCTGAAGGCTGAAAAGTTTTCCTTCTTAATGACCTTGGAAAGCCCTCAGGGCCCAGGAAACATAAACAATCAGGAGAACATAAAAGCTTTCACACCCCAAACATAGTCAGCTCAGTAGCTCAGCTAGCCATTAACCAGAGCCAAAAGCCTGTATCCTCTGAGAGACCTGATCCAATGGGTTTCAGGCCTAGAACTTCTACCTAGGAAGGATCTGTGTTTTAAGATCTAGTAGACAGTATAGACCAGTGGATCCAGTGAAGGATCTATAGAAGTATGAATGGTGTTGAGGAAAACATTTTCTTCCCATGGCATTGTCCCATAGGGAAAGACTCAATACAATATTAATAATTATAATATTAATAGCTGTTATTTGTGTGTAGTATATTAAGGATTTATATGCATTATTTCAACCCTGTACAGTAAACCAGGCAGGTATTTTTGTTTCGATTTTCCAGATCAGGAAATTGAAACTGAGGGGATGGGTGGGATGCGGCCTTAAGCAAATTGCTCAAGGTCCCACAAGTCAAGGCTAAGCTGAGGATAATATAATACTATCACATAATTATTATAACATATTATAGCATGCAGAAATATTATAATATAACACCTGCCTCCCAGGGTTGTTGGGAATATCAAATGAGACATTCATAAAGTGCTGAGCACAGTATCTGGCACATTGGAGGTACTTAACAAATACTTGCTGTTCCTTTATAGACATTTGATTTCACTACTGCTGGGGGCTTGCACTCCATGGGTGACATTTAGGACCGTATCTTTAGAACTGAAAGGGACCTTGAAGGCCATCTAGACCAAATCTGCATTGTTAGAGATGAGGAAATTGAGGCCAAAGAGATTAAGTAACATGAAGACCTCTGTGTTACCTTCTAATATTCTCCTAGACCAACTTTTTGGATTGCTTGATTTGGAGTCAGAGAACTTAGGTCAGAATCCCAGTTCTACCAGTTATTATCTGTGTGATATTGAGTGAGTCATTTCATTAAGTCATATTGGGTGAGTCATGGGCAGCTAGGTGGTGCAGTGCATAGAGCACCAGTGCAGGAGTCAGGAGGACCTGAGTTCAAATCTCACCTCAGACACTTGACACTCACTAGCTGTTTGACCTTGGGCAAGTCACTTAACCTCGATTGTCTCATCCTGGGTTTTCTTCAATCATCCTGAGGCATATCTGGTCACTGGATTCAGATGGCTCTGGAGGAGAAGTGAGGCTGGTGACCTGCGCAGCCCTCCCTCACTCAAAACAAAGTCAAGTGCAAGTCATGTCATCATTTCTATGATGGCATGGTCTTCTTCAGCAATGAAGGATGAACACAACAACAACAGGGTGAGTCATATTTATTATCATTTATTTTATTCTCATCAAGCAGTACATTTTTGGCTAGGAATTCAAATGTCATTTGCATTTGGAAATATTTTTTCTTATATATACTCCAATTTTTAAAAACCTGGATATGAAGGAAGCCTGGCCCAGTGGGACAAGCACCTTGAATGTAAGATAAGAGTTTGAATTCCATCTTTGCTATTTATTACCTGTGTGACTCTGAGTAAATCTGGCTTCAAGTCTCCTCATCTGTAAAGTGAGAGGGTTGGACTGTCTGACATCATAGATCCTTTTCATTGC